>OZ025240.1:88381386-88398886 GCA_964019155.1 Osedax fenrisi | reverse complement strand
GGCCGAGAGAATCACCTTGCTGAACACCTCTGGAGCTTAGAATAAACTCATTGCCTATGAATAGTTTAGATTCTGGGTGAAGAGTAAATAATGTCCAATTTAAAAGACCTGGGAAATATTTAGCAACTTGGCTAATTATCGATTCGCGAGTAATAAGATTAAACGCATTCTTAAAGTCTGTTTTTAGAACACATTTATCAGTAGAACTAAAATATATATCAATTAAGGATATTACCGAATGCACAATAATTTCGCATCCACCCTTCACACCTACGCCTAACTGTGTAGGAAAGAACGACATTTCTGCTTCTTTTTTAACTGATGTATTTAGATATTTAGACACAAGTCTTCTTAAAGTTTCACCAACTGAAATGGGTCTTATGCCTCCATCTTTATTTTTCAGCGGAAAAAGATTAGCGCCGCAGAAATATTGAGCAATATTATGAATAACTTTTCCAGCTGCTAATATATTTACTGTATCAGTAATAGCCTTGATCAAATATTCCTGTTTCATAAGGGTTATACCACGAAGAGCTTCACGAGGATGGTCAGGGGAAAGTTTACTTGGACCCGCACCACTAGCTACAGGAAAGGAATCTAATATAAACATAACTTCCTTAGTAGTAAACTGAATTGATGAATTAGTTTGCGGAGAAGGAATATCAAATGGATGTAATCTTCTAGGGTTTTTATCCTGTAGAGTTGATATAATATCCTGAGAAGCATCTGACATACCATTGGATAAAAGGGCTTTACATGCTTTACCAAAATGTTCTTCCCGTGTTAAGTTATTATCGGGAATTAATGCAGCTAAAAAAACCTACACAAATTAAATGTAGCCCAACCTAACCACAACTGTTAAAATATACTTGTATAGGCTCACTCGGGAAGTAATGCAGCTAAAAAAAACCTACAAAAATTAAAACTTAACCCAACCTAACCATAACTGTGAAAATATACTTGTATAGGCTCACTCGGGTAGTAATGCAGCTAAAAAAAACCTACAAAAATTAAAACTTAACCCAACCTAACCACAACTGTTAAAATATACTTGTATAGGCTCACTCGGGAAGTAATGCAGCTAAAAAAAACCTACAAAAATTAAAACTTAACCCAACCTAACCACAACTGTTAAAATATACTTGTATAGATTCACTATGGAAGTAATGCAGCTAAAAAAACCCACCAATATTAAAACTTAATCCAACCTAACCAAAACTTTGAAAATAACAATATAAATAAATATGCTTTCATAGGCTTACTCGGGAATTAATGCAGCTAAAAAAAACCTACACAAAGTAAAACTGAACCCAACTTAACCACAACTGTGAAAATATACTTTTATAGGCTAACTCGGGAATTAATGCAGCTAAAAAAACCTATATATATATATATATATATATATATATAGATATAAATTGCATTAACTAATAATCATGTGATGTTTCAATTTAATAATTATTTGTATACAAGTATAATTTGTTAATGTTAAGAAACCCGTATTATTTAACAAGTCTACGATATATTGCATAACATATATGTTATATATTAGTTTAAACATATATGTATAATAATTAACTATTATAGAGTATTTATTATTAGATGATATACATTAAATGTTATAATATAATAACTGTATATTTAGATATATATATATATATATATATATATATATATATATATATATATATTAGTCACAACTAATTAAATAAGTCTAAACTCAATACATATTTAAAATAAAGCACATAACATCTATAATTAAATACATTTGTTTTATATCATAGGAATTGATGCATACATACATTTTCATATATATATATATATTCACATACATTTATATATATATATATATATATATATATATATATACATATATATATATATATATATATATATATATATATATATATATATATATATACATATACATGTATATAATGGCTACATGGGCTATAGTGGTTATCGAGTCTGTGAGGTGATATACACACCTAGTAGAAGTACGACCAGATTCATAGTTGCGTGGCGACGAGTTTTCATGAAATGACTGCAAGCGAAGTGTTTTCAATACACGGAATACAATACTACGCTAACATTCGCACACCTATAGTATATATATATATATATATTATATATCGATACATCAAAATGATTCACTTTAAATGTAAGTATGTCTTTATATATTTATAGAATTTTTTTTTTGCTAATTACGAAATTCTTAAATATATTCGAGATTTTATCCTAAATCCTGATCTCTACTCAGATATAATATATTCGGATATACATATACGTGTGTGTGTGTGTGTGTTCGTATGTGCATACAATATGCGCCACTATATGCATTCAAGGTGTGCTTGTAATGGAAATATCTTCTTCTGAATAGAAACTAATCAATAGATTACATTTAAACTTTAGTATACGTATACGTATAGGTAAATAAGTGCGTTAATAGTAGTAACCTATAGGTTACTATATATATTACTATATATATATACTATAGTATAATAGTAGTAACCTATAGGTTACTATAGTAAACGTTTAGTACATATATACATATAACTAAATAATTAAATAGTTTAATATAACCTGTACATACAATATGTATTTATGTATATTAGCATATTTATATTTAACATTTGTATATAAATGAACGAATGAAATCAGTTTGTAGACAAAGTCTCTGGAGGATAAGTGATCGGCGATAAGATGTATTGATTCGAAACCTCCTGACAGTATGTTCACATTATGCAGTGCCATATATCATCATCTTCATTCGGATATTACTTATATTTACATACTCTTATTCGTATACGTCGGGTTTATATGACTTGGTTATTTAACTAATTATAATTAATAATAATAATATAATTATATTTTAATCAATACAATATTATAAATACATAAATTTAAACTTGAATTGCATATGTACAATGTAAATACATTGTATATATAGTGTATATACAGTGTATATACGGCGTATATTATATACCGCTAATTGAATGATAGGTTACCTTTATAGATCATAATGATAGGTATTTGAAATTAGGTATACATTCCGTAAAAATGTACTTAAAAACAGTACAAATTGGCCTTTAAGAAATCTAAAAAGTTATATTTTGAGTTTGTACTTAAATATCGATATTTAATCTATGCAAATAGAGATATATATATATATATATATATATATATATATATATATGTGTGTGTGTGAATGTGTATTAGTGTGTATATATGTGTAAGGGTATTGACGAAAAATGTAGGTTGATTAAAGTAGACCAAAGTTTAGTTACACCTAATCGTACACCGATATCGAACACATAATCTTATTCAGATCATCTATAGATGCCGACTCAATTAACCAGTATTTGATAATTATATTGTGTATATATATAAGCGTGTATGTGTGTGCGCGTATGTATATATGTGTGCGTGTGTGTATGCGTATGTGCCGGTGTGTGTCGCTGGTATCATGAGAACCAAGTTGTATGCCTCAATAGATTATAATTATATACACCTATATTGATATTTATGTATATATACATACTATAGTATACATTGTATACACAATGATTCATGAATCATGTTTGAATCATATCGATTAACATTAATATAAGTGACAATTTAAATGCACACTTACAGACAATTTTAATATTCATTTATTAATGTCTAATTTTTTCGGGTATACCTTTATATTATTAATATATTAATAATAATAATAATAATATCAGATTCAGTTGATGACCGAGATCAAAAACTCGGGTATGGTATAGAAGTTCTATCGAACTTATCGAGATACCAACCTGCTCTTGGTAATGAGACAATTAATACAAAAACAAATAGATATAAATAAATATTTTACAATTCTATATTATTCATTCGTGTTCTGTCTCATAAAAAAATAAATACAATAAAATTAAATATATCTCTCAATACCAAGAAATCATCATATAACAATAAAATAATGATAAAATATAATAAAAATATATAATAAAATATTTAAAAATTTTAAAAGTTACTAAAATAATAAATAAGTTAAACTATAAAAAATCAAAGAAAATTAAAGACCAAAGTAAGGCAATAGAGATACAAAATATGTATACAATACGAACAATTTAAAAGAGCTAAAAAGAAGAGAATATGATCATGTAAATAAAATAACAAACAATACAGATAAGGTGTAAGTGATTAAATATAACTATTTAAAATCATGTTTTTAATATGTATTGTAAAAGTATTCAAATTCGTTAACGATGATATGGTTGTATTTAAAGAATTCCATAAATATGCGCCTTTGTAACGAATACTAAATTTCTCATGATCAAATCTTATTTTTGGTATTATGAATGTTTTATTTAACCGAAAAGTATATAAGGAGCAATTATAGGTAAATAACTTATACATTGAACTATGTAAATAATTCTTGTTATATATTCTAAATATATATTTATAATTGGATATATTTATTATATCTTTAAATTTAAGAATGTTATGTCTTAAAAAAATGTAATCAATATTGGTTTTGTTATCTAGTTTATATATTGCTCTCATACATTTATTTTGTAAAATGTAAATGCATTTTATATTGCTATGGTAAGTAGGGGAAATTAACCGAATTCGGACACTCTCGGTATCTCAGATACCATAAATCCTACATTGAAAGAATTGTAATGAATAAAATATTCATAATTATAAAAATAGTCTAACAAAGTATTTTTATTATTTAATTATTCAAAATATTGCTAATATATCCAATAAGCTGATTTTTTTATTAAGTTTTTAAATTTATGAAAACAAATGTCAACTTAAAACCTTCTCAAGAATATACAAGTGTATCGATATAAAATATAATATTATATTATTAAAAAATAAAGCATTCTAAAAATTGTATTTTTAATTTCTATAATTTTTATCAAATATTCATTAAGTTATAAGCATATATAGATGTCATATAAGTTCCTAATACGGACACTCTAAATGTCTTAATACGGACACTCTATAACCAATCAGCGCGCAGTGTATGAACAATTCTGATTTATATAAAAATCGCATGAGTTATAATATTAATACTACCAATAAAGCTAATTCTAAAAAAAATATTATTTAGACACTTAAATTGTATTAATAATTAAAAAATAATAAAAATAAATAAAATATTAACTAATTAAATTACAATATATTTTTCAAAAAATTAATTATAAATAACGTAATTGTAATTTGTCTGATTGATTCATCAATAATATATAGTTTATCTAGTGGTATATAGGGTTTCCGTATTATAACACAGGGTGTCCGTATTCGGACATGGGTACCGAATACGGACACCCCCGTTATCTATAAAAGATTAAATAACATTTTAATATAAATATATTTTATAATTTTATAAAATTACAATAATATCTTTAATCATATAATATTAATATATTGTAATTTTTGAATAAAAATAATGAGTCATAAAAAGTTAAGACCATTTATTGTTAAAGTGTCCGTATTAGGTTACTTTCCCCTACTTCCCCATATAATAGAACAATAATTAATATGACTATGAAAAAAATAAAAATATAGCATAACTAAAGTATTAATATTAAATTTATATTTATATCTATGTAGTAACCTAAGTCCATAGTAAAGTTTATTTTTAATATTATTTATTTGCATTTTCCAATTACGATTTTCTTCAATTAAAATGCCGAGGAATTTAAAATTAGTTGATTATTTTATAGCTATAATATTTATTTTGATGTTCAATTTATGTTTAACTCTTGTGCGATGGAATACAATTAATTGTGTTTTATCAATATTAAGAACTAGCTTATTACCGCAAAGTCAGTCACATATTAAAACTAGAGTAGAATTTAGTTAATTTTCTAGATCATATAAATTATGAGACTTAATTGTTAAAGTGGTATCGTCAGCAAAAAGAGTAAAATTGCATTTATTAGTTATATTAGGTAAATTATTATTTATATTAGGTAAATCATTTATGTATATTAAAAATAATACTGGTACCAAAACTGAACCTTGTGGTACACCACATTTAATCGGAAGTATTTTAGAATTGGTATTATTATAGCTTACGTATTAATACCTGTTTATCAAATAGCTTTTTAATAATGACAAAGTGATACCTCTGAAACCATATATATAATTTGTTTAATAAAATTGCATGATTAATAGTGTCGAAAGCCTTTTTTAAATCAATCGATATTGTGGATATGAATAATTTATAATTTATATTCAAGTAATCGATATAATTTATCAAATCATCACATGTTGATATAGATTTTTGAAATCCAAATTGAGAATTGTTTATTAAAGAATTTTTATCTAAATATGGAACATTCTTACTTTTAAAATTTTTTCAAAATTTTTTAAAAATTGTGATGTTAATGATATTGGCCTATAATTCGAGCAATCATTTTTATTTCCTTTTTTATATAAAATTATAACTTTAGATGTTTTAAGTACATCAGGGTAAACACCAATTTCAATGCATTTATTAAATAAAATTTATAAAATATTACTATTGGATAAAATAATGTTATGTATTAAAAAAAAGTTAAAATCATGTGAATCAGTAATATATTTTGAATCACAATTATAAACAATATTTTCAATTGCTATTGATGAAAGAGGCTTTATAAAAATTACTAGTAATATTTTCATATATATTTTTATTAGAGTATTGTATATTTTTATTTTATCAACACCTATATTTGAAAAATATGAATTGAACATATTAGCATTTTGTAAATCTGTTAATTTATTATCAATAATAGTTCCTGATTTTTTATTATTTCCTATAACTTTATTTAAAGTACGCCAAGTATTATTAATATTATTATTTTTTATTTTATTTTCATAATAAATTAAATAAAACTAAATTAAAAGATATATAATGTTGAAAAAATGCAATACTGAATAAGCCTGAAATGTATAAAAAATAAACCTGAATTGAATAAAATAAAATAAAAACTATAAAAACTATATACTTTTAAATTGTAATACTTGTATGTAAATTCAATAAAATGTCAATGGTATTATATAATATTGGTAAAAATGGTACTGAATAAACCTGAAATGACTGAAATATAAATAAAACTATAAAAACTGTATAAACTTTTAATACTTGTGTATGTAATTAATGTTATGTGTTATTATATAATAGTGTTAACAATGTAATACTGAATAATCCTGAAGTTAGTAAAAGATTGTGTTTACAAATATAAATTTTATAAATTAAATATAAAGTATTAATGCAAAATATTAATGAAGAGAAAAAAAAATAAAACAAATATAGACAATATATTTTAATTTGATTAATATTTATCCAATTGATTAATATTATTAATTGAGATAATTGATTTTAAATCTTCTTTATTTGTATTAATTAATAAACAGTATCTTTATAAATCCAAGTATTATTTATTTTTCCCGCTTTTCTCAATTGTCTTGTTTTATAACATATGTTATGTGTATTGAAAGTTAATTGCTGGCTTATATATATTTTAGTGTCAAATAGTTTATTTTTATTTTTAAATGTTTTTAATTTTGTCTCTAAACTATCTAACTTAATATTTAGTAATTTAAACTTATCATCTAAATCATCTTAATTTTCAGATTTTTTATGGTTATTAGTATTTAATTTATGTATATTTAAAATATTATTATATGATAACTTAGTATTCAATTTTGTATTTATAAAATCCTTAAAACTATTGGTATTATTAAAATCAGTTTTTAAATTAGAATCTGTATTTGTATTGGTAAATATTATATTATTAGCAATATCTTTATTATTCTCTATATCCTTAAGTGTATTAGTTATTGTATACAATATACGATATATCGATATCAATATATTATATAGTATACTATTATTATTTTGTATTTGACTATTACTAATTGTTTCTTTAAATATATTGTTTTCCTTTGTTAAATTTAAAATTATATTTGTCTGATAATCAACTTTATCATTTAATTTATTAATTTTATCTGATAAATCTCGAATTAATTTATATAGTTTATCATTAGAAATTGGTGACATAGTAATAATCAATAATTAATATTATTTAAATATCAATATTTAAAGATAATTTGTATACCAATAATAATATAATATAAATTTAAGAAGCTATATATAATAATGTATAAATATAATGAAGAAAAACTATAATTAGTAACTATAAACAATGAATCAATATAAAAATGTAAATAAATTAAACTAGAATAAATCAGTGAAGCGTACAATTAGTTTTTAATACTATTTATTTATGTATATTATTAAAAATATACAATATAAATGTAAGTTATAATTATACTAATGAAGATATAATATATTAATCATTATTTTAATAATTAATTTAATTTATACATACTGGATAAATATTCATCATGTATAAACAAAATCAATACATATATACAGACAAATATTTATAATATATAAACAGAATATAATATGGAATGTAATGAATTGAATAAATAATTCTAAAATAAAATAAGCTATTGTTCACTTATCTTGAATTGATTTTATAGAAATTAAATGTAAAATTGAAAATTGAAAACACGACAGTTCAATAAGAGAGACAGAACACGAATGAATAATAATAATATTAATAATTTATATAGTATACTAAATGTGTTTTAAATACTATTTATATTTCATTGTATTGTAAATAATAAAAACATTTGGCTAATGAGCAGGCCCAGTTATTTTGGGCCAAAGCCCAACATAAAGAAAAAGCCCAACATAACTTATTTTGGGCTTTTCGAAATCATTATTTTGGGTTATTTTGGGTCTTTTTTTAAAAACTTAAAAATACGTCAATATCAATCATAATTTATGATTCATATTATATATTTAATAACTATCATATTATGTACCATATATACTACACTATTTTTGTATATTTTATAAGTTATCAACATACTTTATTTAATTTAAGAAATGATAAAATTATAAAAAAAAATACATTTTTAATTTATATTATATAAAATGAGATTAAATAATGAGTAATAATAATGTATTGTTTTTATAATAACTTTCATTTATAAAAGTGATGATAATATATTGTATTGCTTTTAATGAAGCATATATGCTAAGATATACCTTTAAGGCTAATTTTACTTACATTATTCATATAATTATTTTTTATGTATTTTAGTATAATAAAATCTGACTCCATAGCCGATGTTACAGGAATAATAGTTGCTATGCTAAAGACACATTCTTTTTATTTTTTATATTTAATATCCTTCTACGCATCTTCGAAATTTGTACTTAAAAATATTATTAGTTCTTCTGGCTCTCTTTCATATTCTTCTATAATTTCTTTATACTCGAATCTATATCGTAGTTATATTGTTTCGAAAAAAAAATATTTAGTCTGTATATTGAAAACATTGTCATATAATTTTCCTTGCATATTTACAATGCTTTGTTAATCGATCATATCTTGGCTATTATGTGGTGAATTGTTCGAATATCTTTCAACCGATATTAATAGAAGTTTCTTTTGTAGTTTTAATATATTTATGGCAATATTTTAATAAAATAAATGTAGTTGAAATGTATCAAAGTGAAACAAATTATCATTCGTATACAATCCAATATAAAATTTATAGTACACATTAATAACATAATTATCATATATAGCCAGGATTGTTCAGTTTTGTTGTTAATAAAACAATGTTTTATTTGTTTTTTGTCGGTTATTTTATATAAAATTATTGTAAAATAATATATTAATTACAATACTGATAATATAATTTAATATTAATATGAATATTGTTAAAAAAAGTGCCGTCTGGAGGGAAATGTGAGTTACATAGTTCCGTTTTTTTGAATTGGTTTTTTATTGTGGTTTATTCGGTTTTTTTTATATAAAATAATTGAATATTAATTTCAATACTCTAGTATCATTTAATATTTGTATTACTATTTTTAATAATATTATAGATTATGTATATTATATAAAGTTATTCATATAATAAACATGCCTGGCCGAAAGAAAAATAAAATGTAGAAAGAATTTACTGAAATAACTAATAAATACGTGTATAAATTATATTATATATAATATATTATATACTATAGTATATAATAATTTTTAATATAATATATATGAAATATCCTATAATAATTATAGAAGTATTTATTACAAATAACATTCACTATAAATATGTATTAATAAAAATGATTGTATTGATAAAACCAATATTTTTTACAAAAAAACCAAATAAACCGCAAAAAACCAACAAATCTGCATATAGCACATATAATATAGGTTATCAGAAAATTCACTTAAAATGTATAAAAAATATAAACCATATTATGTAAATATAATACAAACATTTATATAGCTGATAATGTCCTATTTCTTTATTATAAATTCACTGTTTAAATTAAATGTATACATTATTTCTATTGTATAATCAAAAATTGAAAACTAATACATTACAAATATTATTAACATTTATTTAATTTAGAAAATTTGTAAACTTACAATTTTTGAAAGTAGTTACTAACTTATTAATGATAATTATTTCTTCATGAATTGTTAAATTAAGATTCTGTAATTTCTTAAATTTTATACCAGTTCTTGTCGAAATCGTATTAAATATTCCCAAAAAAACCCACCATTCCTTATTCCTATAAATTAATATATTCCTTATAAATTAATTGAATAAATTGTATAACATCTATATAACTATATATCTATATAACACTTAAATGAATATATTTATATATTCAAATACTTATATTTCAATAATATGTAGAAAATCAGAAATAATTTGTGTGCCATCATTTTTTTTATTATTCATTTTAATGATTATAAATTGAGAGATATTGATTATAAAATTATATTATATATATTCATTATTATGATAAAATTAATGATATTCATTATTGTGATAAAATATACAATAATAATGATTTTCATTTTGAAACAAATAGATAAATGAAACAAAATAAATATAATTCACAAAACAGATTAATTTACAATTAATATAATTGTTTACATGATTTATACTGAACATCCCTTATATATTTTATATATATGTATACATTGTATATTTGTTAGACAGTTACATTGTTTAAAAAATATACTAAACATTAAATATAATTAGTTAAAATGTATAAAATAAGAGGAAAAGTCCAATAAGTCAAAAATAAAGTAAAAAGCCCAAAATAAGTTATTTTGGGATTTACAAAATTCTTATTTTGGCCTTTTTGATTTTATTTTGGGATTTGGTCCAAAATAACTGGGCATGCTAATGAGTCATACACACAATCAGAAGGACATGAGTACAATATCCATCCGGAATATTATAATAGGTATTGGAAGCATATTATTAGAAGGGATCTTATATAATTATATATACATAAATAATCGTATATCTTTAAAAAATTGATGTATTAACATTCTATCGGGAGTTCCTGTATGTGATAAAGGACTCCACCAAAACAATAACAATATATATAAGTGATTATGTGGGTAACAATGTGTAAAAGACAAATGTATTTAATTGAAAATATTTGAATAAAGACAATAATGAAAAGTTCAATTTAAAATTAAAAAATAAAACTAAGCTTACTGTAATACTCAATACATATATGCATAGTACTCAAGTCGATTCAATATATATATATATATATATATATATATATATATTTATAATTTTTATCATAACTTATAAAATGTACTATTATTATAAAATAATATTTGGAATAGATAGTTATTGAAATGTTCTATATGATATATCTTTAATATCCATTATACATAAAGAATATAAAAGTTTTATATATTTCTCTTTATCTCTTTCGTATACTATATAATTATATTACCATTTTTATATAAAACATTACGATATAACCTTGAGTATATGACTATTTAAGGTATACTAGTATATTATATAGATATTACATTATACGATGTATCATAGAATGTAATATCGAAATATCAAAGTCGTATTGTTAAATACACGAATTCGCGAGGTATGATATTCACATATATAACCTTGACCTTGCAAGGTCATGACGAACTATATTATTCAATACAGTCATGTGTGTTATTACTGTTCTGTGAAATAGTGAATGAAATAGTCACACTGAATAACATCGAGTTCAGAGTCCCACACTTGTACTGGCACCAATACTCGACTTACACGATTACATAAATTACTTCACACCTTCCCTAACGTCCGATATGATCGCTAATGATATACACATATAGCTATGTATGTACACATGCTAACATCAATACTTCCACTATATTACGGATTCGCTTACATTCAACATACAAAGAGATCGCATAATCATATTTTACTGAACTCTATAGAGTTAGTATACTAACACAAACTGCGTATACTGTTATATATATAACTCCGAGTACTGACTTCCTTAATTTTCAAATAATTACATTTACAATTCTCCAATTATCTACATAGTATTATTATTATTAGTATCAGATGTAGGTTTACACCAGGGTTTTTGTAGAAGCTAAAGCTTGTCGAGACAAGTACCCTCAATTGTAAAGCAAGTCCAAATAAACTATATAAATAAAATATTATAAAATATTAGATGACTTCCTGTTTACATAGTATGCAGTCTATCTAGTACATACACAGTTAAATACATTGGTATACATTCTTCACTTTACTCGTCTGATCCCACAATCTGAATCAATAATATATAACAATAGGAAAATAAAGCATTGTTGCCTATAGGCTATAATGGGTATATGGGTATACCCACTAATAAATTCATCAAGAAATCACGATTCAACTACTACAACGCATCACTACTCCGCACAATACTTTCTAAACTAACTATCCTCGACCGCTTACTAAATATATAAATACTAATTATCTATATATATAGATAGTATATAGTATATAGACTTACACCTACTGCATACACCACATACTTACCGTATCCCACACTACACTTATTAGGTCTATCAACCTACAAGCTATTAAATAGAACACCATCCCTATGTTATATAAATATTGATGAACCTTACTTTCTTCATAATGTATACATGCCTACATTAACTGACCGTCGATTCCTACTTACCACCCTACCACATCTCAACCCATAATATTAGCATCGTGTTAGATTCGGGAAATACTGTTTCACGACATAATCTTACATAAGTTTACATTTTTAATACTGGACATCAGTTATATATTATGGTTAATATCAGCAGCTACCAGCTATTAATTAATATACTATAATATAGTACAGTATAGTATAGTATTGTATAATATATATATATATATATATATATATATATATATTATCATCGTCATCATGTCGAGCTTGATTTTCGGCAGTTTTCCACTTATTCCTCCAACCATCTCTATCTTACATCTCCTTTTTTATTTCGTTTACATCACAGAGTGTATCATCCACCAGTTGATCGACATAAGTCATGTAGGGACGGCCTCTTTTTCTTTTACCAAGAGTAGGTAGCCATATTATAACATTCGATGTCAGTTCAAACTTAGATTTCCAACAATGTCCAGAAAAACGCAGTCTTTGATATCTTATCGACGTACAAATGTCAGATATATTTCCGTATACGGAAATATATCTGACATTTGTATCTGACATATATATAGCTTTTTATTATTTTGATGATCTTTCCAATATCTATTTAAGGATGGCACGCAACATTCGAATATAATTATCAGTAAATATATTTTAAGTATTGTTGTTAGAGTCCAGCTAACAGAACAATATATTAACACCGAATCAACAGTTCATCTCATTTAAGGCTTCCATTATTTAGATAATCTGATATAAATATATTTCTCTGTTGACAGAATGTAGCTTTCAAATTATTTAAAATCAGAAACTTCTTTAATATTATTACCGTTTAGGCTTTTGATAACTTAATGTGTTTCTTGAATTATTCCTACTAATGAATTCCGTCATTCCAGTATTTATAGACAGTCCAATTTTTTTGCAGCATGTTCAATATTATGTAAAAGCATGATTTCTTCGTTTGATTTATATGTTACTATAGCTAGATCATCCGCATAGTATATATCTGTAATTTGTATTGATGAATATATGTTGATACTTCTCGCAATGGGAATAAACCCACGATTAATTCTGTCTAAAGATTTCTTCAGAACATGGTCAAGATTTAAAATTATGAAAATGAATGTGGGATACACTTGCCTTGAAAAACTCCGCCAGATATGTTTATAAATTCAGTATCTCCAATATAATATCTCATAATGGATTAAGTATTTGTGTATGCTATAATGATAGTACTTATAATTTCATCTGGTATACAGTATGCACTGAATATATCTGCCATATTTATTCGAGGTATGGAGTAGAAATCTTTGGAATCGATGAAAAGTGTAGTAGCTGTAGGATTTTGTGAATTTGCGCATTAGATAATTCTTCTAACCGTAAGTATTTGCCCATATGTAGATTTATTAGTTCTAAAACCATTTTGATTTTTATCATAATATAATGTCTACCGCAAGTCTTATTTTATTTAGTAGCATTATATTATATATCCTTATGGCTATGCATGTTAAAGTAATGCAACGATAGTAGTCTGTAGAGCTCCGATCTCCCTTCTTTGGTAAAGGTATTATACAACCCTTATTCCATATATCGATTTGATCTTGTTCATATACTTAATTGCAGCAGATTAATAGAAAATATTGAAATACAATAATTTTCCAGATTTCATTAGAAATGTAGTCTAAGCCGCATGCTTTCTATTTTTGATAGTTTATATTCGTAATTCATACTTTGTAAAAAACAAATTGTCAATGATTAAACTATTTTAAATTTTTGTTATAGCTGAAAGGTTATTTCAGGTGGATTTCCAGGATAATCTTAGAAGTGATTATGCTACAATTTATTCTTTCTTCTCCACAAGCTTGTTGCATTTAAATTGGTGATATTGTTATTTGTTATTCCTCTGGCATTATTAACTGATTTCTAGCCATATATAGCTATAGCTTACTTTTGTTTATACTGCCATCTTGATTTCATCTATTTTCGATTCAAGTAGATTTCTTGTTCTGTATAGTATTGATCATAGCATAATTTATTTGCCAACTTGAAAAACTCCGTATTTTCTTTTGATGGTAAGAGTTTTTAATTTTGCAACTTCATGTATATTTTTTTTTTTAAACATATATCTATATAATCTTCCAATGTGTTCTATTTTATAATTTGTCTTTACTCTGTATTATATCTTTTGAAATTTCTCTGCAAGAAGTTTCGAAATGTTCATATATTACATTGGTTGATATGTTGGATATTTTTCTTTTAATTCAAAAGGTAATTCAAACTTTTTCAGACTTCATTCACAAATATTTTTTAGATATCAGGGTTGTTAAGACTTGTCCAATCAGAATTTGCTGCTTTATTTGTTTTTTTTATTTGATTTTAGGCTTAATTTAAAATATGCAATTTTATAATTTACTATGCGATGGTATCATGCTACTCTTTCAAAAGATAAAAAAGCTCTGCAGTTTTTGCAACAATTTTGCCATTTTTTATTTATCATTATGTAATCAAGCTGAACTTTATTTCCATTAGGTGACTTGTGCGTCCATAATTTACATTTTCTTTTCTGATAAAGTGTATATAGGTTATAAGATATAATACATTATTTTCTAAAATATAATCTTTGAGGGAAATTTAATTTGTATTTGATTCTTCATGCCAAGCGAACTTGAAACCATATTGAATGCCAATATGACCATTAACATCTTCGGCTATGATTAAAAGATTGTATTTTGTAATTTGTCTTGTGATAGAGGTTAAATTGTTATATAATTTTCAATTTCAGTTAGATCGCATACATTTGTTGGACTATAACATACTATAATAGAAATTAGTATATTTCTATTAAAGTTTGTTATAATTAGTATTATTTCTTTTACTGTTTCATCTACTATATCGAAGTTTTCTAAATCATTATATGATTGCTTTTTTATACGTATACCAATTCAACCGATAGCTTCACTTATGTTATTGGTCCATACTGAACAAGTTATCAAACTACAATCTACTATTGAACGTTCCTTTTTATCTACACTTTCGTGGATAGACTTTGTTTTTGTAGGTACATTATATCGTGATTTGATTCTTTTGAAGATGCAATAAGTTCTGAAATTTTACTTTCCTTTTTAATAGTCCGTACATTGAAAGTAGCAATACGGATAATCCTTTTCGTCTTCATGAGTGAATTATTTGTTATTGAATTTGAATTAGACTTTGCATTTGACTCAGAAATTAACTTTTCGACTGCAACCTGAGAAGGCATTGCAGGATGCGCTCCTTATTCCGCGCGAAGAGCGATGCGGGATAACATTGTTTGAAGAGTAGTTATGTTTGCTTTCGGTAGCTGAATAAAATGTGCGGTCGATACTCCATACACATTTATATTTTTATATTCACGACTATTAAATTATTATAAATGTTATACATCATTTTATATATTAATCATATACTATATTTTAAAAATGTTCTCTATATATTCTATTATACATTTTATTATATATTTTACAATAAATATATATCTTTTATCGCATTTTTTGTTTTAATTTTGTATTTGTTTATTTTTCTATATCGTATTATTATTAATTTATTAATTATAATAAAATGCGAGGTCACTACTTCATACATATTTACGTAATCCTGCTCGGGTGGCTAAACAGGTACTATGCCTTGCCAAAGAGCAACCTGAATTTTATCCGGCAGCCATTATTGTTTATTCGCAGCTAACCATTATATCTAGTGGTCGTTCATCTATCCGTAACCTGTGGAGCCTATTAGACATTTTTATTATAATAAGATTTACTAAACTATAAGCAATGATTTATTGACCTATTTAATATTGATTTTACATTACATAACAACTTTTTATGCTAAAACACAGCCTAATATCGACTTGATGTAACCATGACAACTAAACATATATAATTAACTATATTGCGCAGTTAACAATATAATATCGAAGATCTTTATGGCTAACTAGGTGATAAGCAGTGTGCACACTCAGTTCAATGAAGCGATGTGTTGATGGCATGTGTTCAGCACATAGCTGTAGCACAAGTAAGAACTTTCACTTTAAAACGTTCTTATATTTCACTAAACTCACACTTTTGGTGTTATATAAAGAATATTCATAAATCAATAATAACTTAATTAACTTTAATATAGAATTATTGACCGCTTGCGTAATGCTAGTCTCATTAATGCTGAATGCTGAACTGTATACTTAACGTGTCACGAGAACTACTGGATTAAGACTTCGGGCGGCTTATCAATCCTTACCGTAGTTAGTGAACTAATAGCGCGACACCAGCGCCACCACTCGTATCAATACGACACTAGAGCCGCCACTCGTCCTAATGCAACCACTGCCAGACAATAGGCGCGGAGAACGCCGGCGTTACGCAATGATTACGTAACGTAACACGCTCGGTTAATTACGCAGGCCACCTAGCGAGTGAATAT
>OZ025240.1:88130099-88381186 GCA_964019155.1 Osedax fenrisi | reverse complement strand
AGATCATACAGGTACAGTGAACATGGGTCAGTTATACGTTGACCTGTAGTGTGTTAACCACCGTTACATAAATATAGGGGCGTCGGAATGATATTGTGTATGGGGGCGGGCTATTTATTTCTATTTCATATTATATGTCGTATTATTTATTAATATAATTACTCATTTATATCTTATTAATATCGAAAACATCTTTATTCTATGATTACCCTATAATATACAATTATTAATAGTTAATTTTTATAAAAATTCTTAAGTAATAAGGGTTAAGCTTAAGTAATCTAGAAATATATTAGAAAATAAATATAAAACAGTATAAAGTGTATTATTATATAAATATCTATTTTCTCCGATTATTTTTATTTATAAATATATCCATCTTAATTGTGTGAATTATTATATATTTATTTTGATGGATTTACCAATACTAATGTATTTAATCTACTATCTAGTATAGTGACCGTAACCACTTCTTTATAGTTCGTAGCTTACTATATCCACGCTCACACGGTACATAACTTGATGGGCAAACCAATACAAGTTTGATCAATTCCATTATGACGGGAAACATTTTTTAATTTCAGGAGGTTCCATCATGTATATGTTTACCTCGTTAGATGGTATTGTACTTATTGATTGATTTGAACATAAGTAATTCTATCTTTAATCTTTCACTCGATAATTCTTCATACATTTTTTTATTTACATCTGTTTAATTAGAAAATTAATAGGAATAATAAGATTAATCTTAAAAACAAACCTCTTTTCATAAATTATATTATTTAAAAAAAATGATTCCTTTAATTTATAATAATGTATAAATGATGTTTCCTAAGTATTAAATTTGGTTTTAATTGTCATCATTATTGAATACAAAAATTCAGTATATTTTATTCTGTAAATATTAATGATAAAGTATAGTAACATATTAACAGATCATATCTAATCACATTATTATATTAACATAACATTAATAATGTTATATTATTTTATCTAGAAGTACATTATGTACCTTATATAGTATTTTGGATTTTCATTACTATTCATCTCATACATATTTATAATAATTTAAATTATATATGTTATTATTATTCTATGAATTAGATATACTTAAAATTAAATTAGATATATTTAAAATAAAAATAAATTATTATAATATTCTATTATAAATATTTATTAGGTATTAAGCCTATAGTCTTATATATAAGCTATTTTGTATTATATAATATGTGTTATATAATATGTTTATAAAATTAGTTTATTAACTTTGAATACAAATAAAAACTTGTATATATAATATATAAAATACTTTCGTTTCTATCTCTTCAATAAATGTGTGCAGATTATTTCTATCATTATTCAATTTAATTAGAATCATCTTTATTGTATTATCTGATCATTTATGTTTATTTATTATTGATTTTTATTATGATTATATATAATCATATATGTTTTAAAATATATTTTTTATAAATGATGCCTTTAATATTATGTATTGGTATCGTGAAAGCTTTCACCTTCATATCCAAGCTTTCAAATATCAAACATGAAATATTCATAGAAATAAATATTTGATTAATTCATATTTTTTAATAATAAATTTATAATATATTTGTAGTCAATGGTAATATAATCTAATTATTTATATTATTTCAGTGCATCGAATATATCACTATATTGATTTAATTTGTTTTAATACATATTTTCGCAGTCAATATCGCATTATGGTTTCAATGTATTTGCTGTGTTATTATTAGTATTTTATACATTCCGGAAATTTATAGTTTATTCATATAATAATCTCAAATCATGAAACAGTCTCAACGCTTTTCTTATATTTATATTATTATCTAATGATTATGTTATTAAGTTTGTGCGATGAGCTCCACATTATGTATAAAAAGCTAATGACTGCCTATTCACTATTATAGTCTTTACACCATTAAATGTACCAGCCATATTATATGCACCATTATATGAATGTCATCTTAATTTAGAAATAGGCAAGTTAAGATATTCAAGTTCAGATACAATTACATTTTCTATATACTCCCTCAATCATATTGTATATTCCAATGCATATTTCTTTAATTTCTAGTATTTATATTAAATAACAAACCACTAAAATTTCCTGCTCACTTCCGGATATATATTGAATTGCGTCACATTGAATTGAAAAAGTCCCATTAATATCTTTCAATACAATATTTTAATAATTCAGTTTTATATAGTTTAATAATTTAATTCTGAAGACAATATACTAGATTTAATATATATATATATATATATATATATATATATATATATATATATATAATATATTATAACACATCTCATGGAGGGGGGGGGGCAAACATACATAGCCATCTCTTGTATACACAAGCCATACTTTACCCCTCTTCCGACGCCTACATATATGTTGTCAAATACCGCTAACTCGCACTCGAAGGATATATGTCCGATACATATGTCCGATATATATGTCCGATATATATGTCCGATATATATGTCCGATATAGATATATGCCTATAATATCGGTTTATCTCCATCGGTACATTATTCGCATCTGTGTTGATGTCGGTTTGTATGCATATAATCATGGTTATAGTCATCGCGATGTATTGCAGTATGTAATACTGAGAGTATAAACTAATGAAGTGGTCGATGTGTAATCAACTATACTTTACAATAGGAAGCTAGACTTTACCATAGGAAGCTAGACTTTACCATAGGAAGCTATAACTAGACTATAGTATATATATATATATATATATATATATATATATATATATATACTTTACAATATGAAGCTACATTAACTATAGTTTAGAATCGTATACGCTAATCGCATACGATTATGTATATAAACCATGTTAATGGAAATTAGATAATATCAAATGCAATGCTTACTATTATATTTTATATTTGTTTTGTTCAAGTTCACTATTAATTCCATACTGTTTAAAGTTATATTTAGATATTATTTATATTACGTTAACTGATATATATGAAGTAGTTTGTATTTAGAGATTAAGCAGTGCATGTATTAGTATATAATAATAATAATACTTATTATTTATTAGAAGAAAAATTATTTATATTTCTTTTGTAATTAATATTACATTTCTTTTGATTTCTCTCGAATTTCATCAAAATAAAAATGGAACATTTTCTATCGTCGTAGCCTATTAAAAGCGTATTATAAGTATAAGTATAAATATTAATACATATACAATAAATGGTAAACAGTTTATAACTGCACAAGAAACCAATCATATATATATTATTATAATTATTATATATATATATATATATATATATATATATATATATATATTCAGATTAGTTCATCGTAAGTATAGAGATAGGTAGATATAGATATATATATATATATATATATATATATATATATATATATATATATAAACGTTACTATGAACATATCGTAATACCTATAAGTAATATATTGTGAGCAAAATGAATAGGGCACATATACATACCACTGATATAGTTATGCCACCTCATACAGAAGATCTAAACGTAACGAAACCAGTAGAAGGGGGACCAGCAGCGCCCCTAGCGAACAGTCTGAGTAAAGGGGGCGCTGACGGTGTTCAACGAAAGGACAGCGCCACCCAACTGACCGCCGAACAACTCACTAGAGAACAACCGAAAGGTTGTCATTACATTAGTAACCTTCTTATAACGTTCGTTATCATTTAAAACAAATTAAAATGTATTAAATATTGTTCATATAATATTTCATTTTTGTTTAAACAATATTTAAAATTATAATTATTACATTATCTAAAATATGTAAATAAACTAAATACTAATTTTAAGACGTTTAATAAAATAAACATGCGATATTATGTAATCTGTAATAAGTAATATCATTTGTTAAATTATAATCACCGACTACACGAACAACACTATAATGACAGGGACAACTTATGAGCGTGATATGGAATTTACTAATTTTCTTAAATATTGTTGTATATGTTATTCTTGTAAGCACATATTAAATATAAATGGTGACAATATTATGCCACAAAGTCAACTGGTAACATTAGTTTTATGAATTGTGAATATACATATATGTATATAGTTAATAAACAAATTTAATATTATATAAACAATATTAATAAACTTCAATACAAAACCACTGAAAAAAGGAAGTAGGATAGATTCCCTTATATATATATATATATATATTTGAATTGCATGGCCAGTTAGAATAGCCATATTAAACATTCCTAATTAAATAGCCATATATGGTATATATATACCATTACATCTAAACCACACATACACGCACGCACGCACACACACACGCACACACGCACACGCACATACACGTGACTACATTATTCATCGTTATTCGTAGCACCCGTAGGTCTCTTGCCCTCCTCCACATCGACTAAACCGAAACCCGGTGCGGTGGTCGGTCGCACCGGGAGCGGTTCGGGACCGATGCGCGCGCAGGTGATGAGCTCTCGGACGGTACAGGCCGCCGCCAGTCTAGCCGCTTGCATCGGTACGGGTTACCCCGGACCTCGGGCTAGGTCGAGACGTGCCAATAGTTCCATGAAGATGGCCACTGTCGCCATGACAAACAGGTTAATATCGCGTGTAGAGTGCGGAGACTTTAACGGGTACCATACCCGATCCATACGACGTTATTGTACTTTCACTATAGAATTCATTAACTATTAACTCGATAATGGCAAGGTTTTTAACATGACATGACATTTTGAAAATATATTTTCTAAAATTATTTATTTGAAAAACAAAAAACTCATTTTAGAATTACTTGTACATCGATATAAAAGGTTAAATAAAGTTATATACGATTAAATGTGTATATATTATATTAATATATTATGCTTAAATAGTATATTAAATATGATATCAATTAATACAAATAAATAGTTATATATTAAATTTGTTTGAAAATTAAAAAAATAACTAAGAAGATTGAATAATAAGAATAGTTTCATTATTTATAAAATATTAAAATAATGTATTTAAATTAAGTATAATTATTAACTAATTGTTATCATTTATATGTGTATAATTTACACTATCAATTTATTAATAGTGAAGAAAATAAAGGAGGTGCGAGATAATTTCAACATTTTCATTAAAAAATATGTATTCTATAATTAATAATTAGTCATAATAATTAATTATAATTAAATAATTATTTATAATGTAATTAGTAATTAACATTATATGTAATTATGAATTACATATAATGTGAGTAACTTTAATGTAGTAGTGTCAATACAATACCAAAGATTTTACGAAGGAATTATGTTACGCAGAATATTTGATAATAGTATAATATTATTTTAATTAGTAATTTAATTATTATATTTTATTATTGAATTATATAATTATATATATACTAAATGAAAAATTGTAATTTAAAATGAAATTTTATTATATTTTTACAAATAATTATTTACTCAAAATATTAACATTTACTCATAATTAATACAATTGCCAGTTCATCGACACTCTATAGAGTATACCAAAAAAAACCGTTAAATTTCCCTTCACGGTATAGAATATATTGAAATTGTCATTGTTATAGGAGTTATAAGTGTTCATATAAATGTTACATCGTCTGTAGAGGAAAGTAACCTAATACGGACACTTTAATAATAAATGGTCTTAACATTTTATAACTCATAATTTTTATTCAAAAATTACAATATATATTAATATTATATGATTATAAATATTATTGTGATTTTAAAATTTTATTTAATCTTTTAATTCCATAGATAAATTCTAACAGGGGTGTCCGTATTCGGTACCCATATTCTAATACGGACATGGGTACTATTTTACATCTATACATTTGTATATTCTTGAGAAGGTTTTAAGTTGAAAATTGTTTTCAAAAATTTAAAAACGCAATAAAAAAATCAGTTAATGGATATATAAGCAATATTTTGAATAATTAAAAAATAAAAAATACTTTTTATGAGTATTTATATAATTTTGAAAAAAAATTTTTGTAGGATTTATGGTTTCTAAAATATCGAGAGTGTCCGTATTCGGTTACTTAATTGTAATACAACTAAAAGGCAGCAGAGTTTTACGTTGTTATATTGACTTGTCTGTTATAGTAGAAGAGTTTCTATATTTCAACTAATAAATGATAACTATTTAATATGTGCTGAATTATTATATAAGTTTTATTAAATTATTTAAATTTAAAATACACGATTGAAAAATTAAACAAAATTATCCCATTTTTTAATTATAATATAATATATTATTGATAATTATATAAATAATATTTATTAGATATACTATATTTTTAATGCCTACAATTATGTTTAATTATTATTGTATTTTTGTATGTAGTATAATTGTTTTTTTAAATAACCAAAGTCTCCCCACTCGTTCTTATATATATATATGTGTATGTGTGTTTATATGTTTTTGAGTGTGTGAGTGTATATGTATGTGCGTATGTACACACCATATATAATACATAATAACATTAAAAGGGCGAAATCAAAAACTGATCTTTATCAACATTACGTCATCGAGAACAAGAAACCAAAGAAGGTTCATTACGTAATACATATTATATCACAATAGAAATACATGTATATATTACGATTTACGTATAGTAAATAGGACAAATTATTTTAGTTTAAATAATCTATTACAAAAAATATTTACAAATTTAATAGTTTTTGATACACTTTTGTTACTTCCTTAAGATCCTAATATATATTTGATCACATATTTACTAATTAAATCTATGAGATCAAATATACATAGGCAAATATATAAAATAAATGATAGATAGTATGGTGGCTCTCTCATAGGAATATGCGCATGCATCTTACATTCATCGCTCATCTTTTATGCGTCATCATAAATTTGACCTATTATGTTATTCAATGTTCGATGTTATATTTACATAATTATACTAGATACATGTAACTACATACTATTAATGTATAGATAGTAATTACATCTTAATAAGTCATATTTTACTTGAATATATGTATCTATACATCGTATTTATCGATTAGTATCCTAGTATATATATTCCCCTTATATATTATTGCATTTTGTATTTCTACATTCATATGTATCAACTTTGAATATAAATATAATTTTTCAATTCTTTACTTGCATCACTTTAATAAATCCTTAAAGTATACCGTTTATTATAATATTTATCTAACGAAAGTGTTAATTCATTATATTCACAATACATACATTTTTGTTACTAAATAGATAGAATTACTTGAATGTGTAGCCCTCCTAATATGGCAACAGTTTGATATATATATATATATATATATATATATATATATAGTAAATAAGTTATAATTGTTAATATATTTTGTAGAAAACATATATAACTGTATATAATTAAATTAATTATGTTTTCTAAAACATAAATTAACAAGTCTAGCATATTTAGTATATATATATATAGTCTACAATTATATAGTGATAGTATTTTAGATTAATATCAATCTTATATATGCTATTTATGTTTTCATTTGTAGTTTTGTTGTAAACCTATGTCGTTATAAGACCGATGATGTTCTGGTATTGCACTTTGTCTGAACTTTTATCTGGCTTTATTCAGATTTTTGTATATATGTATAAAATAATATATATTATATATATATATATATATATATATATATATATATAATAATAATAATAATATAATTTATTGAATATAGAAAATAGATATTCAATATGACATAAAACAGGAGATAAAACTAATAGTACGAAATAAAATAAAAGTATTAACATTATTGATTTACATATGCCATTGCTTAGCTCGTATATTTATATATAATGATATTATATATATATATATATATATACATAAGTTATACGCATTCCTCGTACAGGTTGTACGATGGGACGAAGCGATGAATTCAAGGCCTCCCCTGCAGATAGACTGCGAAGGCCCTACGATGTGTACCTATAGGTTACGCTGCGCATACGCTGGCAGCCATTACACACATGCATTACGATACCCCACGCCAATATTGCGAGTGTTACGTATAGATTGTATTGTTTCTTCAGATTAGTACATGTACAATAAGCGCATAATTAAATAATACGAATAATTATGTACATATATAGTTCTATAGAACTAGTAGCTATAATAGCTCAATAGAGTTTGTACACATTCATATGTGTGAATGAAAAATGACAGGTTATTGAATATTTCACCATATAAGATAACGAGGATATAAATTGTATATATAACTACATTAATTTAAATAATAAATGAATAAAATGTCAATAACTTTTTAATATACATTTTGATTAAATACAAATATTAATAATATTACTAGTAAGTTTCCAATTAATCAATTAAAATCAATTGATTAACTCGAGTATACTAGATATATATATATATAAATATATATATATATATATATATACAAATATATATATATATATATATATATATATTTTTTTATTGTTATTTTATTTGGTGGAGTCCTTTTATCCCATCCAGGAACTTAGATGAATATTTTACTTATAACCATTACCTTACCGGATCGGGATTATTTCCCGAGCACTTTCAACAATTTTCTTCCATGTCGTCCTGTCTTTCATAGTTGTCTTTAGTTCTTCAGTCGTCAGTACCGTATTATCACATAGCTATTCTACATATGTTATTCTCGGTCGTCTAAGCTTTGTTATGCCATGGTTCGGCGTCCACAACAAAACATCCTTTACGATTTCTTCCTCACTTCGATAACAATGGCCTGCGAAACGTGTTCTTCGTATACTTATTAGTGGTGGCATATTTCCGTCGAGGCGAATCTTCTTCGGATGCTCTTTCCATGATATATTTAATATGACTCTCAACATTCTTGTGTAAGTGGCATCAAACCTTTTCTCGTATTTTTTAGTTAGGTTCCAAGCTTCCGAGCCGTATAATAAAACATATTCTATAACAGCTCTGAAGAGGTTCCTCTTTAAAGTTGTACTGAGTGGTTATTTCCATATGGATCTTAATTTGTCTAGAGCTTCCCAGGATTTAGCTATTCGTATTTTAGTTTCTTTATCGGTTGATCCTATTTCGCTTTCAAGATAAATGAAATTATCGAGTTTTTCAAGATTTCCCCATCTATAGATTTTATCGTTTTATTTGAGTTTATGTTCATATGTTGTGTCTTTTTAACATTTACTTTGAGAACTACGTTTTCCCACTTTCTTCTAAGATATTCAGTAGTTTTTTAGTATTTCTGCTAGAATCTGCAAATATTACAATATCATCAACATAATCTGCATCTGTAATCTTAATTGTTGGATATATTCTACTTCGTTTTTTCGATGGTGTCAGGCCTATATCTTTATTTTCGTCAATATATGTTCTTACTACGTAATCGAGTGTAATAATAAACAATAATAGTGCAAGAGGTTCCCCCTGTAGAACACCTGCATTTATATCAAAATATTCTGTGTCACAATCATGTGACTGTACCATTGATTTAGTATCTTTATAGAGTATCATATATAACTATATATAGCCATATATATATATGGCCATATATGGTCCTACTATCCCTTCGAAGCCGTTCTCGTGTTCATGGTTTTAACGAGAGCCGATCATTTATTTATACACAATTATATAAGATCACTTCTAATTATTTTAAGACCCATTTTATAAAATTAATTAATGGTCCGGATGGGGCTTGAACACGTGTCCTACTGCTTGTGTGTCTGATGCCTTAACCAACTGAGCTACACAGCAGTTATTAATATATATATATATATATATATATATATATATATATATATATATATGTATAGTATTCATATAATTAAAATTTATATTTTGTGTATTTTTCCCTATCGTATACATGTAGCCGAGCTAAGGCATACCAGTTAAACTAAATGGTCTAAGTTAGCAGTTATGTTACCCATCCTTAGAGTGGATATTAATGTAATGTATTATATGTATATTAACGTATTAATGCCCTTCCATAACAACTGCGCCCTAACTTACCATCTCTAGTCCGGTGAACAAACATCCTCGAGAGAAGAACTCGCCGATCTGGTCTTTCGGACGAAGGACACACGTCGAACATCGTTTAGTACCGTTACATCATCACACGTATACATAGGATAGATCTCCCATGTGTAGAATATGTTTATTTTGAACCAATCTATATTTCATATATATAGTATATATTATATACACATGTGTTATATATATATATCTAATATATGAAAAATAACCTAATTAGATTTCTTTATAGATATAACTATAATAATTGTGTTACTTTATCGGATAGTATATGACATACGCGAATAGGAGACTTTGATATTTAGAAGGGTAGGCGTAACGTTCATCTTCATTTGTTATCAAATATTAGTTTACTTTCAAATATTAATATATAATTCATTATATTTGTAAGCGATACTATGTAGTTGAAGTGTTTAACAAAGTGCATTATCCATATATTATAATCATAAACCTGTACAAATTATAATAAAAATGTGTATAATAATGTATTCTAGCTGGTGGAAATAGAACCTCTTGGGAGAAGACGTGGTTTCAAGATAACGACGTCTGGAGACAGAAAGCAGATTTCCACAGCGACAGAAAGGTAGTACAAGTGTAATTGTATAATTAAGTATCTCTAATATAAATTATATATATATATGTGACTGATTAACTGCCTGTATAGCTCAGTGGCTAAGGCGTCAGACTCACAAGTAGTAGGACACGGGTTCGAGCTTCGTCCGGACCATTAATTAATTTTATAAAATGGCTCTTAAAATATTATTTAGAAGTGATCTTATATAATTGTGTATAAATAAATGATCGGCTCTCGTTAAAACCATGGATGCTTTAACATGAGCTCGGCTTCGAAGGGACATTAGAACCATATATGGTTATAAGTGAAAACTTCATCTAAGTTCCTGGATGGGATGAAAATATTCCACCAAATAAAAATAACAATAACAATATATATATATATATATATATATATATATATATATATATATATATATATATATATATATATATATATATACTAGCCGTACCCGACCCGGCGTTGCTCGGTTTTGATTATTTTCCTATATATTATATATTAATTATAGCTATTCCTGATTCTTAATTGATATATTTAATAAAATAAATGTTAGCTGAAATACAAAACAAAGTAGAAAACATTTTCAAATAATATGTTAAAAAATACAACAAATATTTCAAATATTACAAAATATGTTTTAAAAAAATGTCTAAAACCCAAACCTAAACCAAACACAAACCGTACACTACCCTGCGTTGCTAGGTTTTTGATTATTTGCCTATTAATTGTAGCTATTCCTGTTTATACTTAGCTAATATTTAATTTTTTTCTTCTAACTAATATTTACTAATTATAACTGTATCCGATGTAGATCCAGCGTTGTTCGTTTTTAAGATTATTTGTAAAATATTTGGTAAGATTACAAATAATAATTTAAAATATTACAAAATATATTTTTAAAAAGTGTCTAAAAATATTTTAAGAAATATAAAAAATATTTGAACATATTAGAAGCCATACCTGATTTTGAATGCCTATTTATTTTTTATTAATTATAGCTATTCCTGATTATTCTAAAATATATAATTGCTAAAAATTGCAAAAAAATATATAAAATATTACAAAATATGTTTTAAAAACAAACCATACCCGACCCGGCATTTCTTGGTTTTTGTTTGTTTGCCTATCTATTATTTATTATTTATTAATTAGGGCAATTTCTGATTCTATATTTCTAGTATATACAATTAAATAAAGTTTACTTAAAATACAAACAAATATAGAAAAATATTGTTTATAATATTTAAAAAATTAGTGAACAAATATTTCAAAAACTATTTTAAAAAATACAACAAATATTTCAAATATTACAAAATATGTTGAAAACCCAAACCCAAACCGTCCCAAAACGGCGTTGATCGGTTTTTAATTATATGCCTATCTATACTTTATTAATTATAACTATTCCTGATTTAGAATTGTTTGCCGAACCCAACCCGACGTTGCTCGTTTTTTTATTATTTGCCTATCAATTATTAATTATAGTTATTCCTAATTATGCATAGCTAATCTTTAATTGTTGTCTTCTAACTAATATTTAATAAATCTAACTGTATCCGATGTAGATCTAGCGTTGTTCTTTTTAAGATTTATTCGTAAAATATTTTGTAAAAATACAAAAATACAAAAATAATTTAAAATATTATAAAATATATTTTTAAAAAGTGTCTAAAAATATTTTTTAAATATAAAAAATATTTCAACATATTAGTAGTCATACCCTACCCGGCGTTGCTAGGTTTTTGATTGTTTGACTATTTATTTTTATTAATTATAGCTATTCCTGATTATTCTAAAATATATAATTGCTAACAAATACAAAAAATATTTAAAATATTACAAAATATTTAAATTTTAAATATTAATATTTAAAAAATTAGATAAAAAATATTTCAAAAAACAACAGATATTTCAAATATTCCAAAATATGTTGAAAACCTAAACCTAAACAGTTCCAAATCGGCGTTGCTCGGTTTTTTATTATTTGCCTATTTATCATTTATTAATTACAACTATTCCTTATTTGGAATTTCTTGCCGTACCCAACTTTGCTTTACTCGTTGTTTGATAGCTTACCTATCTATTATTTATTATTTATGGCTATTCATGATTCTGCTTTTCATATACAATAACATAAATTGTTGCTAAAATTCAAACAAATTTATACAAATATTAATATCTCAAAAATTAGTGGAAAAATATTTCACAAATATTTCAAATAATATTTAAAAAAATACAACACATATTTCCAATATCACAAAATAGTACTTAATAAATATCGAAAACCCAAACCGCACCCTGCGTTGATCGATTTTTGATTGTTTGCCTATCTATTATTTATTAATTATAGCTATTCCTGATTCTGTATTCCTAGTATACAACAAATATTTCCAAATATTACAAAATATATTTTTTATAAATGTTCTACAAATATTTTAAAAAGTATATTATTATATCTTATAATATTTATATATTTATTATATAATTATAATATTTTAATTATATCTTAAAATAATAATATTTCAACGAATAGTTGAAAAATATAAAAAATTATTTCAAATAATATTTTTTAAAATACAAAAAATATAAATAATATTACAAAATATATTTTAAAAAAATTTCAAAAAAATGTTTAAAAATATTTAAAAAAAACTTCAAAAATATTTCAAAAAATGTCAAAAATATTTCAAAAATATTTCAAAAAATTTCCAAAATTTCCAAAAATTTCAAAAAAAAATCAAAAAAAATTCAAAAAAATAGTTCGAAAAAATGTAAAAAAAATATTTCAAAAATGCGACGCCGAAGATTTTGGACGACAAAAAATCATTTTAATGGCAAAAAGTCAATTTTTCAGGTTTTTCTGGGGTACGCGGTATAAAATTCAAAAAATTTTCCGGACCAAGACCATACTGTTGCAAATTTATTAAGATCGGGTATAAAATATTTTCGCGACGTACCCCGGTTCTCGAGTTACCTCACCAGATACACACACACACACACACATATATATATAGCCGTACCCGACCCGGCGTTGCTCGGTTTTTGATTATTTGTATATTTATTATTAATTATAGTTATTCCTAATTATGCATAGCTAATCTTAAATTTTATTTCTAAATAATATTTAATAATTCTTACTATATCCGATGTGCTTTGTTAGTTTTTAAGATTTATTCCTAAAATATTTGGTAAAAATACAAAAAATAATTCAAAACCATACCAGTACACGTTTCTAGGTTTTGATTATTTTCCTATCTATTATTTATTACTTATAGCTATTCCTGATACTTCATTGCTATATATAAAATAAAATAAATGTTAGCTGACATACAAACAAATGTAGGAAAATATTTTAATATTTAAAAAATTAGTAGATAAATTAGTAGAAAAATATATTAAAAAATACACCAAATATTTCAAATATTACAAAATATGTTTTAAAAAATTTTCGAAAACCTAAACCCAAACCGCACCCGACACGGCGTTGCTATGTTTTTGATTGTTTGTATATCTATTATTTATTAATTATAGCTAATCTTAATTCTGCATTGCTATATATACAATAAAATAAATTTTAGCTGATATACAAACAAATGTAGAAAATTTTAATATTTAAGAAATTAGTGGATATTTCAAATATTACAAAATATGTTTTAAAAAATTGTCGAAAACTCAAACCTAAACCCAAACCCAAACCATACCGACATTTATCGGTTTTTGATTGTTTGCCTGTTTATTATTTATTAATTAGGCTATTACTGATTCTAAATTTATAGTATATACAATTTTAAAAATGTAAAAATATAAAAATTGTAAAAATTGTATATACAATTAATATTGTATATTAATTATATAAATAAAGTTTATCTAAAATACAAACTAATGTAATATTTGTTTTAATATTTAAAAAACTTGTGATCACTCGAACAAATATTTTAAACAATATATTAAAAAATACAAAAAATATTTCAAATATTACAAAATATGTTGAAAACCTAAACCCAAACCGTCCCAAACCGACGTTGATCGGTTTTTTATTATTTTCCTATCTATCATTTAATAATTATAACTATTCCTGATTTGGAATTGCTTGCCGTACTCAACCCGACGTTGCTCGGTTTTTGATTATTTTCCTATCAATTATTAATTATAGCTATTCCTAATTATGTATAGCTAATATTTAATTTTGTTTCTAACTAATATTTAATAATTCTAACTGTATATGATGTAGATCTAGCGTTGTTCGTTTTTAAGATTTATTCGTAAAATATTTTGTAAAAATACAAAAAATAATTTAAATTATTATCAAATATATTTTAAAAAGTGTCTACAAATATTTTTTTAAATATAACAAATATTTCAACATATTAGTATCCATACCCGACCCGGCGTTGCTAAGTTTTTGATTATTTGCCTATTTATTTTTATCATTTATAGGCTATAATTTATAGCTATTCGTGATTATGCTAAAATATTTAATTGCTGAAAAATACAACACATATTTAAAATATTAAAAAAAATGTCGAAAACTCAAATATAAACCCAAACCCAAACAGTGCCCGACCCGACATTTATCGGTTTTTGATTGTTTGACTATTTATTATTTATTAATTAGATCTATACCTGATTCTACAATTCTATACAATAACATACATTTATGCTAAATATAATAAAATACAAACAATTTTAGACAAATATTTGTTTAAAATACTTCAAAAATGATGGACTTTAATATTTCAAAAAATATTTTAAAAAATACAACAAATATTTCCAATATTATAAAATATGACTTAAAATGATGCCGAAAACCAAACCAAAACCATACCCGATCACGTTTCTAGGTTTTCTATTATTTTCCTATATATTATTTATTACTTATAGCTATTCCTGATACTCCATTGCTATATATAGAATAATATAAATGTTAGCTGAACAAATGTAGGAAAATATTTTAATATTTAAAAAATTAGTAGAAAAATATTTCAAAAAATATATTAAAAAATCACCAAATATTTCAAATATTACAAAATATGTTTTAAAAAAAATGTCGAAAATCCAAACCGCACCCGACCCGACGTTGCTATGTTTTTGATTGTTTGTATATCTATTATTTATTAATTATAGCTAATCCTAATTCTGCATTGCTATATATACAATAAAATAAATTTAGCTGTTATACAAACAAATGTAGAAAATTTTAATATTTAAGAAATTAGTGGAAAAATATAAAATAATAAAAACAATAAATATTTCAAATATTACAAAATATGTTTTAAAAAATTGTCGAAAACTCAAACCTAAACCCAAACCCAAACCATACCGACATTTGTCGGTTTTTGATTGATTGCCTATTTATTATTTATTAATTATGGCTATTCATGATTCTACCTTTAATATATAATAACATACATTTTTGTAAAAATTCAAACAAATTTAGACAAATATTCGTTTTTAATATCTCAAAAATTAGTGGAAATATATTTCAAAAATATTTAAAAAAATACAACACATATTTCCAATATTACAAAATATTACTTAATAAATGTCGAAAACCCAAACCGCACCCTGCGTTGATCGATTTTTGATTGTTTCCTATATATTATTTATTAATTATAGCTATTCCTGATTCTGTATTCTTATACAACAAATATTTCCAAATATTACAAAATATATTTTTTATAAATGTTCTAAAAATATTTTAAAAAGTATAATATTTATATATTATTAAATAATTATAATATTTTAATTATTATCTTAAAATAATAATATTTCAACGATTATAATCTAAAATAATAGTTATAGTTGAAAAATGTAAAAAAATATTTCAAATAATATTTTTTAAAAATACAAATAATATAAATAATATTACAAAATAAATTTTTTTTAAATTTCAAAAAATGTTTACAAATATTTCAAAAAAATTTTAAAAATATATCAAAATATTTCAAAAATTTCAAAAAAATTTGATAAAAATTTCAAAAATATTTCAAATATTTCAAAAAAAAGCCGTACCCGACCCGGCGTTGCTCGGTTTTTAATTATTTTCCTATTATCTATTATTTATTAATTATAGCTATTCATGATTCTACATTGCTATATATATACAATAAAATAAATGTTAGTTAACATATCAATAAAATAATAGAAAAATATGTGTTTAATATCTAACAAATTAGTGGAAATATATTAAAAAAAAAAACAAATATTACAAAAATATTACAAAATATGTTTTAAAAAATGTCTAAAACCCAAACTTAAACCCAAACCGTACCCGACCCGGCGTTGCTCGGTTGTTGATTTTTTGCCTATCTATTATTTATTAATTATACCTGTTCCTGATTATTCATAGTTATATATATACAATTAAATAAATGTTAGCTGAAATACAAACAAATTATGAAAAATATTTTAATATTTAAACAATTAGTAGAAAAATATTTCAAAAAATATATTAAAAAATACAATAAATATTTCTAATATTACAAAATATGTTTTAAAAAGATGTCGAAAACCTAAACCCAAACCGTACCTGACCTGGCGTTGCTCGGTTTTTGATTGTTTGCCAATTATTATTTATTAATTATAGCTATTGCTTATTCTGCATTGCTAAATATTTATATTTAATTTTTTCATAACTATTATTTATATACAATAAAATAAATGTTAGCTGACATACAAACAAATGTAGACAAATATATTAATATTTAAAAAATTCGTGGAAAAATATTTCAAAAAATATATTAAATAATACAACAAATATTTCAAATATTACAAAATATGTTGAAAATCTAAACCCAAACCGTTCCAAATCGACTCGATTTTTTATTATTTGCTTATCTATCATTTATTAATTATAACTATTCCTGATTTGGCGTTGCTCGGTTTTTGATTGTTTGCCAATTATTATTTATTAATTATAGCTATTGCTTATTCTGCATTGCTAAATATTTATATTTAATTTTTTCCTAACTATTATTTATATACAATAAAATAAATGTTAGCTGACATACAAACAAATGTAGACAAATATATTAATATTTAAAAAATTCGTGGAAAAATATTTCAAAAAATATATTAAATAATACAACAAATATTTCAAATATTACAAAATATGTTGAAAATCTAAACCCAAACCGTTACAAATCGACTCGGTTTTTTATTATTTGCTTATCTATCATTTATTAATTATAACTATTCCTGATTTGGAATTTCTTGCCGTACCCAACTCTGCTTTACTCGTTTATCTATTATTTATTAATTATAACTATTCATATAATTAAATATAACTATTCTTGATTTTAAATTGCTTGCCCTACCCAACCCGACATTTCTCGATTTTTGATTATTTGCCTATCAATTATTAATTAAAGATATTCCTAATTATGCATAGCTAATCTTTAATTTTGTTTCTAATTAATATTTAACAATTCTAACTATATTCGATGTAGATCTAGAGTTGTTCGTTTTTAAGATTTATTCGTAAAATATTTTGTAAAAATATTTAAAATAATACAAAATATGCTTTAAAAAAATGTTGAAAACTCAAACCTAAACCCAAATCCAAACAGTACCCGACTCGACATTTATCGGTTTTTGAGTGTTTGCCTATTTATTATTTATTAATAAGAGATATTCCTGATTCTACATTTCTAATATATACAATTAAATAAAGTTTATCTAAAATACAAACAAATGTAGAAACATATTTTTTTTAATATTTTAAAAAATAAAACAAATATTTAAAATATTCCAAAATATGTTGAAACCAAACCGTTCCAAATCGGCGTTGCTCGTTTTTTATTATTTGCGTATCAATCATTTATTAATTATAACTATTCCTGATTTGGAATTTCTTGCCGTACCCAACTTTGCTTTACTCGTTGTTTGATAGTTTGTCTATATATTATTTATTAATTATGGCTATTCAATGAATAGTAAGTATTCATGATACTGCCTTTCATATATAATAACATAAATTTGTGCTAAAATTCAAACAAATTTAAACAAATAATCGTTTTTAATATCTCAAAAATTAGTGGAAAAATATTTCAAAAATATTAAAAAAAAATTAAAAAAAAAATACAACACATATTTCCAATATTACAAAATATTACTTAATACATTTAGAAAACCCAAACCGCACCCTGCGTTGATCGATTTTGATTGTTTTCCTATATATTATTTATTTATTATAGCTATTCCTGATTCTGTATTGCTAGTATATAACAAATATTTCCAAATATTGCAAAATATATTTTTTATAAATGTTCTACAAATATTTTAAAAAGTATAATATTTATATCTTATAATATTTCTATCTTATAATATTTATATAATTATTATATAATTATAATATTTTAATTATATCTTAAAATAATAATATTTCAACGATTAGTTGAAAAATATAAAAAATTATTTCAAATAATATCTTTTAAAAATATAAAAAAATATAAATAATATTACAAAATATATTTTAAAAAAATTTCAAAAAAATGTTTACAAATATTTCAAAAAAATGTTTAAAAATTTTTTGAAATATTCTTGAAATTTTTTGAAATATTTTTGAAATTTTTTTGAAATATTTGAAATTATTTTTAACATTTTTTTGAATATTTTTTAAAATGTTTTGATATATTTTTAGATATATTTTTAGTAATATGTTTAAACAATTTCTTAAAATATTTTTAAACATTTTTTTGAAATATTATTTATATTTTTTTATATTTTTAAAAGATATTATTTGAAATAATTTTTTATATTTTTCAACTAATCGTTGAAATATTATTATTTTAAGATATAATTAAAATATTATAATTATATAATAATTATATAAATATTATAAGATAGAAATATTATAAGATATAAATATTATACTTTTTAAAATATTTGTAGAACATTTATAAAAAATATATTTTGCAATATTTGGAAATATTTGTTATATACTAGCAATACAGAATCAGGAATAGCTATAATAAATAAATAATATATAGGAAAACAATCAAAATCGATCAACGCAGGGTGCGGTTTGGGTTTTCTAAATGTATTAAGTAATATTTTGTAATATTGGAAATATGTGTTGTATTTTTTTTTTAATTTTTTTTTAATATTTTTGAAATATTTTTCCACTAATTTTTGAGATATTAAAAACGATTATTTGTTTAAATTTGTTTGAATTTTAGCACAAATTTATGTTATTATATATGAAAGGCAGTATCATGAATACTTACTATTCATTGAATAGCCATAATTAATAAATAATATATAGACAAACTATCAAACAACGAGTAAAGCAAAGTTGGGTACGGCAAGAAATTCCAAATCAGGAATAGTTATAATTAATAAATGATTGATACGCAAATAATAAAAAACGAGCAACGCCGATTTGGAACGGTTTGGTTTCAACATATTTTGGAATATTTTAAATATTTGTTTTATTTTTTAAAATATTAAAAAAAATATGTTTCTACATTTGTTTGTATTTTAGATAAACTTTATTTAATTGTATATATTAGAAATGTAGAATCAGGAATATCTCTTATTAATAAATAATAAATAGGCAAACACTCAAAAACCGATAAATGTCGAGTCGGGTACTGTTTGGATTTGGGTTTAGGTTTGAGTTTTCAACATTTTTTTAAAGCATATTTTGTATTATTTTAAATATTTTTACAAAATATTTTACGAATAAATCTTAAAAACGAACAACTCTAGATCTACATCGAATATAGTTAGAATTGTTAAATATTAATTAGAAACAAAATTAAAGATTAGCTATGCATAATTAGGAATATCTTTAATTAATAATTGATAGGCAAATAATCAAAAATCGAGAAATGTCGGGTTGGGTAGGGCAAGCAATTTAAAATCAAGAATAGTTATATTTAATTATATGAATAGTTATAATTAATAAATAATAGATAAACGAGTAAAGCAGAGTTGGGTACGGCAAGAAATTCCAAATCAGGAATAGTTATAATTAATAAATGATAGATAAGCAAATAATAAAAAACCGAGTCGATTTGTAACGGTTTGGGTTTAGATTTTCAACATATTTTGTAATATTTGAAATATTTGTTGTATTATTTAATATATTTTTTGAAATATTTTTCCACGAATTTTTTAAATATTAATATATTTGTCTACATTTGTTTGTATGTCAGCTAACATTTATTTTATTGTATATAAATAATAGTTAGGAAAAAATTAAATATAAATATTTAGCAATGCAGAATAAGCAATAGCTATAATTAATAAATAATAATTGGCAAACAATCAAAAACCGAGCAACGCCAAATCAGGAATAGTTATAATTAATAAATGATAGATAAGCAAATAATAAAAAATCGAGTCGATTTGGAACGGTTTGGGTTTAGATTTTCAACATATTTTGTAATATTTGAAATATTTGTTGTATTATTTAATATATTTTTTGAAATATTTTTCCACGAATTTTTTAAATATTAATATATTTGTCTACATTTGTTTGTATGTCAGCTAACATTTATTTTATTGTATATAAATAATAGTTATGAAAAAATTAAATATAAATATTTAGCAATGCAGAATAAGCAATAGCTTTAATAAATAATAGATAATAGGAAAATAATTAAAAACCGAGCAACGCCGGGTCGGGTACGGCTTTTTTTTGAAATATTTGAAATATTTTTGAAATTTTTATCAAATTTTTTTGAAATTTTTGAAATATTTTGATATATTTTTAAAATTTTTTTGAAATATTTGTAAACATTTTTTGAAATTTAAAAAAAATTTATTTTGTAATATTATTTATATTATTTGTATTTTTAAAAAATATTATTTGAAATATTTTTTTACATTTTTCAACTATAACTATTATTTTAGATTATAATCGTTGAAATATTATTATTTTAAGATAATAATTAAAATATTATAATTATTTAATAATATATAAATATTATACTTTTTAAAATATTTTTAGAACATTTATAAAAAATATATTTTGTAATATTTGGAAATATTTGTTGTATAAGAATACAGAATCAGGAATAGCTATAATTAATAAATAATATATAGGAAACAATCAAAAATCGATCAACGCAGGGTGCGGTTTGGGTTTTCGACATTTATTAAGTAATATTTTGTAATATTGGAAATATGTGTTGTATTTTTTTAAATATTTTTGAAATATATTTCCACTCATTTTTGAGATATTAAAAACGAATATTTGTCTAAATTTGTTTGAATTTTTACAAAAATGTATGTTATTATATATGAAAGGTAGAATCATGAATAGCCATAATTAATAAATAATAAATAGGCAATCAATCAAAAACCGACAAATGTCGGTATGGTTTGGGTTTGGGTTTAGGTTTGAGTTTTCGACAATTTTTTAAAACATATTTTGTAATATTTGAAATATTTATTGTTTTTATTATTTTATATTTTTCCACTAATTTCTTAAATATTAAAATTTTCTACATTTGTTTGTATAACAGCTAAATTTATTTTATTGTATATATAGCAATGCAGAATTAGGATTAGCTATAATTAATAAATAATAGATATACAAACAATCAAAAACATAGCAACGTCGGGTCGGGTGCGGTTTGGATTTTCGACATTTTTTTTAAAACATATTTTGTAATATTTGAAATATTTGGTGATTTTTTAATATATTTTTTGAAATATTTTTCTACTAATTTTTTAAATATTAAAATATTTTCCTACATTTGTTCAGCTAACATTTATATTATTCTATATATAGCAATGGAGTATCAGGAATAGCTATAAGTAATAAATAATATATAGGAAAATAATAGAAAACCTAGAAACGTGATCGGGTATGGTTTTGGTTTGGTTTTCGGCATCATTTTAAGTCATATTTTATAATATTGGAAATATTTGTTGTATTTTTTAAAATATTTTTTGAAATATTAAAGTCCATCATTTTTGAAGTATTTTAAACAAATATTTGTCTAAAATTGTTTGTATTTTATTATATTTAGCATAAATGTATGTTATTGTATAGAATTGTAGAATCAGGTATAGATCTAATTAATAAATAATAAATAGTCAAACAATCAAAAACCGATAAATGTCGGGTCGGGCACTGTTTGGGTTTGGGTTTATATTTGAGTTTTCGACATTTTTTTTAATATTTTAAATATGTGTTGTATTTTTCAGCAATTAAATATTTTAGCATAATCACGAATAGCTATAAATTATAGCCTATAAATGATAAAAATAAATAGGCAAATAATCAAAAACTTAGCAACGCCGGGTCGGGTATGGATACTAATATGTTGAAATATTTGTTATATTTAAAAAAATATTTGTAGACACTTTTTAAAATATATTTGATAATAATTTAAATTATTTTTTGTATTTTTACAAAATATTTTACGAATAAATCTTAAAAACGAACAACGCTAGATCTACATCATATACAGTTAGAATTATTAAATATTAGTTAGAAACAAAATTAAATATTAGCTATACATAATTAGGAATAGCTATAATTAATAATTGATAGGAAAATAATCAAAAACCGAGCAACGTCGGGTTGAGTACGGCAAGCAATTCCAAATCAGGAATAGTTATAATTATTAAATGATAGATAGGAAAATAATAAAAAACCGATCAACGTCGGTTTGGGACGGTTTGGGTTTAGGTTTTCAACATATTTTGTAATATTTGAAATATTTTTTGTATTTTTTAATATATTGTTTAAAATATTTGTTCGAGTGATCACAAGTTTTTTAAATATTAAAACAAATATTACATTAGTTTGTATTTTAGATAAACTTTATTTATATAATTAATATACAATATTAATTGTATATACAATTTTTACAATTTTTATATTTTTACATTTTTAAAATTGTATATACTATAAATTTAGAATCAGTAATAGCCTAATTAATAAATAATAAACAGGCAAACAATCAAAAACCGATAAATGTCGGTATGGTTTGGGTTTGGGTTTAGGTTTGAGTTTTCGACAATTTTTTAAAACATATTTTGTAATATTTGAAATATCCACTAATTTCTTAAATATTAAAATTTTCTACATTTGTTTGTATATCAGCTAAAATTTATTTTATTGTATATATAGCAATGCAGAATTAAGATTAGCTATAATTAATAAATAATAGATATACAAACAATCAAAAACATAGCAACGCCGTGTCGGGTGCGGTTTGGGTTTAGGTTTTCGAAAATTTTTTAAAACATATTTTGTAATATTTGAAATATTTGGTGTATTTTTTAATATATTTTTCTACTAATTTATCTACTAATTTTTTAAATATTAAAATATTTTCCTACATTTGTTTGTATGTCAGCTAACATTTATTTTATTTTATATATAGCAATGAAGTATCAGGAATAGCTATAAGTAATAAATAATAGATAGGAAAATAATCAAAACCTAGAAACGTGTACTGGTATGGTTTTGAATTATTTTTTGTATTTTTACCAAATATTTTAGGAATAAATCTTAAAAACTAACAAAGCACATCGGATATAGTAAGAATTATTAAATATTATTTAGAAATAAAATTTAAGATTAGCTATGCATAATTAGGAATAACTATAATTAATAATAAATATACAAATAATCAAAAACCGAGCAACGCCGGGTCGGGTACGGCTATATATATATGTGTGTGTGTGTGTGTGTATCTGGTGAGGTAACTCGAGAACCGGGGTACGTCGCGAAAATATTTTATACCCGATCTTAATAAATTTGCAACAGTATGGTCTTGGTCCGGAAAATTTTTTGAATTTTATACCGCGTACCCCAGAAAAACCTGAAAAATTGACTTTTTGCCATTAAAATGATTTTTTGTCGTCCAAAATCTTCGGCGTCGCATTTTTGAAATATTTTTTTTACATTTTTTCGAACTATTTTTTTGAATTTTTTTTGATTTTTTTTTGAAATTTTTGGAAATTTTGGAAATTTTTTGAAATATTTTTGAAATATTTTTGACATTTTTTGAAATATTTTTGAAGTTTTTTTTAAATATTTTTAAACATTTTTTTGAAATTTTTTTAAAATATATTTTGTAATATTATTTATATTTTTTGTATTTTAAAAAATATTATTTGAAATAATTTTTTATATTTTTCAACTATTCGTTGAAATATTATTATTTTAAGATATAATTAAAATATTATAATTATATAATAAATATATAAATATTATAAGATATAATAATATACTTTTTAAAATATTTGTAGAACATTTATAAAAAATATATTTTGTAATATTTGGAAATATTTGTTGTATACTAGGAATACAGAATCAGGAATAGCTATAATTAATAAATAATAGATAGGCAAACAATCAAAAATCGATCAACGCAGGGTGCGGTTTGGGTTTTCGATATTTATTAAGTACTATTTTGTAATATTGGAAATATGTGTTGTATTTTTTTAAATATTATTTGAAATATTTTTGAAATATTTTTCCACTAATTTTTGAGATATTAATATTTGTATAAATTTGTTTGAATTTTAGCAACAATTTATGTTATTGTATATGAAAAGCAGAATCATGAATAGCCATAAATAATAAATAATAGATAGGTAAGCTATCAAACAACGAGTAAAGCAAAGTTGGGTACGGCAAGAAATTCCAAATCAGGAATAGTTATAATTAATAAATGATAGATAGGCAAATAATAAAAAACCGAGCAACGCCGATTTGGAACTGTTTGGGTTTAGGTTTTCAACATATTTTGGAATATTTGAAATATCTGTTGTATTTTTTGAAATATTTTTTATCTAATTTTTTAAATATTAAAAAAAATATGTTTCTACATATGTTTAATTTTATTTAATTGTATATACTAGAAATGTAGGATCAGGAATAGCTCTAATTAATAAATAATAAATAGGCAAACAATCAAAAACCGATAAATGTCGAGTCGAGTACTGTTTGGATTTGGGTTTAGGTTTGAGTTTTCGACATTTTTTTAAAACATATTTTGTAATATTTTAAATATTTTTTGTATTTGTTAGCAATTATATATTTTAGAATAATCAGGAATAGCTATAATTAATAAAAATAAATAGTCAAACAATCAAAAACCTAGCAACGCCGGGTAGGGTATGACTGCTAATATGTTGAAATATTTTTTATATTTAAAAAATATTTTTAGACACTTTTTAAAAATATATTTTATAATATTTTAAAGTATTTTTGTATTTTTGTATTTTTACAAAATATTTTACGAATAAGTCTTAAAAAGAACAACGCTAGATCTACATCGGATACAGTTAGATTTATTAAATATTAGTTAGAAGACAACAATTAAAGAATAGCTATGCATAATTAGGAATAACTATAATTAATAATTGATAGGCAAATAATAAAAAAACGAGCAACGTCGGGTTGGGTTCGGCAAACAATTCTAAATCAGGAATAGTTATAATTAATAAAGTATAGATAGGCATATAATTAAAAACCGATCAACGCCGTTTTGGGACGGTTTGGGTTTGGGTTTTCAACATATTTTGTAATATTTGAAATATTTGTTGTATTTTTTAAAATATTTTTTGAAATATTTGTTCACTAATTTTTTAAATATTATAAACAATATTTTTCTATATTTGTTTGTATTTTAAATAAACTTTATTTAATTGTATATACTAGAAATATAGAATCAGAAATTGCCCTAATTAATAAATAATAAATAATAGATAGGCAAACAAACAAAAACTAAGAAATGCCGGGTCGGGTATGGTTTGTTTTTAAAACATATTTTGTAATATTTTATATATTTTTTTGCAATTTTTAGCAATTATATATTTTAGAATAATCAGGAATAGCTATAATTAATAAAAAAAAATAATAGGCATTAAAAATCAGGTATGGCTACTAATATGTTGAAATATTTTTTATATTTCTTAAAATATTTTTAGACACTTTTTAAAAATATATTTTGTAATATTTTAAATTATTATTTGTAATCTTACCAAATATTTTACAAATAATCTTAAAAACGAACAACGCTGAGTCTACATCGGATACAGTTAGAATTAGTAAATATTAGTTAGAAGAAAACAATTAAATATTAGCTAAGTATAATCAGGAATAGCTACAATTAATAGGCAAATAATCAAAAACCTAGCAACGCAGGGTAGTGTACGGTTTGTGTTTGGGTTTAGGTTTGGGTTTTAGACATTTTTTTAAAACATATTTTTTAATATTTGAAATATTTGTTGTATTTTTTAACATATTATTTGAAAATGTTTTCTACTTTGTTTTGTATGTCAGCTAACATTTATTTTATTATATATATATCAATTAAGAATCAGGAATAGCTATAATTAATATATAATATATAGGAAAATAATCAAAACCGAGCAACGCCGGGTCGGGTACGGCTAGTACCCCGGTTCTCGAGTTACCTCACCAGATACACACACACATATATATATATATATATATATATATATAATTAAATAGACTTTCTTTTATATAATAGATATATATATATATATATAAGTATACAAACACATAGGGCCCCCTTTCCCGGGAAAGTAACCTAATACCTACACTTTAACAATAAATGGTCATAACATTTTATGACTCATTATTTTTTCAAAAATTACAATATCTTAATATTATATGATTATAGATATTATTGTGATTTTAAAATTTTATTTAATATTTTGATTCGGTACCCATGTCCAAATACGGACATCCTGTGTTATAATATAGACACCCTATATACCACTAGATAAATTACAATTACATTTTGATAATTGATTTTATGAATAATTTAATATAATTTAATTAGTAATTGATTTATTGATTAATAATACAATTTAAGTATCTAAATAATAACATTTTTAGATTTAGCTTCATTGGTGGTATTGTTATTATAACGCACGCGATTTTCATGAAAATCAGAATAGTTCACACGCTCCGCGCTGATTGGATATATCCCTATAGGGTGTCCGTATTAAGAAATCTAGAGTTTCCGTATTTTAGGACTTATATGACCTATAGATATATGCTTATAATTAATTAATATTTGATAACAACTATAGAAATTATATATAATGTTTAAAATATTTTAGTTTTTCATAATATATTGATATGTTTTATATCGATACATTTTTATATTCTTGAGATGATTTTAAGTTGACATTTTTTTCATAAATTTAAAAACGTAATAACAAAAATCAGTTTATTGGATATATAAGCAATATTTTGAATAATTAATTAATAAAAAATAAAAAACTATTTATATAATTATGAATATTTTATTCATTAACAATTTATTTGTGGGATTTATGGTTTCTGAGACACCCATATTGTCCGTATTCGGTTACTTTCCCCTATATATATGTAATCATTTTAATAGATATATGTATCATTTATATAGAATATACTTTATAAAATATAAATATAGAGCATATATATATATATATATATATATATATATAGGTGAACCTATCATGTAAAATATAATAAGTATGCTGATGATATTTAAATGTTTTCTCAATAATATAATCATGATTAATTCGTTGTATACAATTGTCTACATCTTATAAAACATAAAATAATATTAATTAACGATAATTCATAAATATAATTCAATCAAGTTTATATTAATAAAAGTTTACTTTTATCATTTAGTGTACACTGACAAATATCACTAGATATCGTAGTTATTTTCTAGTAGGGAATGTTGGCTATACGAATGATAAACATAATTCAATACAGTAAGTAATATTATTATTAATAATTATTATTATATATTAACTATTTATTGTACTAATTACACGATCAATCTCTATCACATTCATTCTCTTGAAATAACTAATAAGTTTGCATAAGTTTTACATAATTTCTTGTAGATGCATACCATGCTATTTAGATTATATCATAATAATAAGTTTACTGTAGTACCTATATTATTCATTTATTTTCTATTAATATAAGTTTGTATAATTTAGTAAAGTTATTGATTATTTATTATAAAGAGAATATTTTAAAATATATTTGTTATCAAAATAAATATTTTTATATAATATATTTATAACCAAACTTTCTTCTTGTGTTAAATATTTACAAATTATCAAATATGTCAAAACTATCATTATATAGTATATATTATAATCTATTTATTAACTATATGTATAGATTACTAATATTTTAATACATATATATATTGATACCCGATGTCTTCCTTCACTAATAAGCCCCATATCAAACCTTCTTAACTAATCATCCCCATATCAAACCTCCTTCACTAATAACCCCCATATCAAACCTCCTTCACTAATAACCCCATATCAAACTTCCTTCACTAATCAGCCCCATATCAAACCTCCGTCACTAATAACCCCCATATCAAACCTCCTTCACTAGTCAGCCCCATATCACATGGTCTTCACTTAACAGCCCCATATAACATGTCCTTCACTTATCACCCCCATATAACATGTCCTTTACTAATCAGCCCCATATCATATGTCCTTCACTAATCAGCCCCATATCACATGTCCTTCACTAATCAGCCCCATATCATATGTCCTTCACTAATCAGCCCCATATCACATGTCCTTCACTAATCACCCCCCCCTCGTTCGTTATAGTGGCCATCCCCTACTAACTACACGTTGAAACAAGTTCTCGGACCTATCCACGTATGCTCACATACATTGCCCTCGCATTCTATCACACAGAGGAGATCAGTAGTTAAATACGGTTCCTATAATATATATATATATATATATATATATATATATATATATATATATATATATATAAGGTGAAATAGGTAAACGACTAGATAAGCATAGCGCTTCTTCGTTTACCATGGTTATACCTAAATTCTGATTATTATTATTATTATTATATATATATATATATATATATATATGTATATTATATTTTGTACTTCGGTTAATAATAATTATACATGTGAGGTATAATACTTATAATATTAATAATATATAATTATATAATTATTATTTATTATACGTATATATGTATATTATTCATTATATAGTTTTACACTATTTTATAATAAAATAAATATGAATACAACAAATATGGATATTATTTCTTCTAAAGTTCTTTCTTAATACTCAGGGTTTAAAAATACTACTGCAGTTTTAATCTGTCATAAGTTATGACTCATAACTCATTATCTTTTCTATTATATATATATATTTTTTTTTCATTTAATAAATTAATACTATTTTAATATTTTATAATCAATCAATTATATAATAGAAGATACAATTTAAATATTTTTATCAGCATCCATGTATTGAAATAAACAAGTAGAAATATATTATTTAAAATAATAATGTTATTATTTCTAACCTTTAACTTAAGTTAAATATGGGATAATTATCCCATATCATTTAGTTTTTTCATAGTTCCTCTTCGGTTCATGCTTCGATCTTGAACATATATGTATAAGACTATAGTCTTATAAAAGATTCTCTTCCTGATGGTTTATTAACTCTATTTTCTCTCGGCTCGTTTCTTTAATGTTTATAGCCTGAGACTTTGAATCTTTCATGCAGATTATGATTTGGTCCTTTATTAGGGAAACTTGTAGTTCCCCGAATTCGCACGTATTTTCTAGTTTTTTCATTTTCATTTTGGAATAAAATACTGCTCGTAAAATCGTTATTGATCCATTGAGGATACGTTTTAGCTTACAAGTTTTAATTTGTTCTCCTTTTACGTCTACTTATAGTGTCTATCCATTGAATGAGTTGAATATTTAAATATCATTCTGACCAATTGGATATATAAAAATAGTTATTGGACTTTTTCACTTTTTCTATCCAATTCTCTGGACCTTTCGTAAATCTTATACGACTGCAACAATCATTTCCAATTGTCGGGTCCAGTAATGTTCTATATGTATAATATATCTGGAATAAGACACAGTTCCATTGTGATGTTTTAAAATATATTAATTAATTAACTCGTACAATTTTAAATAATTATAATAATAAAATTCTGAATAATATAATAAATAATACTATTTCTCTTTTATCTAATTATTATTTTATTAAATTAAACTATTATTCTATACCACTATGTTCTACTATAATTAATATTACTAATATATATATATATATATATATATATATATATATTTGTTATTTTTTGTTATTTTTATTTGGTGGAGTCCTTTCATCCCATCCAGGAACTTAGATGAAGTTTTTACTTATAACCATATACTTAGGCTCTAATGTCCCTTCGAAGCCGCTCTCATGTTAAGGCATCCATGGTTTTAACGAGAACCGATCATTTATTTATACACAATTATATAAGATCACTTCTAAATAATATTTTAAGACCCATTTTATAAAATTAATTATTGGTCCGGACGAGGTTCGAACCCGTGTCTTTTAAGTATTTATAAAAATAATATTAATAGTTTCCGCATTCAAAATTGGTATACAGAAAAGTAAGTAAATTTCAAACTACACCTTTTATATTTAAAAAATATTATAAATATATATATAGTATTTATAAATATAAATATATTATAATAATACAAATATTTTGACAGAAAGTAAGGCCTCCCCGAATTCTTACGAAATTCTAAAAACTTACAAATTGATAAACACGAGATCGATATCACATGCCATCGGATTACGTGATCGCACTGTACTTTGGCCTTGTTCTCTTGGTTAGTGTATACCTACACTGAGTAAATGTAACCTATATACATAATAGTATACCTAAACTATACATATATATATATATATATATATATATATATATATATATATATACAATTTAAATATCATATATAATTATATAAATAAATACATACTAAATAAATACTAAATATAAATTAAATATACATATATGTATATAAGGGATAGGTCTACTATACTTTATAGAATACCCAACCTTTGACCTAATAATAATAATATTCGTTCATCCTAATAAACTAGAGTGAATACATATAGATATATAAGTTCATTGAACTCATGGATACATATAATTTCTAGCTAACTTTTAATTGGATAATCACTGACCAATGATCGATAAGTTAGGTATCACCTCGATGTTATCATCCGGTTGTCATGGTTACCATGGTTACCATGGTTACCATGGTTATCATCAGTATCAGGTATCACTGCATTGTGGAAATAGTAAATATTCGATATTATGGAACTTACACATATATTATTTGAGTTAGTCTATCTTAATAGGGGAAAGTAACCTTGGGTGGATGGACACTTTACAAATAAATGGTCTTAACATTTTAGCACTCATTATTTGTATTCACTACAATATATTAATATTATAGGATTAGAGATATAATTGTGATTTTAAAATTTTATTTAATCTTTTAATTCCATAGATAACAGGGGTGTATAATACGGACACCCTATATACTACTAGATAAACTATATATTATTGATGATTCAATCAGACAAAATACAATTACATTATTTATAATTTATTTTATGAACAATTTATTCTAATTTAATTAGTTAATATATTAAATTATAATTTATTTATTTTTATTATTTTTTTAATTAATAATACAATTTAAGTATCTAAATAATATAAATTTTAGATTTAGCTTTATTGGTGGTATTAAATCAGAATAAAATCAGAATAGTTCATAAGCTTCGCGCTGATTGGTTATAGGGTGTCCGTATTAAGACATTTAGAGTGTCCGTATTAGGGACTTATATGGTCACTAGATATATTCTTATAACTTAATGAATATTTAATAACAAATATAGAAATTATATATATACTTTTATAATGCTTTATTTTTTAATAATAAAATGATCTATTTTATATTGATACATTTGTATATTCTTGAGAAGGTTTTAAGTTGAATTTTTTTTTCATAAATTTAAAAATGTAATAACAAAATCAGTTTATTGGATATATCAGCAATTTTTTAATAATTAAAAAATAAAAAATATATTTGTAGACTATTTATATAATTATGAATATTTTATTCATTAAACATTTTTTGTAGGATTTATGGTTTCTGTGATACCGAGAGTGTCCGTATTCGGGCACTATCCTTATTCGGTTACTTTCCCCTATACACATAATATTATACATAGAGAAGATATATAAACTTGATATAGTACTCTATATCTCTCTCTATCTCTCTCTTTATCTATTTCTCTATCTTTCTTTCTCTCTTTATCATCAATTAATTATTAATATTACTTAAATATGTATTAGACAATATCATATGCTGGTAATATGAAAAGTTACTTAATGAGTGATGTATGGCCAAAAGTTAATGTATTTCATCTTCTCTGCCTGCATGAAATATTCATATATTTGTATTATCTTATTTAGCTTTGCTAACTTTCTAAATGTCTACCTATATACGAAATATCAGTATTTCCACAAATGTTCAGCGTATTTATTGTCAATATATAAGTAAATTATTAATTAGAATCATTTCTAATCATTGATATATTTCAAAGTACATATATATATATATATATATATATATATATATATGCATATATACTAAAGTGCATACGTGTAATATAGTAGTACCATAACTGCAATTCGTTGAGGGAATACTACTTGACACACATTCCAATTTCAACCTTATAAGGTGTATATATATATATACATTTATATTTATATTTATCAATTGGCACTTGTAATTGGCACTTGAGTGTTTTAGATAACCGCATTGCGAATTCCATTTCACACATCTACATAATCAAATATAGCGAATGTAGGTATATGTAGCCACTGAACTAAAAAAACTATTTGATGAATCAACTAATTTGTTTTGTCATATAGAAAATACATTCATTTATAATACAATTTGAAAAGATAATAATAAAATGTTATATAATACATATATAATAATAAATATAAACAATTATTGTTTTCAATAAATCTATATAAATTATACTATATTAAATATTTGTAATTATATTAGTGAATTTTGCTTCAGATTACTATACATACATATCGTATTTATATATAGAAACATAAATAAAGTATATATATATATATATGTAATAGTTTTATATGTCGGTGGATTGTTTACATATAGGTATATTATACTATATGTATAATATACCTCTATATATAGCATAAAAATAGCACAATAAGCATATTTTACAATTAACATTCAGAAATCAATTATAAAGTAATGCAAAATTGTGAGCTATAAAATAGGCTATTTCTAAACTGAGTTCATAGATAAGTTGTTGATAGACCTATATAACATATCATTAATCAATATAACATATCTATTACATATGTATAATTTGTTACTACTTTTAGTATTCAGTGAATACAATTCACACCGTGGTATCCCCGTAATCAATATATAAGTTAAATATACGTATATAAAATTGATATACATGTATATGCATGACGACATTAATTCAGGGTTCATATATTTTATTCAACGATTATTAAAAAGTATCTCTCCAAATATGCACTCAAACATATATATGTATAATGTATAATTATATCAGAAACCTATAGGTTTCTCACAATATTTTAAATAATGTTCTATAATATTTCTCATTTACATTATTCTTTTAAAATGTACATTCTTTATATACACAATCATTCGTTATCTACACTATCATGCTAAACGACACATATCTATATCACTAGCAAATAAGTACGGTTACAAATCTGTCAAGAAATGCATTCGTGATATGGGTTATACCCTATACGGGGTTATACTTTAGTGGAGTGCAATTCATTGATTGTACTATAGTATTCATTATTTATATTCATTAGTATTCATTAACGTAACGAAACGAACAACCATTAGGGGAAAGTTGATTACCGACCCCTCCCAATACCGAACCCCTATCGTATCTCAGTAACTATAAGAGATATCAAAAAAGTATATATGAACTTTTAACAATTTAATAAATATGAATAAGTATATTGTTTTACAAAATATTCAATCCTACAATTGTTATTTGATAAAATGTAATATTCTGTTTTTACTTTTTAAATATTAAAATAATAACTTTTTGTAAATCATTGTAAATACTTTATTAATTAAAAGAAAACTCAATACTGCGCATAATATTGTAGATCAATAAAATGTTTATAACTATTATTATAATAATTCAATTTGAATAACTATTAAATAAAATATCTTAATTATAGCAACCCATATGATTTTCCTAATACCGACCCCTTAAATTACCCTAATACTGACCCATGTGATTTATAATATCCAATCAAAATAGATTAGTATTTTACTTTAAAATATGTCATAAGTTATTTGTGTATCATTGATATAGATTAAGGATTCATGATTCCATTCGATTATATACATACTGATTAATAACTAAATATTAAATAATAATATACACTATTTTAATATAATTATATAGTTAATTAATTACTATAAAGTTTAAATTTAAATTTAATATTACTATTAAAACATAAATTCAATAAAAATGAATTGCGTGCATGTTATAATTAATTATATTTATGAATATCTACTATATTGATTGGATATTATAATACTTAAATTATTTATACCACATTTATGTTAGGGGTAAGGTAATATGAAAATGGGGTCGGTATTAGGAACAGGTATCCGACCCCCCTGTTTATTCTTGTAAATATAATTATATCAAAAATTTAAAATAGCCACAGTATTCATTGCCATAATATTACCATATTTACAAAATTTCAAATAAATATATTTAATATTGAATAAGTTATTACAAATAATCATTAAGGGGTCGGTAATCGGAGACTTTCCCCTACTTGAAAAATTACATCTCTGTATACATATTCTATAGAGTATGTTGGGTTTACACATACATATAATACTATAGAATATATATATATATATATATATATACTTTACTTTTAACTTTATCCCATGACTCTTGAATCGTAGGGGAGATATGAATGTTGTTAATAACAACGTCGCATTTGTAACGATCATTTGTTATCATCAGTAGGTTGCCGATATCTTTGGATGTCCATTTAAAATCATTGTCCATCGATTCCATATTTGGGCGTCCACGAGGTATTGAACCTTCGATTTGTCCTTGTTGAATGGTTTTAGCGATAGCATTGCGACGTGATGTATGTCCAAACAATAACACCTTTCTTTTTTGATTATTTACAATAGTGGTGGAAAATTCCCAACTTTCACACATTTTTTTCTCTATCCATTCAGTAATTATCCAAGCTTCATAGCCATAGAGTAGTATTGAGAGAACCAGTGTTTTATACAAACTGAGTTTTATTTAAAGCCAATTTTTGTATACAAAGTATACTTATCAATATAGCTAGAAATCTTTTCAATGCAGATATATAGGTGTATAGTCTGATTCGGAGCTCTGCTTTATTGGTATACCATATTTATTTACAGGTACTCTTAGATATTTAAATGTATCTACATCTTTTAATATTTCTCAATTTATTCTGATACTTGTATGTAAACTTTCATCTCTGCTGTTCACTAGTGATCTAAAACGAGCCGATTTTTTCGAGCCGGACCGGGTTAGTGAAAGACTCGAACTAATCGAGCCGGTCAAATGGCTCGATCGAGTTTATTTTCTTTGAAATTTTAAATATTAAAAAAAAAAATATTAATTAAAAAAAAATTAAATAAATGTTATTAAATGGATGCACCAATTATTATTATAGAATAGGTAATTAAACAATATCTTATATGTATAGCTTGTTTATATACTATGACATGCAATTTCGTTTCTAATAATATATTAGTTAAATGTTTATAAAAATTGCTTTTGAAATAAATATTTTAAATTAAAATGTAACGGATATTATAATATTATAATTAAAAAATATCTTATATAATTTTAAAATACAATTGATTACAATTGATATTATTATAAATAAAAATCTAGAGTAATGCTCATGTTCAACAATCTAATCAGATAAACTAGTTTGAAAATCAAGTATGGTACGACAATCTAATTTTACAATCTATTTCGACAATCGAGTACGACAAATCGAATCGAGTATGAAAATATAATCTACCCAGCTAACAGTAAGAGCAGCATAAGAGCAGCATAATAGAATAACATAATAGCCGCAAATGTTTACATTGTGCTGTTATGCTGCTCTTATAAAGTTTGATTTTGTTGCTATTATGCTGCTTTTATGCTGCTTTTATGCTGCTTTTATGCTGCTTTTATGCTGCTATCATGCTGCTATTATGCTGCTTTTATGCTGCTTTTATGCTGCTTATATATAAGCATATATGCTGATATTATTCTGATGGTATGCTGCTCTTACTGTTAGCTGGGTAGTATGACAATCTGGTATACTAAGATAATCTATATTTTCAATCAAGTAGTGTTCAACCTACTACATAACCATAACCATAACACGGACATAACTCATTCCCCTATGACAATTCGAATAAAATGTGAAAATCTAGTTTGTAGTGAATTTAAAAAATATAATTATATAAACAAATTCGACAACCTAGTATACTAGATTGTATACCATAAATAGAATCAAGTATAAAAGTAATCAGATAAACTAGTTTGAAAATCAAGTATGATACAGCAATCTAATTTTACAATCAATTTCGACAATCGAGTATGAAAATCTAGTTTGCAATCAAGTATTAAAATATAGTTTGTATAAAAATGAAATTGACTATAGTCAATTTCAAAAATATAATCCTATAAACAAGTTCGATATTATAATACGGTGAATCGAATTTGAATAATTAACTTATATATATTATGAAACATATTTTTTATGTTTTTCTGAGCGACAATTTAAGATGTTTCAGATGTTTCGAAACATATATTTTTGGATGTTTCAGTTGTTTCGAAGCAGGAAATATTGGCTCATTTAGATCACTACTGTTCACCATAGTTTTGTTATTTTCTATATTTCGTTTTTTTTTTATATATAGCAAAATAAATGAGGTCGATCGCTTCTGTACACTCATTTATATACACAAACTATAATATACACCAACATTATTCCAAGTAAAACGCATTTGAAAAGTCAACAATAAATAAATTCAATAAAATTTAAATAAATTATAAAGTAATATAATTATATATTCAGCTAATATAAAATCAATATTAAAAAGTAATAGTTTTATGTTTTCTTATCAATATATAAATGTTATATTTATAGTATTTATATATATTATATGTTATAAAATAATTATAGAATATAAATTTTATTTTTTTAATATATCAGGGTGCAATAAAATTATGTATTCAGCTAATATATCAATACAATCAATATTATAAAGTAATTGATATGTTTTTGTATCTATATATAAATGTTATATTTATAGAATTTATATATTATATATAAAACATTATATACAAATGTATAATAGTTAGGAATGTAGATTTCAAAATAAAAAATATATTTTATAAATCTAATAAATGTAAAAAATCCATTTTTAAAATTTTATAAATGTGATTATATAAGATATAAAATATTACATAACAATTTATATAAGTTATGAATGTAGTTTCAAAATAAATAATTTATTTTAAAAAGGCATGCTATAAGAGAGGTTTTTTATGCTATTTCTAAACTGATTTTATATAATTTTTTCATAGTTACTAAATAACATATCATTAATCAATAATACATTATAATTTTTTTTTCCGATTTTAACTAATTTATCCATGGTGATCCCCTCAGCTTTTCCAAATAAAATTATATTATATTTCCTTCCGTTCTTTTCTTTGTGCTTAGCTTCAATTTGATATTGCATAATACATTAACACTATTTATATCCGCCCCATGATAAGTTCTTATGGATGTCCTGATTATGCTATATTTGAAGCATTGGGGGGTTACTATGTAGTAAATTTGATAATGCGTTAATCCATTTGGTGAGTGCCATGTGCTAATTCTGGATTTAGTCTGATTGAAGAGAGTATTGGCTAGTAGTAATTTATATGTATCGGAAATTAAATCAATTTTTCTCCTCTTTCATTTATTGATTAATTGCTGAAACGTCCTAATGTATTTGGATAAACCATCATTTCCTGATTTTGCATTCCAGTTAACAATTACTACAAGAAAGTCTTTTTAAATGTATGTTGGATCGTATCCTCTGTTTGAAAAAATCGTTTACCTTCTCTTCTGAATATTCTAATGCTGGCGCACATATTTGTATCAGAGTACAGTTAAGGGGAGAATATTGTATTCGTATTGATATTACTCTTATTGAGAATGCATTTATATATAGCTTAGTATCGTATGTCATAGTTCATTTTTTACTATGAAGGTTACACCCAGTGTCACACACAATATGTTTGTTTATGTGTCCGCTATATATAAATATATGTCCTTTATTAGGTATCAATCAATATCTTCACCTGTTCCTTTCCACGTAATCTCTGATAAACCACTCACGTTCCCTTTATATATTTAAAATTCATGTGATAATTCTTATAGCTTAAGCTGCGGTAATTACCGCATCTCCTTAGTGTTCTTACGTTGCATGTGCCCAGTGTTGTTGTTGTTGTCTATCTTTTTTTATATTAAATTTGTTATTGTTTTTGTATCCAGTATACTGGATTATTATATATATATATATATATATATATATATATATATATATACGAATCGTATAATACGATCCATATATATATATATAGTAACACCAAAGCCCTTTGGTAACACTACGATATATATATATATATATACGATCCATTCACTGTCATCTTTATAAATCTCAAAAACAACTTTATTTTCATATAATTCAACATGTGTCTCATGCATCTAATGAATCAAAACACACTCTATTGTTGTTAACGAGTTTAGTGTAGTTAGTTAACTTATAATACACATGCCGTGACACACGGAATTCTGAATGTAGCCATCATTGCTTAATAAACGAACAGTATAATAGTATACTGTTCTGTTATAACAGCTGTTATATAGTATATATCAGTATATATCAGTATATATCAGTATACTGATATATCAATTTAAAATACTATTCACGTATTAATGTCTAATCTCGTGTTTTCTCCGTGCCTATTAACATATCTCTATAGATAGATGGATAGCTAAATACCTAGATACATACCTATATTTTATAAATACAATAAATGTTATTTATAAAATACTAATAATAATAATAAAAGATACCATATCGGCGATGTTACACAATATGATTTCAGAAAATAGGTAGAGGGTATACTTATAGGTATACTTACTCATGTAAACCTTGAACATTAAATATATTGTAACATTATAATATTTGTAATACATAATTAACTAAAAGTTAAATTTAAAGTTATTAAAAACATTATTAATTAATATATATATATATATAATAATAATAATAATAATAATAATAATATCAGATTGGCAAAAGCTATATATATATATATATATATATATATATATATTTATCGACAATAGCTACTGTACCTATAGGTAACGTGATAGCTAACATAACCAATAGATAACCGAACACATACCCGATATATGAGGTAATAGAGAGAAGCCCGTGGGAAAATGTTATCTGCAACGTTTCTATATGTATTGTTTTATAACTAATAAACAGGAAGTTGAATTAGTTGCGGAGTACTTACATACATATACAACTAAGTCAACTATGCACCGAGCTAGATCACGCATCATCGTATGTTTTCTAATAGTTATATATATATATATATATATGAAGGGTAATTGTCTCGACAAGCAGCAATGCTTCTACAATTACCCAGGTACTTGTACCTAAATCTGGTAATAATAATAATAATATATATATATATTAATAAAATAACATAAAGGAAAAATAAAATGATAATAAAATTAAAATATTATGATTACAAATAATAAATAATAAATGTATAATAATATTAAATAAGATCGAATATAAATAGTAATCGGGTATTATTTATCGTATTGTTCTGACTTTTGACTTGTGGTTTTATATTTTTTTAATATTATCATTAGCCTAATACTAGGTCAATTATTAGCTATAACTCGGATATTTATCTTTTTGTTGAATAACAAGATTTCAACATATATTGTATATCCTATAAGTATTGTATCTGATAGATTCAATTATAATGTGTATTGTAAAATATACAATAATTTTTAATATATATATATATATATCAGGTATATAATGTATACGTTTTAATCCAAGTTTTTAAATTGGCAGATTTAGTAATGCATTTATACACCTACTAGTATAAGTTGAATTTACTTTGTAATGTTTGAGGTAATGTGTTATAACACCTAATGTTATAGTCTACTATATATAGTAGGCTATATATGTTATCTTATCTGAATCGATCTTTATTGAATAAATATAGGTTTATGTGTAAATACTTAATATATATATATATATAATGTAAATATAAAATAAATTGCTATATATAAATTTATATATATATACATATATATTTATTTATAAATAAATGTGATCTTATAATAATACAATAACATTGCATACAATCCACTTAAATATATACTATATAAGAGATAAAATCTAATTATATAAAATTGAGTCACGTAATTGAAGACACATATACAAGACGATATAAAAAAACAAATGATATTCCCATTTCTATAGTTTATATGTTACGAGTGTTTTACACACGAACGTACCCGAGGGGGCGTAATAGGAGCGTAATAGGGGCGTAATAGAGGCGTAACGGGGGCGTAACTTAGTAACACGCGTGCGCGGAATACTCCATTCACTTCCGTGTGTAAGACACGCCTATTAAACACTGATGACCGAGTTAACTTAGCACGTAAACCTATTCCCATAAGTTATCTGCGCGTTGGTGTGTGTATGAGTTATTTGGGCGAGGACAGGACATAAGTTATCTGGTTGTCTGCAATTCTAACTTATTATTCACTGTGTTTATACCTATTTTAAGCGTACAGAAATGTGTACTCTTCATTGAATTATTTGTTGTTGTAATTATTGATTAAACTACAAATTAATGAATTACAAATATCTGTAATTACTTTAAGTACAGTAAAATAAATGTAATTACAAATAATCTAGAAATGTTTAGTGACTCGTTAATGTATATAGATTAATCCTATATATATATATATCCTATAATGTTGCCAAAATAAGACATGAATATACTTTATAGTATATTAACTTACTCAAATAAAAGGAATGTAAAGTAAACTTATGTTAACATACTATAAAGTATATTCATGTCTTATGTTGGCAACATTATAGGACTATTAACATATAGTGTGTTAACTTGTATGTACTATTGAGTACTATTATCGTATTGAATAATAGATAAGTAATACCTATTTGAATTTCATATACAGGTCAATCTAAAACTCATTTTTTAAATTAACGATTTCAATATGATTATATGGAACATGCTGACATAAATAACATAACACAAATCTTCAACTTAAACCACTTTTATAAATAAATTCGTATTTTTAATAAAATATTTAGATATAAAAATATATATAGTAATATATAGAAATACAAATTATAAAATATGAATACATTTAAATTTTTACAAATAAATAAATAACTCTGAATTAATAATTCTTAAATATATTTATTTCGAAGATTGAAATTATTTAAATAAATTAAATATACCACTGAAATATATATCTTTCAGGGTCCTAAAATTACAATTGCATGCGTTAAGATATAGCGAACCGACAGCCTATAGATTATCAAGAGGAAACATTCATAGCGCTTATATGTAAAAGAAAGGGGAAACATTCATAGCGCTTATATGTAAAAGAAAGGGGAAACATTCATAGCGCTTATATGTAAAAGAAAGGGGAAACATTCATAGCGCTTATATGTAAAAGAAAGGGGAAACATGGCTCTATAGACCATGTAGTATACTACAAAGAAAAAGTTAAAAAGTAATACTAGTATTACTATATAGATAACATTTATATCTGATCTATAGGTATATAATATATATATATATATATATATATATTAAAATATTATTTATTTCATTGAACACCTATTTGGTTTTAAAGTTTATAATTATATATACTTTAAAAACTATATATTTATATATTCAAAAGTACCTAACATAAATAGTGTTATTATGTATAAACTCGGAAAATATAAATATTTATCATAACATTCAAACATTGGTATTTTCCAAACATTATAAATAGTGTACACATAATTCCAAGATATAATCTTATAAACTATTGTATGTAATAAATATTACATAATAATTTATATTAGTGGAAATATGGGTAATGTGGCCATGAGGGTAATAAGGCCAGCTGACGTATCTCATAAGTTTAAGTCCAATCAAACAAAATGTATACATCAATTATGCGCTTTGGTATGAGTTATTCAAATAAGTAAAAATAATTTGAATATCTATAGATAGATTTACTAAACTTTTATTTCATTTAAAAAAAATAGATTTACTTTTTTTTAAATGAAATAAAAGTTTAGTAAAACATATATAAAATAACTAATATATAATATAAATTAAAAATTTAATTTAGATATCAAATAACTATTTAATTAAAATAAAGTGTGTAATACATATATTTTAGTGAGTAATATTCATTATTATATAGCGTGATACCTAGAATCGGGTAATGTGGCCAGCTTTTAACGAGTAATGTGGACAGTTCGCGATGATTTAAACCAATCATATTAAATATATATCATATATGATCTGAAATATATTGATAAAATTGTGTTTAAAATTATATTAAACGTTGATTGAATCAATATCTACTACATCCTAACGATATATATATATATATATATATATATATATATGTTGTATATATATCATATATATATATATATATATATATATATATATATATATATATATATATATATATATATAAACTAATATATTTATTATACAATATATTAAACTACATTTTTTTTAAATACATTTTCTGTTAATAAATTATATAATACATTTTACTTCAAATATCGATTTCCTAAATAATTAAATAAACTTAATTTTATGTTATGTATTTAATTTAACTGTGATTTATAATCGTATTTATATATTCCATTTAAACATTTTAAGTAGCTCATTTATATATTACATGTAAGGTTACATACCTCATATTATGTAAATATATAATAATGTGTATTTATTTTTCTATATGATATGATTTTAATATATATTGGTGTAATATATTTAATATATGTATATATATAAAATGGTACATGTAAAATTATATATATATAGGAGATGTGCCGGGTTAATAGTGAAACCGGATGATTGACCACTGTTGATGTCCATCAGATATACGTAATGCTTGGGGTCGTATTTCCGCGGGGCATGGGGTTCTGAATGTAGGGTATGCCTACACTACCCCAATTATAATGGGGGTAGTTTAATGGTGCGACAAACACGCGTACGGATCTGACTATAGATAGATCATATATGATATTATAAATAGATATTTATCTTAGTCAAATATCTCAGAAATGTATATACAGAAAATATAAATTAGTTATATTTACTATTACTATTTATCTAGTTATTTTATCGCCATATTATTATGCCAGGCAGTACTTTACTGATGAAATTGCTTTTCCATATTAATAACATGATAAATAAGTTTAATTTGTACCATTAATTTCTCTAGAAATTTATAAAAATTAAACTAAAAAGCACTAATGTATCACAATTGCATGTGTTATTTAAGATTATACTTTGTGATATCATTGAATTAAACTTGGTATAAAGAAACGACATCTAGTGGATTAATACCAGGCCACCTTAATAATTTCAATTAACTAAAATGTAAAAATGATTCGGCAGTCCTCTTGAGTATACTAAGATGTAATATGTTGATATACATATCGAATTAGGACTAATATTTGTAAAGTTATAGAACATTATCTAAAACTGGGCACATTACCCATCTTTCTACAACATATATGTAGGTATACCATATGCTTTCAGTGTATTGTATCTACTAGATCATAATATAGATACTAGATACTATCTAGTAATATCAAAAAAGGTACAATATATACATTATGATATATAAATTAAGTAGGATTATAAAAAAAGTAGTAATATTATATTACCATCGAATTTATCGAAAGTTACTAAATATTTCAACATATATGTGTACGGAGTATGTATATATAATGCATATTTGAGGAACATATAACTAAGTATACTTGTGTATACATATTCGTATATGACAACTTATGTAGAATTTTGAAAGTAATAACTTTTATTTCAATATTTTAAAATAAAATAATTTTTGATAAAAAACTTGCAATCATAATTTCACTATTTTTTTATAAACAAATCATTTATTTAATTTAAAAATCAATAACGTACGACTATATTTAAAGAATTCAAGTGAAATTCTAATTAATTGTAAGTGATATAATGACTTCCGTACTTCGGCCCACTAAACTCGCCCGTTAACTACACCACTAGTGTTGGGTGTGGTTTCTTTACAACAATAAATCGTAACCATCATGGTATACCGTGCGTGACAAAGTCACGAACGAGTCACGAACAAGTCACGTAGGCCTATTTCGAGACGAGCCACTCGATCTCCGTTCAGTGATCCGCGCACCAACCCCGGCGCGATTCGGTGATTAACTGAACTTGAAACGTGAAATTAACGAAAAAGGTCGAATGTGAAAGGTGGAATGTCAACCGAATATAGTGTGTATGTTAATTGTTACGTACGCATACGTATACGGAAATAGAATCATTATACGCCCACGACTAAACCGATTTCAAATATAATAGTATTACATATAAACACATATAATTAATAAGTTAATAAGTTTATTAATGACATTTTATTATTAATAAAACTAACTTATATTCCTATTCTCAATAATTTAATGTAGTATATATACCTATAGGTACTAGTCATGTTCCCAACCCATGATAGAAATGTTGTAACATGGGTATGAAGGAAATTCACTATATATATATATAATTACAATTTTGTATTTCTATCATATTATAGATATAATCCATTATATAATATATGTTATTATTCATATATATATTATTCGTGTATACACGTTATTCAATTTATCTTTATGTACCGGTATTATAAGGGACAGAGCAGTTAAAGCATCGGGTATTGAATACAATTTACTTTTAAATTATATACATTATATAATAATAATAATAATAATGAAATAATAATGAACTAATAATAATAATTATTTAGCTTTAAAGCTTGCATTTACATTATACATTTGTTGGTTTATAAACAAAGTTTTCAGTCCGTATACGACTGAAAACTTGTCTTATAAAGCAATCGGACATCCATATATATTTGAAGTTAATATTGTAGAATAAATAAATGTGTATTCATAATAATAATAATACATACATACATACATACATACATGCATACATACATATATACCTATGTACAATGTATACATTTTACATGCATATGTTATTGTAGTTAATTTAATATTAATTAATATTTTATCAAATAAATTACATAATTAGTCGCATTTATTCCGAGATAAATATAGCTATATAATGTATTCGACTAAAGAGCTATAAAAGAGCCATAAATGACTTATATAATGCCCTTGTAATGACGCCAATGATTCCTATTGTTCGTGGATAACATATATCATCAGTTATGCAGCATCACTTATGATTCATCACGGATGAACACTGTAATATAAATGTATTTTAATAGTGTGAACTATTACTTCTTTATGTTTACCTCTAACCTCGACTATACATCGAATTCGCGTTAATGCGAACATCTATGTTGATATAAGAGAGTGTATAGTTAGGAAGAGTATAATTAGAAATCTAAAATCATATGAAAATATGTATTAATAGACTATTTCATTATTTCACATAGTCGCACACTATCAAGTTAAACTAAGGGGGTCCCAATATCCCCTATAGAGGATTTATATAGCGTACTATAGTATATTATAGCATACTTTATCATACTATAGCATACTATAGTACTTAGCATATAGATACATCAACATATTGAAGAAAATACGTTGAACATGTTTTATATTTTATGTATGGTAATATCAGGGAGTAATATATGCTAACTACTAAATATGTTAAATTTATTTTGTTATCAGCTTGGCGGAAGTTTCCGGAAATATTGAAAATGTAATGTTTTTCATTTATTTCCCGGAAATATTGAAAATATTAACATAGTTTATATTGTTATACTATATAAATACTATAGTATAGTATATGTTCTAAAATGAAACATAAATATATATGAATACCTCTATTTTCGATACCTCCGCTAGGGTAGTATACCACCCTTATAAGGGTATATTCCTAATAAGGGTTTACTATATATATATAACCCCATTACTATAGTGGAATCACATGTTGATTATCTTATATAAAGTATGACAAATTATTTAAATTATAAATTAATGTATATATATACAAATAAATAATAATACATTTATTTAATATGTATTATATATATATATATATATATATATATATATATATATATATATATATATATATATATATATATAGTATGTATACATCATATATGAATGAATGAATATGTATTTAAGCACACAATAACGTTGAAAAGTTATCTATTATGTACAAAAATAACAAAATATACACAAATAATATAAATCAGTTGAAAATAATAAAATTAATGTTTACGAATTAATAGCGAATAAATAAAAAATACATTAGATTTAAACAACGAATAATGCACATTAGTTATTAATGGTACAGGTAACGCATTCCATATAACTGCTAGAGCTAGTGTATACACTGAATGGTAGTTTACCATATCTTGATAGCTTGTGTTTCCTCTATTGTTATAGCCGAGTAGAAGAGTTTCATAGATCTCTCTTTTAAACTCTGAATGTTGGAGAGCATTCAAATAACTCGGAAGACGGTTCTTTAGTAGTTTAACAATTAGTTTTAAATAACTGAAAGTAGATCTCTGATACATATGTAACATTTATAATTAACTAAGTAATGATTTACTGATTCATTATTATATAATTTTACACATTTTAAATTCTTATCGATGATCTAATGATTCTATCTAAGGATTTAGTAGAAGTAGCAGGAAGGCCATAATATAGATAACAACAATAAAGTATATTAACATTTTAGAAATTCGAAAAGGTAAGAATTTCCATATTGATAGTATTTTATATAATTGATAATTAGTTGATTTACACACATTAGCTATCTAACCGGAGAAATGTAGGTTATCATCGAAAATAAAACCAAGGTTTTTAACAGTATTGCTAAAACGAAGGTGATAGTATCAATGATAACAGAAGGAAAACCTGATGATGTTCAAGATATATTTTGAAGTTGAGTTTTATCCATATTTAATTTTAAGCTATTTTGTAAAAACTAATTTGTAACTATATTAATTAATACAATCAATTAGAGATATATTATCAGATGAATTGGCTATTATAGGAAGCTCAATATACACTTGAATATCATCAGTACAAATTTGATATTTTACTGAGGAAATTAGATAAAATTAGATATAATATTTTTAAGAAGCAAGATAGAAAATAAAAATGGCCCTAATACAGAACCTTGAGGTACTACATAATATATTTTACAAGTATATGAAATATAGTTATTAATTTGTATAGAAAATGTTCTTTCGGGTAAGTACGATTTAATCCAAGCTATAGCTATATAGAGGAATACCTACAATACCAATTTTTTAATATCAATTTTTCAAGACGTTTAATTAAAATAGAATGATCAATAGTATCACATTCCTTAGATATATATAATAAAATAAGCTATATTTTATAATTATTATCTAGATTATTGAGAAAATCATAATACAGAGAAGAAGTGTTTCCGGACTATGACATTTCCTATATTTCCTATGCACTTTTTCAAGGGTCAATAATGAATTGAAATGGATATAATTGATTAATAGCTTGGAAACTATTTTTCCAAAATTTTACTTACAAAAGATAATTGATATATTTGTCTATAATAATGGTCTCGATATCTAATCCTGGTTACTTTAGAATATGTTTATTATGTTTTAAAGATGAAGGTACAATATCAGAATGGAGAGAAATATCTATATATACAAATAAATATACACCACATCCAAGTAAAATATTATAACATAAAAGCCACATTATTAGTTATAAGGTTAATTTGAGAAATAATTATAAACTTAATCATGCACAAAAATAGAAAAATTAGAAAATAATATTAAATTAGGTAGAGTAAGAAATATAACCGCCTCTGTTTTAATTAACGAGTTTATAAAATAATAAATCTTTCTAGTATTATTTTCAATTGAACTAAAAGTATTATGATACTAATTTTTTAGAAATTAGAATAGATGATAATAATTAGAATACATATAAGTAACAAATGTAGCATATGTTTCATTAGAAGATTTATTTTTATATAAGTTTTCTAATTTTCGTGAACGCGATTTTGGAATCTCGTTTTAATAAATAAATAAACACACATTATACTTTACATTAGGATTTATTATCCGAGGTGTAGTTATAAATATTTTAAAATCGATAAGGACAGCTCACGTAACGCTTAAACGCTTAACGTTCCTTACCGATATGAGCAAGGAACGCGATTTTAGAATCGCTCTCCTTACCAATTACGTTAAGGAACGAGATTTTAGAATCGCGTTCCTTACCTATGACGTGAAGGAACGAGATTTTAGAATCACGTTCCATACCTATGACGTGAAGGAACGAGATTTTAGAATCGCGTTCCTTACCTATTACGTAAAGGAACGAGATTTTAGAATCGCGTTCCTTACCTATTACGTCAAGGAACGAGATTTTAGAATCGCGTTCCTTACCTATTACGTAAAGGAACGAGATTTTAGTATCGCGTTCCTTGCCTATTATGTAAAGGAACGAGATTTTAGAATCGCGTTCCTTACCTATTACGTCAAGGAACGAGATTTTAGAATCGCGTTCCTTGCCTATTATGTAAAGGAACGAGATTTTAGAATCGCGTTCCTTACCTATTACGTCAAGGAACGAGATTTTAGAATCGCGTTCCTTACCTATTATGTAAAGGAACGAGATTTTAGAATCGCGTTCCTTACCTATTACGTTAAGGAACGAGATTTTAGAATCGCGTTCCTTACCTATTACGTAAAGGAACGAGATTTTAGAATCGCGTTCCTTGCCTATTATGTAAAGGAACGAGATTTTAGCATCGCGTTCCTTGCCTATTATGTAAAGGAACGAGATTTTAGAATCGCGTTCCTTGCCTATTATGTAAAGGAACGAGATTTTAGAATCGCGTTCCTTACCTATTACGTCAAGGAACGAGATTTTAGAATCGCGTTCCTTACCTATGACGTGAAGGAACGAGATTTTAGAATCGCATTCCTTACCTATTATGTAAAGGAACGAGATTTTAGAATCGCATTCCTTACCTATTATGTAAAGGAACGCGAACGGTCGCTTTTCACATGATCCCATTTATCATGTATTGTAACTAAAATACTCCTAATAGGTAAATATAGTATGTATCTATAGATATATAATAAATTGAAAGTATTGAAGTAATCAATATTTATAAAGTATATTTGAAAATGAATTGATAGTGTAATTAGAAAAATCATATATATTCAATGTTTTAAGGTTTCTATAATTAATTATCGATCGTTTTCTTTTTGTATTAGATAATTTCAATCGGAAGAAATAGTAATTGATTTAGTATTGATTTAATTGGTATAACATATACAATAGCTGCATCTGAATTTGTTAAAACTAAGTAATGGGTTTTACATAGGACATATTATTTTAGCAATAAATAATTAATTAAATATATGATATGAAGTATATTTATATATATATATATATATATATATACATATGTATATACTTGTATCAGTCCAAGTCAGTGTGTGTGTGTGTATACATAAATACACGTGTAAGTACACATGCGTACGTGTATGTAGGTATGCTACTAACATAAGTAACGAATACACTTTGTTTACGTTTCCTATTGTCTACGTAATCCTAGTTCCTATTCACAATACATAACAATGCGAGCATTATTATGTTGACTACCTATTGTACCGACGGTGAAGTTCACATAATCGAATAGAAGTAGTATACACGCGTCTTACAACTAGTTCATATCACTCATGTGGTATCAGTTTTATATATTTATATGTATATATATATATATATATACATATATATATAAAATTTCTTTATTTAAAAAATGCATTTTTTAAGTAATATGTGGCATTCATACATATAACAATATATTACATATCATTGTTGAACATTTTATCATAAACAATAATATATATATATATATATATATATATATATATATATATTGTTTCATATTATATAGTTATATAAACACATGTCACACATTCATATAAAATACGCGTATTTATTTATGATTGATTTTTATAAATTAGTTGTAGGGTTCAAAAACTGTGTTCGAGGTCTCGGTCGAGCACTTCATTAATACATAATCACTCACCAGGGGTATTTGTTTATTTTTATAACTGCGACATATTTACTATATTATAAAATATTCACCATATGAAATATATAGTAATTTTAAATAGATAAAGTATTATAAGTAGTATCACCATGTCAGCGGTCTACTTACTATTAATATTGCTATTTTAATTTAACAATATATTGTTAAATATGTCGCAGTTATAAAAATAAAAAAATACCCTTCTATAGAGGTGTTCATAATAGTTTATTATTTACGTGGATATTGTTTTAATGTAATAGTGAATAGACACATATTATCAATTAATGAACAACAACATACACCACTAACAACTATTTAGTATAGTCCATAGGGGTGCTGGAAAGATTGTGTATGTAGAGGGGACCAACCAATCAAAATACATTTTGTGGTAAAAGTGGTGGCGGGAACCAATACATAGGAGGTCCCTCTTGATTTTAAAGTGGGGGTACATATCCCTCCCGTCCCCTCTTGTTGCAGCGCCCCTAATAGTATATGTATAGGTATAAGTGTATATGTAGTATACATATATGTCGTACACATCCGATAATGAAATTGACAAATGGTACCTATAAATTAGTGGATAGAGACTGAAGGTGTGACAAAAACGTGACAATATATTTTAGTTTCGAGGCCTTGAATATAAATATTATGGAATTTCAATTATATATTATATTATATAAACTAAATAAAATGGACTTGTATCTGTTTTGTTAATATAAAAAATGTGTAATATAAAATAATATATATATATAAAAATGAATTTTATACAAACCAAAAAATGGATACAAATACGTACCTATTTGTTATAAATAAACGTGATATTGACGATTAGATAACATTCAATGTAGATTTCAAATAATTTGTTATTTGCTATTATTTATTATTTTCTAAGTACTTGATAACATGTTTAATTATGACCTTGTTAAACTTGTACGATAAGAAAATAAATAAGAACTATATAAAGAAGTATGTAAGTGTTAGGACATATGTGTGTTAGGAGTACTAACTTAGGACACATATGTTAGGACACTTATGCAAGGACATACATGTTATGACATATATATGTTATGTGTATAGAACATCTTGCTTTCCGGTTATTCACTGTTTACAAAGATCATATAACATACATATATGTGTACAACTATATAATAATATGTAAAATATATATATTAGTGAATACATTATCGACTGTATATATAAAGGCAATAATTTATTCACTATTTCATATGTGTATAACATATACGTATACCATATATGTATAACATATATGGTCAACATATATGGTCAATCTCTAGTTAGAGTTATATCGTTACACGAGTATATATACTCGTACCCTATAGGGTAATAGGGTATATATATAGGGTAACACTCGATTAGAAACCCCGGATAAGAAACCCTTTATGTTAGATATAACAGTTATTAACAGTTGTCATACAGACAGTAAGTATTGTAACTAAGTTCCTCATGAATCAAACATATAATGCATCCGATTAACTTATAAGTATTCTTTATTTAGATGAAGCGCTACATATAACATAGTATTATACTATATAGTATTAATATTTATATATATATATATATATATTCATTTATATAGAAACTATCTTTGGGTAAGTTTAGTCGACTGAACATAATAGCAAATGTGAGATAGTATTGCGCAAGTGTAGTCGTCTGAACAGCATAGCAAATGTAAGATAATATCGTACATCATATTTGTTAGCTTACCGCTCGTCAATAATAGTTAATACCCAGCTAACAGTAAGAGCAGCATAATAGAATAACATAATAGCCGCAAATGTTTACATTGTGCTGTTATGCTGCTCTTATAAAGTTTGATTTTGTTGTTATTATGCTGCTTTTATGCTGCTTTTATGCTGCTTTTATGTTGCTTTTATGCTGCTATTATAACGTATATTATGCTGCTATTATGCTGCTATTATTATCAGATTTGCTATTATGCTGCTGTTATGCTGCTCTTACTGTTAGCTGGGTATATAACCCATTATTAGGGTTAACCCATTATTAGAAAGTATTAATTTACATTTTTAAAGTAAAAAGGTACAACATATATTTATTTATTATAAACAAACAAAAAACTGATAATAAATAAATAATATATAATACACTATAGTATATACATATATGAATATAATAGAATAAATCAAAGTTGAGTATGTGTTATTTAGTTGTTATAATACATGCCAATAAAGTGGTTCATTAAATAATATAATAAATTATACTTACACACAAATACAAATATAACTCACGCATACACACACACACACACACACACACACACATATATATATATATATATATATATATATATATATATATTGGTGCACCTCGCATTTATTTATAACATGTATAAGTCTATGACTTCTCGAGGGGGAAAGTTGTATCCGCTATTTGTATTGTATTCAATATATATGTATTTGTGATTTCAATGGAAAAAAAATATTATTATTATATATATATATATATATATACATTCAAAATATATTTAATATATATATCAATGAATAATATTTATTTTTGTTATACTATAAATAAATAAGTAATACACATAGAATATGTATACAATATAGTGTATACAATATAGTTATTTAATAAGTAAAAAATGAACCCTTTGATAGCAATATGTTTTCGATTATTATTCCACAAAAAAATATATAAGAATAAAAGAATAAACACAAAAGAAATATGATAATAACATAACTATAATAATATATAATACAATTAAATTACATAGTGAATCAAATAGTTCCAATCTCGTGGGCGGTAAATATTTATTCACAACATGAACACATGGCATGCCCGAATGGCCTTTACGGCTACATGTCTTGGTCATCATTATAAAGAAATCTTTCTTTATATCGATGGTATTGGTATATTAGTCCAAAAGGATTGTATTGGTATCTAATATATTTCTATCTTTGAAAACCGTAATATGATGGAATTAACGGTGATATGTGCATGCTACGAATAGCTTAACATACACATAAGACAAGGGTACTAATAAGAAACAAGATATAACAAATTTAAAATATATTTAATCGAACAATGAAAAATAAATAATAAATGTGAGTAATATAATATTAGCACAATAGATCAAATAATATTTTCAATTTCGGAATACGGCGTTTACTTTCAAATATAGCTCCGATATTTGTTTCATAAAATATATATATATATATAATATATATATTTATACATATATATATATATGTAATTTAGATATATAATATATATTATATATATATATATATATATATATGTATGTTTCTGAGATGTTTGACTAAGATAAATATCTATTTATAATATATCATAGATAGCTCCTTACGCGTTTGTGTTAACACAGTGCGAATTCTCACCACTAAACTACCCCCGTTACCCCTACAGACAGAACCCCGGGTCCGGGGGCATACGACCCCAAGCGTTACGTGTCTCCGATGGATATCAAGAGCGGTCAATCATCCGGCTTCACTATTAACCCGGCTAGGCTGCAGAGGCAGTACGGACACGGTCCGTTCACGTTGTTCTAGCCGGTAGAGGTCATCGTGTCGGCAGAGGTCATCGTGCCTTCAGAGGTCATAATGCCGGTAGAAGTCATCATGCCGGCAGAGGTCATCGTGCCTTGCAGAGGTCATCATGCCGGCAGAGGTCAGAGGTCATCGCTTAACATCAGAAGTCGTTATGCGAGTGATTATCAGTATGTCAGTACGACATGGGTCTCGCCGTATAGGTCACTACACAATTAGGCCATTACTCTAGCAGAGTTCATTACTATAGCAGAGGTGGCGGTGATAGCGTTCTCATCGTTGCAGTAGAGGTCATTGTTACGGCCGTAGTTTTGTGATATACGCGGTCGTTGTACCGCTATAGTAACGGTCATTGTTAGCGACCTATCTCTATTACAGCCGATGTCACTCTTCTAGACTATTGTTAATGTGGACCGTAGTGCTTACGAGGATGTTAATACCCTATTGTTGAGACACCATTGTTATACGCATAGTTCTCATTGTTTTAATCGTCTTGTGATTAAGCTAGATGTTTTAGAAAGGTAGAATTTATATTAATATTGAACGCGAACCTTTAACAATACTTGACCTTGTATTTAACCTGTTGTCATCATTATATTTTAATATTGTATTAAATATATACTATACACTGTATAGTATATACACTATAGTATACTATACTAGTATACTATATATATATATATATATATATATATATATATATATATATATACAGTCATACTTGGTGGCACTACTTATATCGACTGTTATTGGAACTTTATATTTAAATCGCATATTTTTAATAATATATTTATATTTGTATACTTCGCACGTATTATAATATAATGCGAATTTAGTTAGCTTTGAATGTTTTATATATATATATGACTCATTGTACCGTTATGACTCATTATACCGCAATGACGTAATCTAAAAGTACTAATTTCGGATTTAATATTCAATATATTTAGAATTAATCGCTTTATAAATATAATTTTATTATTTATTGTTTACCTATAAAAAATTCGGTCGATATTTATAACACAACATCAATCTCTGCGTATGATGACGATTTTTTTAAATAGGCATAGAATAGCATGTGCTATTCTCGAATGCATATATATATATATATATATATATTACGTAATACGTATACGTATTATATATTATATATATATATATATTATTATATTATTATATATATCGTTATATTTATATAATGATAGTGTCTAAACTCCTCCCCTATTTCTACTACAACCTCGGTAACTAATGACGCGCCTTCATACGCACGTTTAACTCTCGTATCCGCACGAGTTATTAGTACAACAATAGGACGACATCAGTGATTTACAGCTTCAATGTTATCTAAATATGGCTGCTATTACAAAGTGTTCTTTTAATAAACATCCGAGTATAAAAAGGTTTTAAACCATTTAATTAACTTTCATTCTCCACTTATTTTTAATTATGCGTGAATCATGTTTTCTATATTCAGTTTCAACATATATATATATATATATATATATATATATACAAACAACACACGTACATACACACATATATATAAATATATATATATATATATATATATATTTATATATATATATATTACTTTAGAAAAAATCTGTAGATATAATTATCTACATTAATATTTAATAAAATGTTTTTAAATAAATTTGAATTACAATTTGTATTTATAAATATATACAGAAAGACCTATAATATTATTGCCTAATATAAGTAAAATATGAGCGGTTAATGTATAACAAGTTAACAATGTTAACATAAGTAAGTTGTAGTGGTCAGTTATATGTGTAAGTGGTCGTAATAAGTAAGTTGTAGTGGTCAGTTATATGTGTAAGTGATCATAATAAGTAAGTTGTAGTGGTCAGTTATATGTGTAAGTGGTCATACTAAGTAAGTTGTAGATGTCAGTTATATTCTTAAGTTGTCACGCTATCCATTGTTCACATATGTTTCGGGGTTATTTAACTTTCTCTTTCCAACTGTAGAAGGTAAATCAAATAATTAAATAATTAAATCACATACAATTTTTTTTAAATAATATACGTTATCAATATAATTGTAGTAAACTTTTATATAGGTGTTTTCTGATGTGCTGATATACTATAGTAATATTATAATGGAGTGGAAATGTAAATATTATTATAACTATTATATGATAGAGGATTCAAATATGTGAATAATAATATTATAAAAATATCCAATTTAATATTATGATATTTTAAAATTATTATTTATAAAATTATACTATTAAATTAGTCTTGAGTTGTTAATTATAAAATTAATTCTCTAAACTAAAATGATAACATACATTTAATATGTATATAATAAATATATTATAGATTGTATATATAGGTGTTTTTATTTGTATGTAGGTAAAATGCTATAGAGAAAATGTATAAATTGTAGAAGTATTTAAATATTACAAATAATACAATAGCAATAATGTAGAATGTGAAAAATTAAAATTGTAAATATATTTATAAATAATAAAGTATACTTTTTAAATTAAAAAAAAAAAAATAGAAGTAGTTATAATAGATTGTTCGTGTTATTAACAAATAATATATATATATATATATATATATACACTAGATTATATAGTACTATATATTATATAAAACCTATAAACAATAAGTTATATATGACTCTACTTATCGCGGTACACGACTAAATCCTGTCACGTGATATTCTATAAATAAATACGCTAGCAGAGGTGGTAATGGCGTCTATTCAAGGTCATTTATCAGAATTCGGCTCGCGAACGCTCAGAAATTTCCGCGGATCTAAAAATAGCCCATAAATAAAAGCCCATAGCGCGCTACCAAAACCTACATTGTAAATTTTTATAGCCGCCAGAATCGGAACCGAACCGAGCCGGCGTGCCCTAAAGATACACGACAATAGGGGTCGCCACTATAGTTTTCTATTGTCTTAGCAATTGTTATGACGTATTGCATAATGGAGGCGAGTATACGGCCAGCCTAACGCTACAGTCGCCAGTGCCACAGATACGTGGCCAGTTTACTCTCGTATGATTTATTAATAATGAATAACAGTAGCGCGCGGCATCGGGTGATTAAGTAGTGAGGGTAATATAATTCACCCTACGTAGATAATCATTGTTTACGAGATGCGATCGGATCCGACGACCTACAATTGTTATGATGTCAGCCAATCGTCGTCTGAATATAACTATTAATATATTAATAAAACTATAGTTTAATTATAATCTTAATGATATATGATATAATATGATATAATATGTAATATATTAAAATCTATAGATATTTCTGTAAACTTTCTGTTCTTGAAAATCGTAAATCTTAACATTACTTTTATCAAGAATTTAAAATTAAAATATATATCAAGTTTTCTAGAGTTTCGAATATTAAATATTTATTTATATTATCGAGGGCTTAAAATGTGTTAATAATATATATAACAAATTTACCAACAAAATATATTTATTAATTAATTATTAATTATTATTAAACAATTAATTATTAATAATAAAAATAATTAATTAATCAATGATAATTATTAATTAATTATAATTAAATACTTAATAATTATTAAATAATCATATAATTAATAATTTAAATTTCATGAAACACTTACATTTATTAGTATTACTTAACTGCTTCGTTAACCAAGCCGTTACCTGAATCATTACCGTTGTAGATAGATATATGCGAGATGATACCTATAGGTTTGCACTAAATCATTTCAAATATCCTACAATTAAAGATTTAAATCGAACCGACAAAAAATATTAAGTTTTTAAAATATTATAGCACTAACATTTACATAATTTATGTATTTAATCATAAATCTAAATTAAATATATATATATATATATATATATATATATATTAATAAAATAAAATAGCCTATTTTATATATACAATTTAAAATATAAATTGTATATATGGAATATGCGAGGTAATAATATGTATAATGTTATATTTATTTAAAAATCAATACTTATGTGGGATTTTTATTATTTATTAAAATTTATATTAATAATATATTTTTAACATTAGTAGTTACTAAAATATCCGATAGGTCGACATATGTCCTGGGCCATAATATATATATTAATTATTAATATTGTACTTTATTTTTTATAAAATAATATTAATTATAAATATATATATATATATATACTTGAGTGATCAAAAATGTGATAATAAATATACTTAACAAACATATACTAATGAGAATAAAACTTAAAGAATCTTATTTCTGATTGGATGATTTATGATTTATGATTTATAGAATTGTAAAATATCATACAATCATAACCTTCGTTATATTATAATTGGCAGTTTATAAATATTAAAAGTTAGCCTTTTTCACTAAAATGTATAACTTTATAAGATAACGGGGGTGTCCTTATTCGGTACCTATGATCGAATACGGATACCCTATGTTATAATACGGACACTCTGTAGGGTGTATATATAACTGGATAAACTATATATTATTGATGAACCAATCAGATAAACTACAATTATATTATTTATAATTAATATTATGAATACATTATGATGTGCTCAGCACGTTTGATCAACATCCCAAATATTGCTTTATTATTATTTTATATACTTTCGGTGTGTGTAAATCACAACTTATTTATATTTGCTAACTATTATTTATATATTTCTGTCATTATTATTTATTGTTACCCATCGTTTTGAATCTATTCAATAAACTATAATCTATCTATCTATTAATATAATTAAATTGGTAATTAATTTATTAATTTTTATTATTTTATTAATTAAGAATATAAGTTAAGTAAATAATAACATTTTTAGATTTAGCTTCATTGATGGTATTAATATTATAACGCACGCGATTTAAAAAAAATCAGAATAGTTCACACGCTGCGCACTGATTAGTTATAAGGTGTCCGTATTAAGATATATATATAGAGTATATAGACATCTATAGACATATATGGTATCCGTATTAGGGATGTATAGTACTTCTAGATATATGCTTATAACTTAATTCATATTTGATAACAAATATAGAAATTATGTATATAATGATTTGAATGCTTTAGTTTTTAATAATATATTGATATGTTTTATATAGATATATTTGTATATTTTTGAGAATGTTTTTAAGTTGAAATATTTTTATAAATTTAAAAATTTAATAAAAAAATCAGTTTATTTGATATATCAGCACTAATTTGAATAATTAAAAATAGGTATTAGTGTAATTTAGGGGATCGGTAATCGGAAAATCAAATGGGTTACAATAATTAATATATATTGATCAATAGTTATTAAAATTAAATTATTTTTATAATTTTTATAAACTTTTAATTGATTTACAATATTATCCATAGCATTACGTTTTCTTTTAATTAATATTCTATTTACAATAATTTAAAAAAAGTTATTATTCAAATATATAAAAAATAAAACTAGAATATTACATTTTATCAAATAACAATTGTATGATTGAATATTAGTATAATAAAAATACTTATTCATATTTACCATTAAATTACTAATATTTATGTATATAAATTTTTTGATATAACTCATAATTACTGAGATACGAGAGGGGTCGGTATTAGGAGGGGATCGGTAATAGGGGACTTTCCCTTATTCAGTATAATATATTGAATATTCAATTTTCAGTATTACAATGTAACCATTCTTTTATATTTTATATACTATATTTTACGTACTTATAATTATGTAATTTTCTCGGTTTTTTCATATTGTTGAGGATATTATGTATTACTATTATATAATATTAGATACATTTTTATTGTAAATTATTTTATTTTTATTTTATATTTATATATTCGTTCATCTACTGACAGGTTTATATCTCGATAAGAACAATAGGACTTCTGTATCAACACAGCATATTTTGTTATTTTGTTATTTTTATTTTGTGGATTCCTTTCATCCCATCCAGGAACTTAGATGAAGTTTTCACTTATAACCATATATAGCTCTAATGTCCCTTCGAAGCATCTCTCGTGTTAAGGCATCCATGGTTTAATGATAGCCGATCAATTATTTATACAAAATTATATAAGATCACTTCTAAATAATATTTTAAGACCCATTTTATAAAATTAATTAATGGTCCGGACGAGGCTCGAACCCGTGTCCTACTGCTTGTATGTCTGACGCATTAGCCAATGAGCCAGACAGGCAGTTGATAATATTATTATTACCATTTTGTGTATTTATTTATTTATTGTGAACATTTATTATAGCTAATAGAATTGCGAATTAATAATTATAATGAATATTTATTTTTGAAATTAGGAAATGTAGGGGAAGTCTCCTACTCCTATATGATTATTTGTAATAACTTATTCAATATTCAATATATTTGTTTTTAATTTTATAATGAGGGTAATATATGTAATTAAATAAATTGCCTATTTCAAATTTTTGATATAATAATATTGACAAGAATAAACCGGGGGTCAGCAATTGGATGCATGTGCGTACTACATACCCCCTTCTCCTATTACCGACTCCCTGAAATACTCATGGTAGACATAATTGTAATATTATAATATTTTATGAAAAGATCAAACATAAATAGATTTTTGAATACATTTTTTTTGAATTACAAAACGCACGCATTTATTTATTATTGAATTTAAGTTTAATATTCAAATTAAATTTATATTTAAATTAACTGAATATGAATATAACTACATATACTAAAGAATGTGTTTATAGTTATATTAAATCTATTAATATGATATACGACAGGGGTCGTTATTTGGAAGGGTTCGGCAATTAGATACGTTCTACTATATATTTTCCATTTTAAATTTGATAAATTAGAATCACCTATTACTATGGATTAATTATAATTGCGTTGTATTATATAACATAATTTACATATCTGTTCATATAGTTTATTTATTTATTAAACAGCTAGCGCTTCGATATATAAACTTTATTTTACATATTTTAAAACAAATACTGAAATTGTATCGATTTACGGAAACATTGGATAGAATCAAGATTTTAAAGTCAAATTGGAGTTATTTATAGTTATTTTTATCATTTCACTAAAATGCTGTTCACATGAGCAATCTATTCCTGTAATTTACGCAGTAAATTACTTAAGAATTGCAATTGCAAAATCCCCTATCAGGTATAAATATTAGGGTGTTCACATGAGCAATCTATTCTTGCAATTGTCGCAGTAAAATTACATACATTTTATAAAATTGTGAACTTAAGTTAATTATATAATCATAAAGTGGTAATATACATATATTCCTAATTTAATAATTACGTATTATAATTATAATTATTAATTCATTAACGCTTAAATAACTTCAACTTAATCACGTACAATCGTAAACGATTATAAATAGATTGACCGCTAGAAAGGTTAATGCGTATGCATTAATACTCGTCAGTATACGTGTGCGTGCGTTTATTTACAAATTGCACAAATTATCACAAAAACTAGAATAAATTCGGATTAGAACATTTAGCAATAATCGCAAAAAAATAGACTTTAAAATTTTGCAATTCTTAAGTATTTTACTAAGAAAATTGCAGGAATAGATTGCTAATATTAACAGCGTTTAATAATTGCATTTAGTTCCATGACTCATTAATTGTATACCATATATTTTTATTTATTTTCCTGATTGTAACTATAAGTAGTTCATATATATGTACCAATCTGATATGAATTTCTAAATTTCTAAAAATATTCTAAAAAAATTATTTATTTGTATCTGGTAATAGGTTATTCCAAGTAGGTTGTAAATAGTATGTAAATAGTATTCCTAATCTTTTTTGAGCTCTACTTTCTAATGATATGATAATTTATCTAATATTTCTGAATAACTGTCATCCATAAAATAGTATATTGAGTATTAGTGACTTACTTAGATATAATTACAGCTTTAATCCAAATTGCAAGCCTATATTAGAATTATCTTTATAATTACAGCCATTTCAGTAGAAAGTCGGATACAACTTTCTTTTTGCAGAGATACACCGAACTTCGATGCGGTTACAAGAAATTTGAAAAAGTGATGTCACCATTGTTGTTTTAACTCGTATGGTTTTCTATTGTTTAATATAAGCCGTTGAAGATTCCACTAATCTATTTTTAGATGTTGCATTTCTCTAATTCTAACTGCATTTAAACGGAATATATCATCAGAAAAGCTGAGGTTAACCTGTAATTTCAAAGATCCCTTGGTCCCATCATGGATATATTGTTATTTAATGTGACTTGCATACTTTTCTCTAAGAAAATATTAAATACTACAGGTGATAAGAAACCCTGATGCAATATGTTGTATTGATAAATCATCCAGTTGTATTGGCAATATGGATGATATTCCTTATGTGATATACATTATATACATTATATACATTATGTACTCATTTTTAATCTTATCGGGAATTCTACTTTGTTAATGTTAATGTTTTACTATAATCCATTATGTCATATGCGATAAAATGCCCTTTGAAATCAATAAAATTATCTAGATATATATTTTAATATAAATTTAGAATTTAAAAATTAATTTTTATATTTAAAAATAAATACATTATTTTATATGTAAATTTAAATATATTAAATTTTAAATTAAAATTAAATTGTTTAAATATTTATTAGAAAGTATGCGTTATATTAACAATATACAATAGTTATATGAGGATCCAAATTATAAAAATATTTCTTAATAAATACATATATATATAAAGTATACTTTTATGACATTTAAAGACAATAACAATATATAGTTATAAATGACTTTCTATGATGTTATTTTAAAAGAAAATGGTATAATATGAAATTCAAATACATATTTAATTATAAATATAAATAGCATAAACTTAATAATTATATAACTTAACTATCAAATTTTAAGAATATTCAGTTTTAAAAATAAATAAAATAAAATAAATGTTCAAAGTATGGATTAATCTATATAAGTATAAACTAAAACTTTCGTAATTATTGATAATACATGATAATATATGTAATATTATGTAATAGCAACATACTATACAGTTATATTATTAAGTTAACTGTTATGCTGCTATAGCTGATAGAGTATTATAACATATAATTATATCATAAAGTATAATAAATTAATTAAAGTTATTCTTGAACTTTAGTGTTATTTATTATATATTTGTAATGCGGCGAATATTTGGGGTATTAATATTTTATATTAATACTGTACATTAAACTGTATCCTTATTTATTAATAATATACTTCTATGTACACTATTTAAATAATTCAAAATTAATTTCTTCGAAGTGGATACTTATTTCATATTTATATTTAATGTAATTATCATTATTTATATGTTATCACTTATTTACAATGTTGTATAGTTTAAATTAGATTTTATAGATTTGAAAATTGTAATATCGTGTCGATTGATAAATTATCGGTTATTTATAATATTTTATAATTTAAATAATACATTATATATTTGTATATAACATGGACATCTATTTTATTAAAAAGATGATACACTATTACTATACCATTATAATATAACAATATGAACAAATAATATATATATATATATATATATATATATATACAGTCAACTCCCGATAAGTCGGACTCGCAAGGGACCGGGAAAGTGTCCGACTTAGCGAGATGTCCGACTTATCCGAGATTAAGAATATCATGCAAATAAGACATGAAATACGCGAGTTAAATGGTTACCGAAATATGGAATTATGCAACAATCAACAAAATAAAATGTTGTATTCAATAATATTATTTACTATAATTATAATATTCATTATTTAAAGTAAACATTTCTGACAATTTATAAAAAGTCCGACTTATCCAGTATAAAAATCATAAAAATGACTATAATATGTGTCCGACTTATAGAAAAGTCCGACTTATCCAATCAACTTATCCGACTTATCCGATTAATTTAACATGGAACTAGATACAAATCCAACCAAACCAACTAATTCCGACTTATCAGTAGTCCGACTTACCGAGAGTTGACTGTATATATATATATATATATATATATATATATATATATACATTCGCTGAGAATCCAATAATAACAATATATGTATAACTAATGATACATCACGCAGAAACAATACATAATTTGAATGTCAGGTTATTAAATAATCTACATCCGAATATAACCGAATATAACCGAGTATAACCGAGTATAGCCGAGTATAGTCGAGAGGGTAACCCATCACGTGGTCATCGCAATCGGTAAACGTGACGATAATTTATGATTAATAAAAAATATAAATACCTTCTACTACGCATGCATATTAGAAACCGAGCCACTTAAAACTAACCTCTTTAACATCTCATTATATCACTATTTTAGAATAATAATCACCACCACATCCGACATGTGCACACGTATTCGCAATAATAGAACAGGTGACTTTCGTAGTAGACAAAGAGTTATTTATAATATATATATATATATATACAGTTATAATTATATAATCGAGTATACTCTATATTCGTTAGTATGCTGATTTTATCGTTTATTTTAATGATCTTTTATTGTCTAATAATAAATTTCCATAATACGGTTTTATTTATAATCGTAATAGTTTTATATTTATATTAATATTATACTGTATTATTATATTATTTTTTTAGTTTGTATACCTATATATATTTTATATTTAATATATATATATATATATATATATAGTTAATAAACATTTTACTAACTAAATTATGGTAATTAGTAATTACTAATTACACATACAATTCACATATATGTGCACATATCCAACGTATACATGTGTGTACGTTTGATAACCTTAGTGAAGATGTTACCACAGTAATGTAATTGTACTTATTAAAAGAGTACTTAGTAACTATACGACTTACAATACTCCCTATGGTGTATGCGTATACGTGTACAGACCATCCACAATGGCAAGGCCTCGTATAACCTCGAGGTTATAGGAGGTCTTGACAATGGTATCCACCAGATCTTACTAATAGTGAAATATTCGTACTTATAATCAATATTGATAATTATCTATATTTACAAATACGATAATTATAAAAGGAATTAAAAATGACTATATATGGTAAATTACCATAAAACAAATTACAACAACAATTGTTTCTATAAATGACTATATATATATATATATATATATATATATATATATATAGTTATCTATAGATATGGTCATCTATATATATATATATATATATATATATATATATATATATATATATATATATATATATATATATATATATATATATATAGACAACATTGTTGTTGTTAATTTGTTGTATGTATTTACAATTATTGATAATATATTACGTATACGTATTGATTAATAACAAAATATTAAATAATAATGTACACTCTTTTAATTAATATAATAAATATAAATTTTAAATATAAATTTATTTTTAATATTAAAACATAAATCAATAATACATAAATTACGTGTGTTTTGTAATTTATTAAATCTATTAATAGCTGCTACTTTAATTGGATTTTATAGTATTATCATTATTTCAACAACTAGTATTTTAAGGGATGTATACATCATATATGTATACATCATATATGTATACATCATATATGATTGGATAAGGGAGTCGGTATTATACACATGTTTCCAAGTGCAGACTCCCTATGTATTCTTGTAAACACAAATAAATCAAAAAATTTAAATAGCAACATTATTTTTTTTCCAATAATATTGCCATCATTTCAAAATTTCAAATAGATAGGATATAGCCTATATTGAATATTGAATAAGTTATTATAAATAGTACTGTAGGGGTCGGTAAGTGGATACTTTTACGTGTGTATTGATACGGTATCATCATCGCCCCAATCATCCTACATTAATTATAATACAATTATAATTTTGATATTAAAAATATATATAGGGGAAAGTAACCTAATACGGATAATTTTACAACAAATGGTATTAACATTTTATTATAAATAAAAATATTAATATATTTATTCAAAAATTACAATATATTAATATTATATGAATATAGATATTATTGTGATTTTTAAATTTTATTTAATCTTTTCTCATTCAATAGATAACGGGGTGTCCGTATTCGGTACCCATATCTGAATACGGACACCCTGTGTTATAATACGGATACCCTATATACCACTAGATAAACTATATAATATTTATGAATCAATCAGACAAATTACAATTTCATTATTAAAATTAATTTTATGAATAATTTAATATAATTTAATTATTGATTAATTTATTAATTTTTATTATTTTATTAATTAATAATACAAGTTAAGTATCTAAATAATAAAAATTTTAGATTTATATTTATTGGTGGTATTAGTATTATAACGCACGAGATTTTTATGAAAATCAGAATAGTGCATACGCTGCGCGCTGCTTTGTTATAGGGTGTCATATTAAGACATCTATAGAGTGTTCGTATTAGGGACTTATATGACCTCTAGATATATTCTTTAAACTTAATGAATATTTGAAAACAAATATAGATATTATATATATACTTTTATAATTCTTTATTTTTTAATAATATATATAACACTATAATGTTATATTTTATATTGATACATTTGTATATTCTTGAGAAGGTTTTAAGTTAACATTTTGTTTATAAATTTAAAAACGTAATAATGTTTTTTGGATATATCAGCAATATTTTGAATAATTAAAAATAAAAAATACTTTTTTAGACTATTTATATAATTAAGAATATTTTATTCAATACAAATTGAATTTTTTATAGGATTTATGGTTTTTCTGAGATACCGAGAGTATCCGTATTCGGGCACTGTCTATAATCGGTTACTTTACCCTATTTAAATACCACTTTATTCAAATTTATAATAAACTATATTAGATTTTTAAAAGATTTTAATCCTGGGTATTTCGGATTTCAATTATTACATACAAGTATTAGTATAGATCAATTGTTTAGTTCTGTGAATATTTAATTCTCGGGATATAGGTATATTATGATTTATTCTATTGAGGATTCAAAGTATGGCACGTGAGATGGATTTGTATCCGATGCGAATATCTCGTAATATACAATTTGAGAATGGTACATATAAGAAATATTTAATTATCAGAGCACAAATAAATAGATATATTATATATTTTTAGAATACATTTTAATATATATTATTAAATTAACTTAAAGTATTAGTTTAGTGATAAAATAGCAAACTTTTTAATTTTATAAACTACAAAAATAAATACTTTATCATATAAATCTAAAAAAATGATAATGTTAAACAAAATATTATTTAAAATTTATAATAAATTATGTATATATATTAAATGTTAGTGATGTATCAAATTCGAACGGACAATGTCGGACATCACCGCCTCTGTAAGGGAACCTTTCATTGCCTGCATTCTAGTCTCAACGAGATAGAAGCTATATGACATTAGTATCCTATATATAGGATACTAATATCATATATCTATATAGCTAGGTTACATATACTATAGTAATAGTCACATATACTTGTAGGTACTAGTACATATACACATATACATATACTTGGTACTTATACATACCTAACTGCTATATGTTTTGAAGCCCTTTAGGAGAAAACATTATATAACTATAATTGTAATTTAACAGAAACATTTTAATTCTTCTAATAAATATTATTATTATTATTATTATTATTATTATATTCAAATACGTCATGTATTAATACCGGGTTCATCCCTCAATGTCTACACATATAAATGTTTGTATACTATATAATGATTAATAGTACACAACTTATATATTCTATGACATATGCTCATCATATCTAGCAAATAGTATCAGATTTCTATTATTTCAGGGAATATCTTCATCCTAGCTAAGGATTGTATTAATGTGATATTCTGTAAGTCTTGGTTCTACATAACGCTATGAGTATTATAACGAGAACGCAGGTGTATACATTATATAGTGTAGGTCAAGGTTATAAACAAATATATCATGTTATAGTCAAGTATATATCATAGTACCGTGTCCACTCTCTACATGGACTCCGTCCATTGGACTGTTATTATAGGCCAGGGTAGTTAATGGTATAGCCTCGTGTGATTCCGAAAATCGCAGATCCAGGGTAACCGCGTCACATGCAAACGTGGGTACATCGGTTTACTAGACGGGTCGCTGAACTCGTAAACAACCAAGCGAAACCAACCAATCGGCGCCGCGTAAATCCGGTCGCGACGCCCGCACGACGCCCGCCGCGCGTCACCGCCGAAACCCTTAAAAGACTCGCCACGCACGAGTGAAAGTTTCTATCAATCCGCCCGTCTCTCCATCGCTTTAATGTCGCGTTCGCAGTACACAGTCTCCGAGTCTCTCTGACACCGAATACACACACCGTTACCTGCAACACTGCACCGTCACGCATCACCAACTTGGGATCGATACGCGTACCACTCCATCTCCGCACCCCGTCTAAGCCCAACTAAGCCGAACACAACAACAGCCGCTGACTTCGACGAATGCCCTTGCTGTTCGGCGAACCGGACCACCCGGACTACCGCCAACAACCCCGCAGAACCGCCACTACCGCTACCGCAGTCACCACCGCCTACACGACGGCTATTCAACAGAACAGCGTCCGCCCGCGTAGACTAGCCTCGAGTCGTCTACTGCGACAACGAACGGCTAGCCTCTTGTCCAGACTCACCTACGGTCTCAGGACTTCGGCGGTCAACTCCGAACGTTGAACATACTAGACATATACGAACACACACACACACTTACGTACTGTTTAATAGGTTAGGAATGTTGTATGAAACGTTTACTCTACAACAAAAAAGCGTATATTTATGAAGATGAATACATTAGTATTTAATATGCATTTATATAACCTCTGTATGTTATCCCTATAAAAATATACTTTTTTATATTTAAAAATAATATATATAATATATATATGTTATATATACATATATATATATGTGTGTGTATATTGATCGACATGTCAATCATTATTCGTTGACCGCTTTAACCATGACCGAATTAGAAGCGTATCCGTCACGCATCACTGGTCACGCCTCTACCGAGCGCGCTGTTCACCTCGGTAGTAGCTCTCGCGACGTGCGTTATTTATCGCGGTGCCGCAATTACTAGACGTCACGATAGACCGGCGATAAACAATGGCTATTGTTGACAAGGCCGAACACGTGATCACCCTCACTCGTGGTACACTTGTGGTGAATGTCATGAGCGCGCTATATCTATATAGCGCTCGTCTATTTACGTATAGTTAATTAATGCGTGAGCTAACGTTATTATCTAACGTTAGGGCACCGGTGTTTAGGTTAGCGACGCGTGTTTATCCCACTACACATATCGGCATTACACCACGTGTGATACCTCTGCGCTATTTATAGATATGACACGTGACTTATGACACGTATCCGCGTAACGCGGAATCGACGTGTACGCGAATAAAAAGCTTAACGAGGAAAAAATGTCGGAACTGCACCGTTTAGCCTTCAACCTACGGATGTAATCTCTCCATCTATGTATATATGCGTGTATATGTATATATGTATGTGTGTATGTGGGTGTGTTTACGTGTGTTATATATGTGTTTACGTGATATTAAATCAACAACTAAGCCGTAACGCTTACGCAGTAACCGTGGCATTGGTATCCGCTCATCGAGTACGCCGTACAATGGACGTCGTCGTCGTACACCGTAAGGAATGCTCGGCTTCACCTAGCCGATGACTCACACACGCTAGCGCTGCGCGTGACTAGTCACGCGGACATCACGTGGCCCCGGGGTAGGCTACTGTGGGTCTCTCGTGCGCACTTAACGTAAACAAAGTCGGCTCACTTGTGACCGGGCGCCGCCATGCTAGGGGATAGGATACGCAGCCATTCGCCGCGTTTCGATACGCTATGTAACTTATGGGGGCCGTCTACTATATAGTATACTATACGTTCTATATATAGCTCTAACCTATAGTATATATATATATATATATACTATAGGATATATTACATAGTTTATAACCCATGTATTGAATTCTTAGAATTAAGACACACTAGTGAAATAATATTTATTATATTTATATTTATATAATTGGCACCTAATTTGTTTTCAATTTATTTAACTTTTTTAATCTATTTGTATATATAAATATATCTATATATATATATATATATATATATATATATATATATCCTTATTAAAATTATTGTAAAATCTTTTAATTAAGGAATTAATCAGTATATGGTGGTTACTCCAGAAGTTTATTTATTAATATAATTTATTAATACCCTTATAATCATCGATCTACAGAAATATAAAACTTTCTTTATCGATGATTATAATATATCTCTTGATATATTGACTTAAGATTGTATTTATAAAATATAAATGTATATGTATATGTGTAATTACACATTACAATTAATTGTATATATGCTTATTAAAATTGTGTAGTAATATGTAGTATACTTTATATATATATATATATATATATATATATAATATATATATATATATATTATATATATGTATATGTAAATGTAAGTTAACTTACAATTAGTTTATCATCAAACTATAGTTTTTAATAACTTATATCACAAAACAACACTCATGTGCACATACATTCCCACACACACACGCACACACACATACGCGCACACACACACACACATACACACACACAATGATGTATGTATCGCTAGCATACCCCACACTAATCACGTGTAACATACATTAGTGTGACTCATTTCTAAAAGAAAACTCAAACAATGAATACATTAATGGAATACATGATACTATATATATATATATATTAATCTTATAATAGATACACGTATACTTATTATATAATAAATAAGTTCATTTATGTAATTACATATGATTTTAATGTATTTTCCGATATAATGTATTCATCAGCATTCTCCGGTGATACCAATATACAATATACAATATATACTGTATACTATATATTTGTGTATACAAAGTGTATACTATATTTAGTTTCTACCCGTATGGTGTATATGCTTAGTTGGTTTTTTCGATCCTAATATTGTTAAACATTTTTGAAATATAATATATTTAAAATATATTTAGACCGATGTGGAAATATATGTTTCTGGTGATTGCTATTCTCTGCCACAGTATAGTATACTATAGTATAATAATAGTATACTATAGTATATTAGTAGAAATGCATACAATTATCATTCACACAAATATATGCCTTCCCCTCCATGTTCCTCTAACATGGAATATATTACCGTTTTATCTACGAAAGATCCAATCGTCCTAATGTTTTGAAATTAAATTAAAAACTATATATACAATTTTTTATATAATTTGTTTATATATTGTTTTTATTAATTACTATTTTTTCATTAAATGTATGTATACATGTACCACAAATACAAGTTGTTTTTTGTTGTTTGTTAGTTATGTTACATCACATCCACTTGGTGATATTCTATAGTCGGTGTACAAATAAACTAATTCATTCATTCATACCAATATTTGTGGTATGTGTATTTACTGATGGTACACTGTGACGAACACACAAAGTCATATTTGTGCCAAGTATGAAGGAGCAGTTAGCATCAGTGTATATAAATACATGTGCATACGTGTGTATATATATAGTGTATAATAAATAACTCAATGGATATTATAAGCGAGATTTAAGCCGCATTCACACCAAAAAAATATCTAGATTTGTAGCCAGATCTTGTCGAAAATGAAATGAGGCCAGTTCCGGTATGAACAGCTATATATATATATATATATACGTATACGTATTTATAGGTCGATATCGGACATTGACATATAGACCAAAGTTCTACGATAGCTGGCAATTAGTACGCTTTACGATACGTCGTATGTTGTTGTTTACTCTAACCTCTGACCTCCAGTGAAACATCTATCACGTGAGCATTAAGTTGATAACGCTAGATTTTATTTACTATATATATATCTTCCACGCAAAGCAGGTATTCATTGCTATATATAGTTTTACAATGTTTAAATTCTATATAATTGTATCATTGTTTTATTAAATAAGCACTTTTTATAATTATGAAGAAAAAACCACCGACCTAAATAAATTCTACATAATATCCATAAGGGGATTATATCGGTTTTTATGTGTCGGTGCGGATACGGCTTAAATGTCACATTAATTAATATGTGTAGTGATAAATTATACCTATAGGTATATATATATATATAATACATATGTGTATGTGTGTATATGTATATGTTAATTTATGAAAACTATAGTTTATATATATATTGCATAATGGTCTCTCAGAAATGAAAGATAATACAAATGTATACCTATTATCCACGTATAATAGTATCTACAGTTCTAGATCTAGAGATTGTTATGTAACATTATATAGGTAGACATAGCCTGCATTCACCGCCTCTCTAGCTCCTTATCGTCACCTCCCTAGCCATGAACGATAACACAATCAGTAGTGACATATAACAATGCGAACAATGCAACCTACTATCTATATATAGATAATATCGTATTGTCTATAGATACTATCGTATTGTCTTAGCTCTCGTTCCGTTAACTGTGTTGTTATCATTAAGAAATGTATATATATATTAGTTATGTGTGTGTATATGAATGAATAAGCGTACTATATATATATAGTATGTGTGCGCATATGTGTTTGCATGCGTGTGCGTGTGTGCGATAATGAGGTAAATCAACGCACCCGCTCGCTCGCACTTGAGTTTCTAGTAGTTTTTATCATCACCACCGCCGTTTCGCCACTCTAGTGTCAGCCTCTCATCTTCGCATCTCACCTCGTCAGGTATTCGTCCAACAAACACACACAGCGATCGGTTCGCCGCACACGAGCGACATGAAGAGACATCAATACCAACAACAACAACAACAACAACTACAACATCCGATGCAGCAGCAACAGTGCGTACAACCACCTGCATACGAGCTCGCAGCAGGAGAGGAAACCAGTCTCTTTAGAGACGTGAAGCTAAAAAGACAGCGATTAAGGTTATTATACTTATATATATATATATATATATATATATATATATATATATATATATATATGTGTGTGAGTGTGTTTGTGTCTATATATATAGGAATATATGCAGGTATTTGTAATATTAACATAGTTTCGTCGATAGGCATAAAACAAACATCGATAGTATTTTAAGTGATAAGAATAAGTCAAATTATAACATCGCGAGTTGATTCAACATTCACTCGGCGATACGTTACAACCCCGTTACAACCCCGTTGTAACCCCGATCCACCCCACCCCTCTATACAGCGCTCTCCTGAGCCGAAGCAACTCGCACAGCCGTCAGAACCACCCGTCCATGCACGAACCCTGCTTCAAGCGCAGCGACACTTTTGAAGTGGACAGTCTACACTCGTTACAGCCGATGACGTCACCGACTCATGACGTCACACCCGTCGCCGCCGCGATGATGATGACGTCACTGCCCGACGTTAACGGAGACACGACATATCGCCCGGCGATGAGCAACGGCTTCCTAGCGGACTACGCCGTACCACCCCGATTCCCCGCCACCACACTCGCTACCTCCCTCGCTGTACCGCCTACTTCTAACGGCGAACAGCTGTGGATATCGGTGGACTGTGACGCGACACCGAATGACGTCACTAGGTTAGAAGAGTTCACCATTAAGATAACTATTACATCCGGTATTACATAACTACTAGATAACTATTATATAACTATAATCAGTTTGTATCACTTATATGACAACCAACCGATACATATACATTTGATTATAATAATAATTACATAATACTCATATATATATATATATATATATATATATATATATATATATAATATTAATATATTATAATAGTATAGCATATGCTAATTGTTTAATGATACAAATTACAATTGTAGCCATGCTAACGAAGCGGTATGTCACGAAGCGTTGGACTTGACCTTCAAGCCGACGCAAAGACCGCACATCGGAGTGCAGAGCGAATACCCAATCGCGCCGAGACCCGCACCGAAGACTATCGCCCGACCCACTCCGGCGTACTGTTTACCTCGTCTGCACATGGCCGGACACATCGACACCGCGGCCTATAGTAAACCGGCGATGACGTCATCGGATGCGAAACCGGCGCCGCCTAGAGTGGCTCCACCTTGCGGATCGCCGCCCAGCGACGGGGTCATAGCGTCCAGCTCGCGAGGTTCTCAAGACTGGAAGAAATACGTTACCGGAAACCGGTATTCTCCGTTGTCCGGCTACGGAAGCGGGAGTAACTCCGCCGGAAACTCGCCGTACTCTTCGACTCGTAGCTCCCCCTGTCGGGAGATGATGTCCGAAGTATCCAGACCGGTGGTGAATTGGACGCACTTGGAGCAAGTGAAACTCTTTCAAGAGGTTTCATATTATTTTTATTACGAAATATATATATATATATATATAAATATATAAAATGAACTTTCCTTATATCATAATTACAGTGACCGACTAAATTGTAATAAGCTATTATATCTAGTGTATATTATATATATATATATATATATATATATATATATATATATATATATGTATATAATGTTTGTGTTTGTATGTGTATAATTGTGTATATATACAACATATACAAGTTGGCTATATTTACATAACGACATAACGCAAGTAAACTCTCGATTACAACGACCTCCACTGCAGTAGAAGTACGTCTCTAAACACTTAACACACTCACTCACACACTCGCACACGCACACGCACACACACGCTGTGTATACCTCTTAAGTTAACCTCTAACCTATTGCGTGTGATAGTGTACACACACACGCGTCAACACCCGTCCGTCGCCACACACACACTTGTCTATATCGTATAGGGGCGCGAGATCGTCATGACATCACTCATGACAATCTCAGTTACATAATGGGTATTACGTAATCGCGTGAGATTACGCAATAGTTCATTTAGTGCACCAGTGTCTGCCGATATTTCTACTACAGTGCGTATACCTATATAGGATCATGTGAACAAACGTCCGTTCGCGTACCTTACATATTTATTGAAGGTACGCGATTTTAGAATCGCGTACCTTGCATATTACATAACAGAGTGAAATGTCATGACGATCTCGTACTACATATATGTAGTATATATTATTTCACATACTAGTATATATATAGTACTATTATCTTATAAAATATATATATATATATATATATTATATTATCTTACATAACATATCGTTAAGTTGGCTTACCGATTATTTAGTTCTTATTAAACTCGCGTATTTCTATAACTGATATTACGTAATGCGTTGTGAATGAACTTCACTTATTAATTAGACGGTGCTCCGAGTGTTGGATGATGTATGATTATACGTTTAAAAACACAAGAATATATTGTCTAAAAGTAATATTGTAACAGAGATATATACATATATATGTATGTATATTAACCTAATTAATGTATCAAATATATTAACAATGATTTATACAATGATGAAATAAATATATGATATAGTATATATATACATACAATATATGTACTGATATACTCCTGTAGGCTACGTTGAACCAAGTGAACGAGGGCAACCGTAAGAATGAACGAGAAGCACAATCTTGCGACATCTGTAACGACCGAGCTACTGGCCTTCACTACGGCATAGTCAGCTGCGAGGGGTAGGTTCCTTAACCCTTAGTTAATCACCCTATTCCCTACTCTGTTACCTTCACTACGGCATAGTCAGCTGCGAGGGGTAGGTTCCTTAACCCTTAGTTAATCACCCTATTCCCTACTCTGTTACCTTCACTACGGCATAGTCAGCTGCGAGGGGTAGGTTCCTTAACCCTTAGTTAATCACCCTATTCCCTACTCTGTTACCTTCACTACGGCATAGTCAGCTGCGAGTGGTGGATTCATTAACCCTTAGTTAATCACCCTATTCCCTACTCTGTTACCTTCACTACGGCATAGTCAGCTGCGAGGGGTAGGTTCCTTAACCCTTAGTTAATCACCCTATTCCCTACTCTGTTACCTTCACTACGGCATAGTCAGCTGCGAGTGGTGGATTCATTAACCCTTGGTTATCACCCTGAAACCCATTATATTACCATATCAGTATAACCATATACATCATATTATCATCCTATAGGATTTATTATATATCCTTTATAAAGGATTCTATATATATACGCTCTTAAAATCTTCTTTGGTACATTATTTAATACACTCTTTTAACGATATTATTTATAAATATATGTATTTATATAAATATATATATAATATCTATATAGCATGTTTTTGAATATATTAACTATTTATCAATATATTCCCTATGTTATATTATTTAATATATTATATTACATATATTATGTATCAAATATAATATAATATGTAAAATGTACTAATACTACTGCAGTGTAGAATGCTACGTTATCTCTATAGCGATATAACTATACTCCTACGACATATCCGTATAGGTGTAAGGGGTTCTTCAAGAGAACCGTCCAGAACAAGAGGGTGTATAGATGTTCTGCCGAGGGAAGGTGTCAGGTAAACAAACTCAGACGCAATAGATGTCAGTACTGTCGCTTTCAGAAGTGCCTCAACAAAGGAATGGTGCTTGCCGGTTTGTTTATATCATACCACCTATAGGCTCGGCGCTATATACTACATGTTCATATATATATATATATATACACTGTATATATAAACTATAATTTTAAATAAAGTAAAAGCTAAGATTTTACTTCTATATACTTATAACTAAATATTTTCCATAGACAAATCTTTGCAGTAAGTCTTAACAGTGGTATTATAGTATACCATATAGTTACAAATTAATATATATATATATATATATATATATATATATATATATATATATATATATATATATATATATATACATATATATATAGTTACTATAGTATATATTATGATATATCCTAAACACACAAATAAACACATATGGTATTATACATTATTTTAAATCACTAATGTTAGAATTAGTACATTTTACCTATTTTACCACACTAAATAATGTATTCGCTTCCATCAACTGTATTTGTAACTGATTAAAATATATATTGTATAGTGACATCGAGCTATAATTTAGAGGGAAGAATAAATGTTCTACAATTTTGAAGTGAATTAAGTTCCATATAATTAAATAATTAATCTATAGGTTAAATAAAAGCACATAATCAATATATGGGTATACCCTATATAAATGGACAGGGGTGTAAGTGTATTAGTTACATGAGAGTTATTAACGACACCTAATTTAAACTAATTCTATATTTAGCCTAACCTTTAACCTTTAACCTTTAACGTAGCTTGTTTATACTAACTCGTTACCTAACCTCACAACAGCCGTAAGAGATGATCGTATGCCGGGAGGTAGGAATTCGGGAGCAGTTTACAACTTGTACAAGGTTAACTACTCGCTATGTAGGTCACTATGTACCTATTAAGTTTAAATACGTATACTGTTATATATCATTTGTATACCATTTGTATCCACTATTTGTATCCACTATTTGTAAATATACATTTTAGATTTCAATGAATAAATATTACTATAATAGTTTTAATTTAATATATCTATCAATATTTATTAATATATAATCACTGATATATAAATATCATTAATATAATAATTTATATATGTAATTATATATGATCCTATCATCTATATATATATAATCATAAGTGTATATATCTATTATAGATATATACTATATAAAGTATAAATTATATAGTATATATATAAATATCTATATCTAAAGATTATATGCACATTTTTAGTTTTATCTATATATGAAAATGGGTAAAAAGATTCTTTATTCATCACATTCACCTATTATCTATTTATAGAAATATATTAGCTTATTTAAATGTCAATTAAAACTATACTAAAATATTAACTATGTATATATATATATATATAATTGTGAATTAAAATATTAAAAATGTGAAAATATAAAATTAAATAAATAATAAACTAAGCATACAAATATGGTATAGTTACTATATAAGTTAATATGCATATCATTGTGAACTATACACATATATATAGCGTGACATGTGGAAACATTAAATATTGTAAATATATATCGGCCATTTGATGAAATGATTGTTTGTAGTGCTATAGTTTGATTCGAATAACCTTTGAACCTAATCAAGCATACCTATATATATAGAATATTGAAATAGCTTTAGGGAGTTTGTAAAAAATGAAATGAAGCAGTGTATGCTATATTATAAACGCAGTGAGTCTCTCTCTCTATTGTTATTTGTATTGTATATGTTGTTCTATGTGTGTGTTTGTCGGTTAATAACGGGCTAATTATAGATTTATATAGACTATCAATGCATTAGAGTTCATTATATGGGTTAGATGTGATGGTTTATATTGATATCAGATAATTTAAAATATATGTATTATTATTAATAAACTATTAGTATAATAATGTAGTTATATCTATCATCAATATGATGATGGTGATGATGATGATGATACTGATGATGATTATGATGATGGTGATGATGATGATGGTGATGGTTATGATGATGATAATGGTAATGATGGTGATGGTTATGATGATGGTGGTGATGATAGTTGTGATGAATATGTAGTTAAACACATAAATAAATCATAAGTGATTTCTCAAAAGTGTACACTATAAAAATTGTAATAATGAAAAAATACATAAATAAATAAATGGATTACATAAATTTACATAAATATATAACTATATGAATAAACTATTATATTAATATATTTACTTATTTATTCATATTATAAATTATATTAGTAAGTAATCTTAGTTTAGTCTACTGTTAAGATACTATTAATCTACTGTTAATATACTGTTAGTCTACTCTGTACAATTCGGCGGGTTTCAATTTCGATGAAACCATTCTCAGGTAAAACAGAAGTCCAGTCAAATCGAGGCTGGCCAAAGACTGACCGGAACTAGTATGCCGAACCTAGCGCAATGCGTCGGGATGGCTACAGAAACTCAAGGTCATTACGATAGCCCGCAATATCATCTGCCGATACAGAAAGGTCAACATAATGATGCGCTATTCGCTGCTCGTAATGTGAAACCCGAAACTTTCATGCTTGAGGTTTTTAGAAATTATACTAATATATACATATAGTCTTATATAATATATATATATATATATATATTATAAATTTCTTTAAAGTTAGATGTCCCAATATTAGATTCCAAGTATTTTTGTTTTTCTCGTATGTTTATCTATAACTTAACAAATATAAGTAAAAACACGAGAAAAGCATTACTATGTGGTATTACAAATGTTTACATGTTTACATAGGTATCGCACAGACTTCGATTGGAACAATTGCTTCAGTGCGAACTTAATCATAACGTGAATAAGTTACGATTCTCGAGTAAGGTTAGATTTCGTATTAATTAGTCATACGAACACGTCGGTGTGTTTGTAAATCTATAAATAGAATAATAACATCGCGTGTATACATAATACTATTGAAATATAAACTTAGTTACAAGTCTAGCATTCGTATTATTCTCGATACTAATATATATATATATATATATATATATATATATATATATATATATATATATATATATATATATATATCTATATATATACGACTATCAATGATTGTAATGAAACCCTATAGGTATATGTATAATTGTATAATAACATATTTAGAAACTTTTTGTATTACTTCATAACTATCATTACATTTAATTATGTTCGATATTGAAAATCATCATAACAATAGTATCAAAGTCTCTATTGATATTATATATATACCTATAATATATACTTATATATATATAATCTATATATATTATATATAATTAATCTAATTTCAGTGAATAACAATTCTATATTATGTATTACTTGCAGTAATGCAGTCGTACTTATTCATGTATATCTAACAATTACAATTATGATGGTATACCACTTACCTTGTATACCGCCGTAATGGCTACATAGATAGATAGATAATAGTTTATAGAATAGATTCAAAACGATGGGTAACAATAAATAATACTGACAGAAATATATAAATGTTAATAGTTAGCGAATATAAATAAGTTGTGATTTACACGCACCGAAAGTAAATACGATAATAATTATGGCGATATTTGGGGTGTTGATCAAACGTGCTGAACACATCGTCAAATGCTATGTATACATTAGTTACTAAACACCAGTCGGTGTATTAACACATCGCACACCTTTGCGCAGTTGATATCCAATATCGGTCAATGCGATCGTTCCCTGGAGTCCTATTCTAAAGAGGTTATCGAGTCGTGCATGAAAGAACTTTACACTTGGATGAAATCGCTGTCTTTTTACGATGCCGTTAGTCCGCTAGCTAACTTTCGATTATAAATTATGTAGGCCGTGGTTCACTCTATATAACTATGTTATATTATAGTTTGAGACCGGTGGTTTCGAGGATATGGTTATATTTGTAATATAAGGGGGTGTTTTAATATATATATATGAATATATATTTAATTTAATATGTATAACTACATACCTATACATATATATAGGTATATATTACCTATAGGTATTAAAATATAGTCACTGACATTTATTGTAGACTAATTTAAAATTATATTATTTCTATAACTTTTAATTCTATATTTTTTTAATTGGGTTTGAATTGTTATAATCCTACATGTATGTTTAAGTGGTAATATTTCATCATAAGTTACCATTGTTCTACATAAATAACACATTGTATTTAGAACAGAGAATATACATTATAAATCTAATGATATATAATATTATATACAGAGACCATATAGCGCTATTCAAATGAACGTGTCAGAATCATGGTTTTCGGTAAGTTTGCTGACCTTGACATGTCAGAATCTGGCGAAAAGTAAATATGCGAAAACGGAGAAATATAACTATAGTCTAGAAGAAAGAATACATAGTAACAAGCTAACAATGAAGGTAGGTCGTTGACTTTAATGCATAGTGTAAATGTTATTAATTGTATTTTGTTTTGATTGATTGATGATTTATTTAAGCAAATATATAGTCGACATGTATAATCGAAAGTATAAAGTATAAATATTTGCTAACGATAACATACGTTATAGAAATAAACAAAGAATACTACGAAATTTAAAATTTAAAAATTTAAAATTTAAAAATTTAAAATTTAAAAATTTAAAACATTAACAGTAAAAAAAATAATAATAAAATTAAATATATTATATGATAACAATTATCGAAAAATTATCGAAAATAGAAATAAAATATAGCTTATAAATTTAATTTAGCTTTATTTTTAAACATTGTGATGTTTAACATTATTACCAAGTATACTACTAATTATTTTAATTACTAATTTTTTATTACATAATATATTGACTAACTATATGTCATCAATATTTTTCGAATTTTATTTATAATATATGATAAATATATATATAAATATAATTATAAATATATTTACAAGTTTGATCATTCATTGATGTTACCAAGACCTCCTATAACCCCTATAACCGAGGTTATAGGAGGTCTTGATGTTACGTATTAACTCAGTGAATCGAGTGACTCATCGTCTCTCGTCACTATCGTCACTAACTAACAACGAATACTCTCGCAGGTTAACGCCGTTAATCTATTGGGCGGCTCGGCGTACGACAAGGTCATGTCCTCCGGTAATCAGCGAGGACTGCTCGACTACTGGATAGAGGTGATCAGTTCGCTGACGTACAGCTTGGAAGCGGCCGGCATCACTAAATCTGAATATGTTTGCATGAAGATCATACTGCTGCTGGGACAAGGTATGGCTAAACTATAGTATATTGTACTTTAATATACTATACTATACTATACTTATACCTTATTAAATACATTAATTAATATTACTCTACATTTTATCATTAGGTAATTGTATTCATTAAGAGGGATCATTAACATATCTTTATAAAATAAACCTCTCCACTAACTAATTATATATAATTTATTATATGTGTTTATGATATTTTAATGTATACAATATGGATGTAATCCTGGCAAAATATAGAATATAATAGTTTCAATTAAACTGTGCACCATGATACGAATCTTAAGTATATATAATTAATTTATATAGAAATAAAAAAAACGAATTTTTCCGAAACCAAAAAGTAATAAATTTAAATATAACATTTGATTCAGTCCAAATTGTAAATATATTAACACATCTATATACTCGCAGAGAAGAGTGAAGTATGGAGAACAAACAATGAAGGAACAACGCCGGCGGTCAACTACAACGACTATAACGACCTGTTGAAGAGACTAGTGGCGAGTAACGAACACCCACACAGGTACGAAACCCTGATGGCGATACTGGAACGAGTGAAGGACACAGCAGGAGGTTTAGTACGAGGTCAGCTGATGTATCTGCCGTTCCTCATGAACTGACCGCCGAACTGACCGTCGCCACCGCTGAACCGAATGCCTAGCGTTCGCGCATGTTTCGAAACCGAGAAACCACTTATTTGTTTGATCGGCGTATTATTTCGTGATTATTTCTTTGAAAAGAATTCCCTCAACGTATTGTGATTTGATTTGTTATTCTCGTGTTATACATATATATATTTTTTTAGTAATTTTACAATTTTTTGTAACAAAATACGATTTCGTTTCTAAACTTCGTCGGTATTAGTCACGTGACACCACGCGCGTGACCTATAACCTGATAATCATTGTGATCGCTTAATATCGCCCAATACCACGTGTCATATAATTAGCCTGCATCCCCCACCGTCATGTATCGTATATCATGTAATACGATATCCACGTCCAGTTTCCGGTTTCTTAGTGGATAGTTAGTCGGTAGAATAGTAGTCGTAGATTAATCCGTAGCTAGTTAGCGTAGAACTATAGTAATGGAGAAGGAAGTAGCGTAGTGCATATTTAGTTAGGTAGTTAGTTAGGTTTAGCGTACTCGCGTGCTGTTAACGCTATCGCAGTGTTACACGACATCCGGTACTTAGTGAGGTGTAGCGTAGTTAGAACTGAAGAACCGATAGAGTAGAACCCACCCTACCCCAGCCCCCCCCCCAACCGTAGAGCTAGAGAGACCTTATTTCTCGTTAGCTCTATGCCCCCCCCCAACCATGATATATGGCATTGACCCGTGACATTGGCATACACGTTAACCACGCCCTATTGCTCCCGGTGAACTCCGCATTCGTGTATTACGTATTACCCATAATGCATTAGGAAATCATTATATTATATTATTTTATTTTAACAGCATTAATAAAATTTAAAAAAAATATGTTTCTTTATTTCTGTGTATTCTGGTATATATATATATATATATATATATATATATATATATATATACCTTACCTTACCTTACAAGGCCGAGCTTGCTCGGTAATTGATAACATGGTTTTCCACCTTCTTTATCCTCCATCGCTGTTTTCATCTCGTCTATCGTTGTAAGATTCGTATCATCTCTTAGTTGATCGATGTACGTATTTACTAGTCGTCCGCGTTTTTATTTACCATGATGTGGTTGCCAGAGTATTATATCGCTTGCCAATTCATCTTGGTTTCTCCAAAAGTTTTTCGGCAAACATTAATCTTTGCATTCGTATTTATTTGCTAATTTTTGGTATATCACCATATAGTTGTTCATTTGTTAGATGATCTCTCCGGGTTGTATTCGTTACAGCACGAAGCATACGAGTGTAGGCTCCGTCAATCTTCTTTTTAATCGATTGTGTTAGAGTCCATGTAACGGATCTGTAAACAAGTACGGATTCAATTTCTGCTCTGAAAAAGTTTCTTTTGAGACCTTCACTTAACTTTGATTTCCATATTGATTGCATGCTATTTAAAGCGGCCCAGGATTTATCGATTCTTATATTTACATCTCTGTCAGTTGACTTAATATAACTTCTTATATATTTAAAATCTTATACTCGTTTTATCATATTTCCGCCTATACTTTCCATATGTAGGTTATTGTTCTGGTTGAAATTGATGTATAATTTTTATCAGTATTTATGTTAAGTCCAATTTTTTTGCGGCTAGTTCAATTTTCAGTAATAGAGTATTGGCATCTTTTAAGGTATTATTTGTTAAGGCTATGTCATCTGCGTAGTCTATGTCGGTAATTTGTTCTGCGGAATATCGTCTGCTTATTCTATCAGTTAAAGTAAATCCGAGTTCTCTGTCATTTTCCAAAGATGTTTTTAGAATATAGTCGAGGCAGATTATAAAAAGAAATGGTGCTAATGTATCTCCCTGTAACACTCCGGTGGTAATCTCGAAGAAAGGTGTATCTCCGTTTGATGAACGTACCATATTTACGGAACCCATTTTGGTTTCGCCTTAGAATTTTGTCTATTTCTGGTCTAATTCTTTTTAATAACATTAAGTTATATATTTTTGCGGATATTGCTGTTAGTGTTATTCCTCTGCAGTTTGTAGTGATGGATAGGAAAAGAAAGAATACATCCATATGTCCATCTTGCTATAGGTTCTTGGAAATATACACGGTTACAGGATTCTAGTAGTAATTCTTTGAAATCTTATAATTTCCATACTTCTGCTGGTATTTCGTCCAATCCAATTGCTTGATACATATATCCGTATGATATATGTTTTGTGGCACCAGTTTTTATCTCAAGTTTATTCAGGATTTGAGATGAATTTTAACTATGTATTGTTGATTGAATATCCTTGCCTAATAGCTCTTTAAAATGGGTATGCCAAAGTTGTATTCGTTATTTATCACTCGTTGTTTTCCGTTTTACTTTATTTGATTTATTCCTATCGCTGACTTCGTTTATTGTTCTCCAAGCTAGTGCAGATTTCTTATTAGTAGCAGCTGTTTGAATTTCACTTATCTTTATATGTATATAGTTCTTTTGTTCTAGATCGTAAGAATTTTCTTGAGATTGTTGTGCTTTAATAAAATTGTAGAAATTAAATTGTCACCACATCATCATATCAATTACGGATATAGATGAAGAAATGTTGGCCGAGGATCCTATGTAAACTTAGTTCTCCACACATTTCCACAAATATATATATATATATATATATATATATATATATATATATATATATATATATATATACTAAATGGGTCGTATATGTATTTTGTAAATATTATTTATATATTAATATAAAATTAGCAGATACAAATATTTGTTAAACTATTTTGTAGTACCTATTTTCCCTGAATTAAATTATTTTAATGGACAACTTTTTTAGTAATGGGCATCTATATATTATATTATTTAAGAAATATATTTGTCTATAATTATAAAAATACACAATTAATAATTAAAATTGTAATAATATAATACAATTTTTAAATATTATATAATTTTTAATTTTTAATTGATAAAACATGACTCAATATATAGAAAATCCTAGTATTTTTGTATAATATATTTTAAATAATTTCTTCTAAATGTATTATCCCATACATGCATTTATATAGAAAATGATAACATTATTTACTTCATTAATAATTTTAGATATATACTATACCTTTTTATATTATTTGTTATTAGTTTATTTTTTCTGAAGTTTGTGTTGCTTTTTCATCATATAATGATCAGATATGGTATTAATGATTGTTTGAATGAATGAATGAATTTATTTACCGAATATTGACTATAATAATCGGAGGAATACCCAGAAACTATGTTTAGCTTATACTAAGGATACCCTTATTATACATGTTAGAAGTAATCGTATAGTCTTGTAAATTCAATATGAGGTCGAGTCAGTTTCCTATGTGAGTTGGGAACTTAATGTGTTATTTCTGATTTAAAGAGTTTAATGTTATTTAATTGTATTGAATTCAATAGAATCGTATGTGTTTAAATTCATCTTTATATTGAAATCACCTAATATTGTATTATATAGATTGGACAGTTTATAAAGTAGTTATAGGAGTCTGATAAAAATGTAGCTAAGTTAGAATTTTGCAGTCTGTATATTACAAATATCGATAGAGTAATGTAACCTGATATTATTATTTATGTAATGCTTTGAAAATCATTTAAGTTGACATTTGTTATCAATACAGTCTGATAACACTTTCATTATTCTATTTTTTTCGGGATAAAGTTTCAAATATTATTTCTAAATGTAAGCTTATAATAAATAATGTAACTTTAATAGATATTTTACTTGGATGTGGTGAATAATATAACTCGCTTTCTTCTACTTCTTTCTCTGAAGTGTTAGATATTATATTGGTTTTTAAATCTTCTTCTCTTATTGATATATTGCCTCTATCTCTTTTTATTAACGCTTGCTTTTATACTAATGAGTATAGAAGTTAACTTCTTTTATTTTTAATATTATGTTTGCTGATGATATAATATTCAGATTTATATAAAACTACTTATTAACTCCAAACCTGGATTTATTATATCTCTTTCAAAGTGTATTGGTTATTTTAACTTTTGACTACTAAAAAATAGTCTTCTGTTAAATGAAACTAAGACTTAATTCATAAATATTTAGAATTCTCAATCCACTTTTGCTCCTCTGTCTGTAAATAATTATTTAATTCAACCTAAACCTTTCATTGAAAATCTCGGGTTTATTTTTGACACTAATCTTAATTATGACAGGCATATATATATATATATATATATATATATATATATATATATATATATATATATATATATATATATATATATATATATATATCTAATATATGTAAATTAACTAATTTACATATATATAAAATTCTATTAGAAAATGTATAACTAAAAAAATCTTGTATTCTATATTATAAATCTATATTCTTATTAACTCACTTATATTTTCTCGTCGAAAAAAAAACTATTTAAACTATCTCCTCTGATCTTTACCTTATATATCAATAATTAAAATTGATCGTATTATACGTATTCTACTAGACTTACTTTTAACTTATCTTATTATTATTATACTACTTCTCTCTTCACTTTTATCCCACTTACATGGTAAACTTATAAAAATAATTGCCTATTTAATCGTATTTGCCTCACTCGTCAATTATTTTCTACTCACCAACCAATTTACCTATATAATCTCTTAGATCCTATTAATTATCTTCACGCTCTTATGTATAGGCTACTATAGTACTACTATAGTACTATAGTTCTATAGAACTATTCGATTAAACACATATAACTATAAAAAAAAGAGATTTGAGGTAGATCTTTCAAATGTATTTCCCCTAAAAATTATAATTCCATTCCAATACATATAAGGAATAATCAAAACCACTCCACCTTTAAAACTAGATTAAAAATATTGTTTCTACTTAGGCATCACTGAATTCTATATACATCTAAATTATTACTATTGTTATTTTATTATCGTTCACTCTTATTTCTTATTCTTGTTCTGTTTATTATTATTATTTATGTATATATATATACTCATTAATAGCAACTGTGTAACTGATTATTTTTACATTGTTTATACACTTTTGAGATATGTTGTATATATTTAAGTATTTAAATAAACAATTAAAATTACAATTACAATTACATACACTATCTTTCGTGCATACAAATCGGGTATGGTAACTGATTATAAATATTTATTCTATTATCGTTCATCGCGTTATAAACTCAGACCGTATAACGATTCAAAAACCTATATATATATATATTCCTATAGGAAATACGAACCGTTTTCACAATTTTCGAATGAACTAGCTACATGCATGTTCGTATGGGATAAATCTGTTATATAGTAAAAGGTATCTATATAATCTAAATCTACGTCTTCTAAATGACAATTATATAACTCAACAATACACCATACACTTTTCCTTTTAAATACTAGATATCATAAATCAAACATTGACATCATACTGGACTTAGGATATCATACTTACTTTCTGATGACAAGTTGTCATTGATAACCCAGACATTTTATTATTTACTGAAACCTGGATTACCCCCCGAGTTACACATATTCTTTCATATATTAATAATATTAATTACTATCTAATCTGTATTCCTCGTAACAAACATCGTGGTGGGGGATTTTGCTTATTAAAAAATAAGTCTGTTGTTATAATTTAATCTAAACATATTCCTTTATATTTATTTAAATGCTTAATTGTAAGTGTTAATCTTTCTTCTATTAGCTTTAACTTTTTTAATTTACAGACTTCCTAATACTAATATTTTCCCTTTTTCGATAACTTTACTGATATTATTGATTCTATTAATAATACCAATTATCTAATTGCCGGTGATTTCCATTTTGAAAACCTTTTCCCTCCACATTTTTCTTTTAGTGAATTACTTGACTTTCTCTCATTGGAACAAAATGTAAATTTTCCAAACAACATAAGTGGTAAATCGCTTGACTTAATTATAAGGCATATAGGTACCTACTTAATAATGTTTTTTTTTCTAAACATTCACTTTATTATCTCATTACTGATCATTACACTATTAAATTATCACTTATTGTAACTCCATTACCTATTTTCAAATCTAAAATTCAATATCATAAACTCTCTAATATTAATTATTGTAATTTTCTCTTTGATGTATCTATATATATATATCACCTTTCCCACTCTGCATTGATACTTTCAATAATGTCCTTATTATAACTTAATACCTATGTACCGACAAATAGTAAATATCGATCACCTAGATACCAATACTCCATGGTATTATAGATTTATTTTCTCTCAAAAACGTGCACTTCGACAAAAGGAATGCATATATGTAAAGTGTCCTACATCACTGAATCACCTAACATAATCTCTAATGGGCACAAGTAAGAAAAGCCGATATCACAATATACCAACTTACATGCTTTTTACCAACTCAATAGTTAAACTTTAATACACTTAGATCTATAGTAGGTATAAATATACCTATTTAAGATGTTAGCTATTTCTTTTCTGTTCTCCAATTATGATATAAATGTATTCTCTTTACTACTATTGTATACCTTTACCAGTTTCTTCAGTAATTCTTTAAACTTTATCTTTTAATTAAAATCAACTACTATCTATCTAGTCGTATTTTTTTATATATGATATATTTACAGCATATTTTAAAAGATCTTGTATATAATTTTATATATAAATCTTTGATAGAAATTTGAGAAATTGGTCTACAATTTATTATTCTTTCATATATAAAAGAATAATATAAAAGAATAATTTTGATACATCAGTTTTAACTAATTTTAGACCAATTTCTCAAATTTATTTGATTGATAATTTACTTAAGCAAATGCGTAGTCAAAATATATAATCGAAAGTATAAAGTATAAATATTTGCTAACGATAACATACGTTATAGAAATAAACAAATAATAATACTAAATTAAAAAAATATAGAAATTAAAACGTTTTACAGTTACCGTAAAAATATATAAAAAATTATAGAAAATAGAAATAAAATATAGCATACAAATAATCTAAAATAGAAAAAAATACATTTTTTTGTAAATGGCATCGAAATATTCAAATTCTATTTTAACTTAATAGAATTCTTCTTATCTTTGTACTCTGTATTAGTAATAAATTATTAGTTATATAGTTTAATAATTAAATGATAAATTTTAAATATATTATAAACAGAACATGTTAAAAATCAAATAAACCAATACTAGAATGAAACAAACAAATAATGTAATACTTAACAAAATCTGTAATAATAGTACATTATTATTTTTATATTTTAATTGTATAATACATGTGAAACATATATGTATATAAACATAACACGTTCCAAATAAAATAAACAAATACACCTATACACAAATACACCTATACACAAATACACCTATACACAAACATAACACGTTAATAACAAAACAAAATAATAATATAACGAATCAAAAGATATTTTTGTATTAATATGTATCACTATAATCTAAAATAATAGTAAATTATTAATATTGTATTTTAATAATATAATAAATTTGAAGCATATATAAAAAAAATATATAAAACAAAATATAATACAGAACAAACAAAAATAAAGTAATATTTCCAACTTTAAAATCTGTAATAATAATGAATTATTAATTTGACATTATAGTATATTTAAAAAATATATATATAAAAACCAATTATTCAACAAAGAAAAAAACCGAAGAGATAATGCAATAATTAAGATACAAAATAAAAAATAAATCGATATAAAATTATTAATTTCTGTTAACAAAAAGTTGTTTGTCAAAACAGATTTTGTTTAATTTATTTTTAAAAGATGAAATAGATCAATATTTTATTATATCATTATTTAATGAATTTTATATATTAACTTATCTATTATTAATTATATTTTTAATTATATTATAATAAATATGTATACATAAAAAGTAATGTAATATATTACATTTAATCTTTTTTAATTAGGGGAGAGAAACCTAATACGGACACTTTAACAATAAATGGTCTTAACATTGTATGACTAATATTTGTATTCAAAAATTACAATTTATTAATATTATATGATTATAGATATTATTGTGATTTTAAAATTGTATTTAATCTTTTTATTCAATATATAACGGGGATATGGGAACCGAATACGGACACCATGTGTTATAATACGGACAGTATCCATCGGACACCCTTTATACCACTAGATAAACTATATATTATTGATGGACTAATGATATAAATAACAATTACATTATTTATAATTAATTTTATGATTAATTTAATATAATTTAAGAAGTAATTTATTTATTAATTTTATTATTTTATTCATTAAAAATACAAGTTAAGTATCTAAATAATTAAATTTTAGATTTAGTTTCATTGGTGGTATTAATATTATAACGCACGCGATTTTTTATTAAAATCAGTATTAATACACCTAGTGAGTCCGTATTATGAACTTATATGACCTCTAGATATATTATTATAACTTAATCACTATGTGATAACAAATATAGCAATTAGGGGAAAGTAACCTAATACAGACACTTTAACAATAAATGGACTTAACATTTTATGACTCATTATTTTTATTCAAAAATTACAATATATTAATATTATATGATAATAGATATTATTGTGATTTTTAAATTTTATTTAATCTTTTAATTCCATAGATAACGGGGGTGTTCGTATTCGGTACCCATGTCCGAATACGGACACCCTGTGTTATAATACGGACACCCTATATACCACTAGATAAACTATATAGTATTGATGAATCAACCAGACAAATTACAATTACATTATTTATAATTAATGTTATGAATAATTTACTCTAATTTAATTAGTTAATAATTTATTTATTTTTATTATTTTGTAATTAATAATACAATTTAAGTAATACCTATCTAAGTAATACAATTTTAGATTTAGCTTTATTGGTTGTATTAATATTATAACGCACGCGATTTTTATGAAAATCATAATAGTTCATACGCTGCGCACTGATTGGTTATAGGGTGTCCGTATTAAGACATCTAGAGTGTCCATACTAGGGACTTATATGACCTCTAGATATATGCTTATAACGTAATGAATATTTTATAACAAATATAGAAATTATATATATAATTTTTAGAATGCTTTATTTTTTAATAATAAGTGTTATATTCTGTATCGAACATTTGTATATTCTTGAGAAGGTTTTAAGTTAAACAACTTTTTTCATAAATTTAAAAATATAATAAAATAATCAGTTGGATATATCAGTAATAATATTATTTAACAGAGTTGGAAAAAATCATGATTTTTTTGATTTTTTTGATAGAATAAATTATATTTATATAAATTTATATAAATTATATAAATTTATTATATTAAAAAATATTCTCTATTAAAAATGTACTTAAAAAATAATTTTAAAACTACTTGTATGGTATAGATGCCAACTCATAATGACATAAATTCCATAATTTAAGGAGGGTGTATATGTCATATACTATATGAAAAACTAATACTAATAATATTAATATATTTATTGTTATTTAAATTATTATTTTGTATTATAATATAAAATGTATATGAAATGATTATATTATGATCTTAACAATGTTCCATCGAATGTATATAATTCTTTGATGTTAAATATTAAAGAAACTACACATAAGATAAATATTTGTGAAATCATTTTTTTCAAAGAATGCATAATATAATATTATAGTAATTAATAATTACTAATTATAAAATATATATCAAAGAGCTAAAATCTTTACATTCAAAGAATACATTATATAGCATGCTGCATACAATATATATCAAAGAGCTAAAGATCTTTTATTCTATAATAGGTTTTTTATATAATATAATTTTAAATATATATATATAATATATTATATTTATTTTAAATAATAATTTCTAGAAATGTCTAGTTTAATATTTACAAAACAAATTAATTAAACATTATAAATAAATATAACATTGGTAATACTATTAATAATAGTAATCCAAACTATTAATTACATTTTATCAAATTATAAAAAAGTTGATTTATAGGTACCTAATCAAAAAAAATCAAAAAAATCATGATTTTTGCCTTCAAAAAAATCATTGATTTAATCAAATGATTTAAATCAATTTATTTAAATCAAACAACTCTGAGTAATATTTTTAATAATTACAAAATAAAAAATAATTGTTTAGACTATATATAATTATGAATATTTTATTCATTAAACATTTTTTTTGTAGGATTTATGGTTTCTGAGAAACCGAGATTGTCCGTATTCGGTTACTTTCCCCTATGTATATAATAGTTATAATGCCCTAGTTTTTTATAATATATTGTTATGTTTTATATAATATATTTGTATATTATTGAGAAGGTTTTAAGTTGATATTTTTTTTCATATATTTAAAAACGTAATAAAAAAAATCAGTTTATTGGATATATATCAGCATTATTTTAAATAATTAAAAAATACTTATTTAGACTGTATATATAATTATGAATATTTTATTCATTAACATTTTTTAGGATTTGTGGTTTCTGAGATACCGAGAGTGTCCGTATTCCACTAAAAATGTATAATGTTATTTATTACCACATGAACATATTTTATAATTTTCATTATTAATTACTAAGTTACATGTACTACAATCCATTTTTAATGTAAAATTATATTTTATATATATTTTTAACAAACTGCTTCCCTATGATTTTAAATTGAATAAATGACGAATTTGATTTTTCTTATTTACTAAATATATGAGTGTTTAGATGTTTCAATTTTCTTATTTTCGAAATCGCTTTTAAAACGTTATCCATATCTGAAATTACTACGTATATATTGAAAGTAATCCGTATAATATAGAAAAATAGTTATCCGAATTATGGCGAAATTAATTAGATTTAAATACATTTTATTTTTATTTATTTACAGAAATAAGCTGGCATTAATGTGACTTTAAATTTGTATAATTTTCTAAAGTTGCTATTCGTTACTGTTTGTTTTATTATAAGTAAGATATTTGAAAGAATTGTTTCTAAGCACATTTTTAATTATAATTATATATAATATATATATTACTGTCAATAATATCGTTGACCCTCATCATAGTGAAATCAATAAACACCATTCAACTGAGAATTCACTAACATCTGAATGACTTAATTACTAGTATTGATGATAACCAATGCATAGGATGGATCTTTTAGACTTATCATTTGCTTTCGATACTATAAATCATGATATATATATATATATATATCATATAAGTAGGTATATCCTATACTTATATATATATATATATAAGTATCAAATATATATAAATCATATAACCTACATACATAGGTTATATGCTTTAGATATATCTGATGCTCACCTACGTTTTTTTAAATCTTATCTTTCTAATCATTCTTCCTCTGTATATATTTGGGAATCGCTCTCTTCATCTACACCCATTACTTGTGGAGTATGAGAAGCGGACCAAGCACCGATCCAAATTAGGGAGCTACCTTAAAAAGTACATAAACTATCGTTCTATTAATATCATAAGTCACTCGATCCAAATCCTACTAAGAGTAATTGTTAATCAGTTAATCCCGTTTAATCAGTTTAATCCCGCAGGCGGAACATATTTTGACCGAGGAACAGGCAGAATTTTGGGAAAAAAAGCATCCTCGAACAAATTCTAAACTGTAGACTTCTAATGGAGAAACACACTGATCAACAAAGGAAACTCTATCACAATTGCATCGACTTTAAAAAGATGTTGATTTATTATGGCATATGCCATGGTGATAATTTGTATAGATACATATCGAACACATCGAACTGATCAACATCACAGTCACTATATAATTCTACAGAAATCTCTAATTAAACAATCAAATTGTCCTTCTCTTACCAATGACAGTAGATGTAATACCTATTATCTTCAGTATTATTTAATATATGTTTAGAGATAATAATGCAGATCACTCTAGCAAATCACTAGCCAACAATAACAATAGGGGGAAGATCAATTTTTAACGTACGATTCGCTGACGATATTGTTCTTCTACATGGATCAGAAAGTGAATTACAAGCGTTAACAGACTCTTTAGAAAAAAGTGCTGCAACATATCGTATGGAAATAAGTCACGGGAATAACAAGATACTCATAATCGATGATGGGTGTGGACCAAACATCACATTATATTTTGAGCAGATCGAGAATGTTAAAACCTTCAAATATCTTGGCGAAAAGCTTACTGAAAATGGAACGAGCAAGAAATAGATTTTAATTATACTAGCCAAAGCAACTGCAGCAATGGTTAAATTGGAGAAGATTGCGAAATCTAGATCAATTTAAATCAATATCAAGGCAAAGCTCTTTAGTACTATCAAAGCCGTGGCGGGCTTTGGTACTATCAAGTTTAATGTATTGCTGTGAAAACTTTTGGAAAAGTCTAAAAAGAAGGTTCGGGCATTCGAATCTAAAGCTCATAGCATACTCATATATATCACATACAAACAAATTAAAACTAATATCTACTTAAGTAGGTAAATTTAATTAATAAAATAATTATCCACCGAAAAAAAGAAGGAAAATATGAAATTATGAGCCTCTATTAGACATACGTAGAAAAATGACTTTGTTTACGAATATATCTAGACATAGATCTAAGATGATATTGCAAAGTTCAGTTGAAGGTAGGAGAAATAGAGGCCGTCCAAAGATAAATTGGATGTATGACATATTGGACTGGTCTGATCTCCCATTGTGAGAACTCCTAAATTAGACTACTGATCGTGAATAATGGAGGAAGTTTTGTACGTTATTAAAATGTACTCCTTATAATGATCATTATAATGATCACATATAATCGATTAAGCTACTTACTAGTAAGTAGTTCACTATAGTAATCAAGTTTCTATATTATATAATCGATAATATGTGATTAGCTGATAAACTTAAACTACAAGAAAAAAGACTTAAACCAAAATTATAAACCAAACCTGCAGACTTATTTTTAAGCTTCCGAAATAAACACATACTACATACTACTGAAAAAAACTAAAATGGCTAACTTTAAATACAGATCCATTTATAAAACTCTAAATATTAAGCTCACTGCAATAGATACTAATTAGTACTAATTAAGTTAACTTCCTATATACATCAAAGAATCAATAGAATTTAAAAATAGAAATGACGTGAGGTCATCCAATAATATAATTTTAAAATACAATCAATATACTAAATATACATCTTACCTGAATAAACTCTTCAGGAAAATAACTAACGAAAAACACTTAAATAAATTTTAAAATAAACAAAAAGATACTTACTTGAACTGGACTAACTAACTTTATGAACTTCACTGTAATACATTCTATCATATTTCCATACAATTAACTCTTATTATTATTATTATATTTATTTCATTTTATTTTTTAGTGTAATCTCCTTTCCAACTCATACGTACATACTAGACCTGATACTTACATACATACCCATTCTAACATATTAATACATAAACCAATACGCTCTACATTACTCACTGACAATTACGCAATAAACTCTCTACTTAATATACTGAACCTCTCACCTAAACAGACCCTACTTACTTACAGGTGAATCAGTAAAATACATATTGATGACTTTTGATCTGAATTTATCTCAATGATAAAATAAACACAAATTACCGTATCTAACTTAAACACTATAGTATATATATATATACTGAAAAAACTACTAAATCAACATGCACCACTGAAAACAAACTACTTGACTCTACACAATGAAACAACATGGTTTAACTCCAATTTAAATAATTTAAAAGTTATATATAGAAAATCTTGTAGACTTTTTACGAAATCATAATCATACTTAATTGAACTACGAAAAATAATTATATATATATACAGGAATGAACTGAAATCTACTAAAATATACTTTATTGACAAAATTAAATCTTGTTCATGTTATCCTAATACGACACCCCCATGTAAATAATGGACTCGTCAAACCGATTCTGCAGAATGCATATACCTTGCGTGTAAGATAAAATGATATAGTTATAAGTGAAAACGTCTTATAAGTTTCGGGAATGGAAGGACTTCACTCATATTTTTAGAGTTTTGAAGCAAGTTCGAACTAATCCACTTATTTATGAAGTATGTTCGAACTTGTATTATTTTATAAATGAACTTTGAACTATACATTATTTTTGAGTGAAGCTTCAAAGCCTCAGTAGTTGGGTTCATTTCGAACACTAATTTAATTATTAAATGTGTATATTAATATATATATATATATATATATATTAATGTACACATTTAATAATTAAAATGTAATGCGCTTATATTAGAGACTCCGGATAATACAGAAGAATGGGAGAAAATATCTAAAGATTTTTTTAAGAAATGGAATTTTCCAAACTGCATAGGAACTATAGATGGAAAACATATAGCGATATATACTATTACATGGTGGTTCTATGTACTATACCTACAAAGGGTATAATAGTATTGTTTTAGTGACCCTGTAGATGCTAATTATAGATTTTTTTATATATTGGTTATAGTGAGAGAGTAAGTGATAAAGGTGTATTTAATAATTGCACATTGAGTAAATTATTATTTGATACTACAATCCATTAAATATTCCTCCACACAAATATTTACCCGGTAGAAACAATAGGAAAAAACACACTTTATTGTCCCCGATGATGCATTCCCATTAAGAAGCCACATTATGAAGCCATACCCTCAGAGAAATTTAAAAATAAAGAAAAGATTATACAATGATCATATAATTAGAGCCAGAAGAATTATTGAAAATGTATTTAGAATTCTGTCTGCAAGATTTAGATTATTACGTAGATCAATGAATTTTCATTCAAACAAGGTTGAACTATTCGTTTATATTAACTATCTTTTACATAATAAATTAACAATACCGAATGAAAGGCATAATAATATAGAATATAATTTAGAATCATAAATAGATGAATTATCTTCTTTCAGTTGAAATGCAAGTATTAGTAATGCAAGAGAGATTCGCGATGAAGTTAGCGAATTTTGTTCAAATGAAATCGGTGTTGATAGGCAAATTATAATTGTTAGATATAGATTTAAGTTTCAATACAATGTTTGCATTGCTCTATTAAATTAAATGCAATATAAATTATCTTTTACTCTCCACATAGATATTTATAGCTTCTGAAATGTATATATATATTCAATAGCTTAGTTATATATTAGAAATGAACACTTAGATTTCATCATATAAATTATGTACAATTAATTATATTATATTAAGATTATCCAATATGTGTATGCGTTATCATGCGTTACTACATTTATATTAATCACTGTTTATTTACAGAATGGAATAATATCAGCTGAGGCCGTAAATAGAATCTTTATTAGGGTTGAATCTGTCCGATATTATATTTAGATACTTGCAGATATAATTATTAAAATATATGTGATATTTTATGTTTTTTATAGGAAATGAATTTATTTCATAAATTTTTACATAATTATTATTTTTACTTTTATTCATAATAATATATTAGGTGTTTAATATGTTCACAATTTTGTTTATATATAGGTGTGTGCTGTATGTGTATATATGTATTTATGTACATCAAATATAATTAAATATATTCAATATAAATATATGATATAATATATGTAATAAAAAAATATAAAAAATGGTGTAGAAAACATTTATAATAATATATTTGCCATACTAAATATGTACATATATATGTACGTATATATACCAATAATGTAATAATAATAATAATAATAATAATAATAATAACAATAATAACAATAATAATACATTTCGTAATTATTCCCAGCTCACCCAATCATCTCCAACCTAAAACGGTTGTATTTATTAATAATTTAAAGTTACACTTATAATAGAAGTTAATACAATTATTATTATTATTTTTTTATATAATTAAAAATAAAATAGTATTAATATTCAGTGAATTATTTAAATTAATTACTAATATATTTACAATAATTTTAAATATATACATGTGTAAATATTATTTTGTTTAAAAATAGATTAGTTTAGATCATTTAATACATTATATATATAAAATATTACATAATTTATATTAAGGGGGCATAATACTTCGGACTCAATACTTATGAAAAAAAATTATTATGTCAGAAATTGAATAATCAAATATTTATATATTATTATATCTATCATTTGAACTATAAAGTATACTTTAAATCGTCAAATAAATATATAAAGATTTTATTGGAAATACATATTGAATATATAATTTAAATTAACAGTAATATTTACTAAATAATCGGTTAAATAAATGCTATATAACTTTAGATTTATTAATCAATTTTCAAAATTTAAATACATTTATAAAATCAAATAGTTTTGTTTGTTTTCAATTTAGTTTATACTCTAGAGGTAAATGTGTATTATTATGAATATATGTTTTTTATTTTATAATCCTTCATGAAGTGAAATGTATATACTTCTATTTATTTGTGTATTATAAAGTATTTAGTGTACATATATATTATTCATATAATATTCATATAATAAAACATATAATATTACTTGATATATATAAATATTATTTTCATATCATATATTATATATATTTTATATTTTACAATGTACGTATGTAATATAATTTTCTAAATGGTAATTCATAATTTTATTGTAATGAACTTTAAATGCCATTTACACAAAATAATGTTTTCTCATATATCTATCACTCCAAATTCAATATCTCATTGACAAATATATTTGTATTTCTATATTTATATTTCTATATTTCTATATTTATATTTATATTTCTATAGAAATAATTAAATAAAATTGTCAATATAATCAGACAATACAATAGGCAGAAATGATATTAATTTTGTTTCTACTAAAAATTATTAATTTAATTTTTTCTTTGTTAAGGGGGTATATGAATTATTTTTTTAAATGTAATTAGATATGATTGATAAGATTTTTACATAATTTTAATTGTATTATATTAATATTCACAATGTTAATATATATATATAATGAATATTTTAATAATTAGATATCTAGTTTTGAAAATATTATATTATATTTTAAAAAAGGGCAATAAAATTTATAAAAACTCATTAATATTTTTTAAATATAATATTATTTCTAAATATAATTGCATAGATTTTCATTAAATATAATAAAGACATAATAACAGACATACTGTAAAAATTTAGATTAAAGAAACTAAGATTCGTTTATTATAATAATTATTAACCAAAAATTATCAATTTCTATGCGAAAAATTCATATTCTGAGATAATCAATAATAAAGATTTACATTATTTTGTATCTGATATTGGACTCTATTATGGTAATTAAAATTATTTTAAATAGTTATTATAATTTTATAATAAATTACTAAATTACAAAAAAACTTATATTACTAAATTAAAACAATTGAAAAACGTTAAAATATCAGTAATCTGTAATTTTTTTGCAATTTTCTTTTACTCGTCATATTATCAAAATAGGTAGTATTCTAAAATCACATTTTTGATACTTTATAGATCGTTTTAGCATATAATATGTTGACATGTTGTAGAGTATATATTCGATATACAATTCTAAAAATGAAGATAATTTCATACCTTTAGAAAATCCAGAAGTTAAACAAACATAATTTATTATTATATATATTATTTATTTAAAAAAACATTAATTATGGATTAAATATGACAAGAAAATTCTTTTTTGAAAATCAAGTCCTTTTATGTATTAATCATGTCAAAAATATGTGTATTCCATCGGGAACCTTAAGGGGAATAGATAGTTTTATTTTATTTTTTTTAAATTAATTTAATTTAAAATATTAAAATATAATTAATTATCTTTAACATGATGTATACTAAGTATACTAAGTCATTCAAGAGTAATTATAAGTACATTAACTATGTATTATAGACATACTCCTGTGTAAAATATAATACACATTATTATGTAATATTTATTACACATAAAACTTTAGAAGCCTACATCTCGGTTTTTTTCGAAAATATATAAATTTGAAACGCAATATATATATTTTGACAAAAAAAGTATGGTTTGTATAACAAGTATTTATAAGATTATATACTAGTGTATCAAATCAATATATATATATATATATTTTCAAAAATTAATATCTAACATCATCTATATAATAATTATGAACTCTGAAAATTTTATAAATATTTATCGAACGTTTCAAACGGTGGAACCTTCCAAACATTGTAAATTTTGTATACAAATACTGAGCTGATGCTTCTAAAATGTTATGTGTACTAAATATTACATAATAATGTTTATTATATTTTGTACAGGAGTGTGTTTATAATACATAGTTATTGTACTCTTGAATATTATCCCGGATATTCTTGTAATGATTTATATATATTCTATATATTATAATTACTATCATGATTTGTATTATAAAATATATATAACTTTTATAGAATAGAATATAAATTAATAGTTTTACAACAATTCTAATAAAAAAAATTATCTTTGTTTTTTAAATCATATTGAATAAACTTATTAACGAGGTGACTCTTTTTCTCTCTAACAAATATTATTTTATTATCACAAACATTTTTCTCTCACTTTATTCTAACTTTATAACTATTATAATGTGTCTACTATTGAAAATAAATGTTAATGAAGCCATGAGTAAAGTATGTCATCCCTATTGTGTGTGTATACATAACTACTGAACCTCATCATTGGAATTATCCGAAGTCTTTAACGTATCTTTACCCTCGTCTTTACCGACGCTCTCACAGGAAGTCATCATCGGTGATACGGTGTCAAGGTCGTATTGCCATTCTTTGAGCAACTCTACGAAAGGCAAACGCTAGGTTACGTAATAATATATAGTTTATTAGGTGAATGAAAAAAAATAGATAAACAAAAATATGGAAGAAATAATAGCTATGAATTGATACCCGAATCGACATGATATCAATTTTAACATCGGGTTTACATTTAATAACAAAACGCCTCGGTCTATGCATGCCTAACACGCGCTACCTCACGTCTGTAGGTAACCTTTAGTAACTGAACTGGTCTCCGATGTGTTGGATGAGATGCAGTCTACGGTATCATTCGCGGAATCTGTGTTGTTATATATTATTGTACTCTTATTATCGCTACGCTATACAACGCTATACCAACGAGCTTTGGATATAAAACGAACGCGTGCAGAGTGTCTAGCACATTCCCGCGAATTCTTATATATACGTCACGCATGACTGCCTCGCGCGTGGCAATATATAGCAGCACATCATCACATGTATGCTGCTTCATTATTCTAACTTAATAAACGTATACATCAGTCTCGTCGCTTATACACACGTAACATGTATATAGTCGAGTGTGAGTGTGTGAGGGAAGGTGGCGAATAGTAGCTGATCGTACCCGCGATACATTCACATCGTTTCTATGCTAGCACAATAAACTCTACTGATAGGTGAATATTGTGGATAGATAATTAGTTATTGTTAATAGGTGAATAGATGCGTCTTCGGGAGTGTATTGGATGTGTGTTGGGATGCAGATATTGCAAGCGTAGAGTTGGTGATTAACCAGGTGAAGTCGGGGGAAAGGGACTCGGTAGGGAGTTCAAGCAGTAAAGAGAATGTGTATTATATTAAGTGGCAGCTATGTAGCGATGCTCGTGGGTTTGATAGTGCTGCCAGGTTGTAGAGAGAGTGCAGGAGAGCTGTAAGCAGTGTGACGGACAGCTAGGGCGTGGTTAGTGGTGGCAGATAGCGCGAGAGTTGATTTAGTTGTGTTGAATATACATCTAGCTATTATATTTCGTAATGTTTGAAAATTTGAAATATTCGATTAATGTATGAAGTATACTGAAGTTACAGTACTGCAATAGTGCAAGTGCACGTGAAGTTAAGTTACAATAGTGCAATGCAGTAGTTAAATAAAGGTAGTAGGCTATATTCAGAGGCTACCAATTAGGAGTATTGGTTGGTGATGTAGTTTGGCTATGTCTAAGCTAAGTGCTATTAATATATGTACTATATAATACTTGACAAAGGTTACTAATTGATATAATGGTCAGTATTAAAACAGTGTTTAGATAGGTTACTTCGTAGGGCAAGCTAATACCGTAGTTTGTGATTAAAGATGAAGGAGTTGGCTGTTAGCCTGTTGTGAGACACGGTGCTGATGATAGAGGTGGGGGTGGGGGTGCACATAGGTAAGGGGTGTGCTGATGATAGAGGTGCACATAGGTGTGGGACGTGAGGTGGGGGTGCACATAGGTAAGGGGTGTGCTGATGATAGAGGTGCACATAGGTGTGGGACCTGAGGTGGGGGTGCACATATGTAAGGGGGGTGCTGATGATAGAGGTGCACATAGGTGTGGGACGTGAGGTGGGGGTGCACATAGGTAAGGGGGGTGAGATAGAGTTGCATATAGGTGTGGGAGGTAAGGGAGGTGTGGTGGATGATGGAGGAGATATTACAGTGTATCGGTTCAGTGAGCATTGGAGAATAAATGGAGATATGCATGGAGGTGATATAGGTATGCGTAGTTTAAATAATAACAAAGTAAATAATAAATATACAGTTTTCAAAGATACTAATATCTACAACCAATCAAATTTATGGAATTTTTTTGAAATAATTTCCTAATTGTATACAACGCTTGCATAATCATTTGGAAATTGTTTGAAATATATTATAAACAGCATACCTTTAAGATAGCTATAAAGATAGCTATCGATATGAGATCTGAGATACCTAAGCATATAAGGTGGGTGGTGGTGGTATAGAGTAGCGGTGGTTAAGGTGTACGTTGATTAGAGCTAGGAGGGTGAGTCATATATAGATCTTCACTTGCATTAGATTACAGGTGATTAAGATGACTGACTAGAGAGTTCTTGTTGTATAGTGACTTCTCCCTCCCCCTGACAGAGTGTCACGTCTACAGTGGTCTCCTCCCGAACACTGGAGCGGCCATCTTCATCATCACTGCAGTCTCCGTCTAGCTGGGCTGCTGCTACACTCTGACCTAGTGTCATATCATCTATCACTTCAGTCTGTTGCTTTGTGGTGTCATCTTCGTTGTATTCTGTGATGGCGGGGATATTAAGAGGTGGTTCTTTATTGATGAATATTACTGAAACCGTGTATAGGTATAACTAATGAACACGTTGCTATGTAGAATATGTGATACGATGTCATTAGTTATAGTTTTAAGGGGATACCTTGTCATATTTGAAATTCAACAAAAATAAATATGTTTATAGTATTTATATATTATCTGTTAAAAAATGATCATTAAAATCTATCTAGAGACACCGTAAAAGAATATTTTATAAGACATAATTTAAAATAAATTAAATAGATGCTATTATTTTTTTTATTTTACATTTTATATTTTTCAATTTTTATTATACAATTAACATTATTATATTCATTTACATTTATTTATAATTAGTGTAATTATATATGTATATATATATATATATATATATATATATATATATATATATATTTATAAGTTTGATATTATTAGAATTTATATTATTGTTATAATAGTTTTAATAATTATTTTAATGTTCGTTCACTTATGATTCATAAGTTATGCTACTTCTACTATGAATCATGTTATACCTTTCTAATACATATACAATTAAGTAACCTGCTATACATATGGTTATAGCTATGTGTTTTACTCTATAGGATAACGTATTTATCAATAATTAATGATATTATACCCTATTATATTAGGGTAAACAAGGCATTTTATTTTACATATAGATCGTATACACAATTGAATTATAAATGATCAGTATAATTAATAATCTATTACTTGATAAATCGTGATATATATATAATCTTAGTTTACTGTATCAAAATTATAGTTAAAATAACTCGCGAATATTTTATTAATCTACGCGTGACCTCGGTAGGGGTGTCCCCCTCGGTCGAGATAGACCTATAACCTTCATCTCCCCAATCTGCAGATGTTACATCATCTAAAACGTCAACTCTTTCCAGAAGGTCATGCCTCCTCTTCTCTTCGGTGTGCAGGGCTTTAATTTTGTAGAAATATCTCTGCCAGAATGTCTCGTGATTGATAGACGAGGGTACCTATGGGGTAATTAGTTTATGAGGGGTACCTATTGGGTAAATAGTTAACTAGGGGGTAATTAGTTATTGATGGGTACCCATGTGTAAAATAGTTAACTAGGGGGTACCTACGGGGTAATTAGTTAATGAGGGGGTACCTATTGGGTAAATAGTTAACGAGGGGGTAGCTACGGGGTAATTAGTTAATGAGGGGGTACCTATTGGGTAAATAGTTAACTAGGGGGTAGCTACGGGGTAAGTAGTTATTGTGTACCCATGGGGAAAATAGTTGATGATTATTAATTGTCTACTAATTCTTTTAGCTAATGTAGGTAATAATAAATGGGTCTGTAAGTTCATAATGTATTAGTATCAATTGAGGCATATTGTCAATGTATAACTATAATACTAGCTAGTGTCAGTAAGGGATAGTTGCAATGTATAACTATAATACTAGCTAGTTTCAGTAAGGGATAGTGTCAATGTGTCACTGTAATACTAGCTAGTTTCAGTAAGGGATAGTGTCAATGTGTCACTGTAATACTAGCTAGTTTCAGTAAGGGATAGTGTCAATATGTCACTGTAATACTAGCTAGTGTCAGTAAGGGATAGTGGCAATATGTCACTGTATTACTAGCTAGTTTCAGTAAGGGATAGTGTCAATGTGTCACTGTAATACTAGCTAGTGTCAGTAAGGGATAGTGGCAATATGTCACTGTAATACTAGCTAGGTTCAGTAAGGGATAGTGTCAATGTGTCACTATAATACTATTTAGTGTCAGTAACGGTTAGTGGCATATGTCACTGACCAGTTCGCTGTAGATACTCCTCACCGATACGCTGTCCACTAATAGATCGCTTATGACACTCTTATGATCGTTGATGTGAAAGTCGTCGCGACACCACGCTTCGTAATCGACGTGTTCCGGTGCCGATGTATAGGTGGCGCTATCGGTCTGAATCTCGTGAAGCCGGGCCTATTACGTTAACACACACACATAGGTTATTATACACTCAGGCACTCTGTGAACTATATGATATCGTGATGATAATTAGATAATACCAACAAGTATAATTTACCGCAGTATAATTAGAAAATTAGTGCACTATTTAAAAAGTGATGCAAAATGAAATATATCTATAAATCGTATATATCTTCTTAACGTAACGTATTACAAAATATTCATCACATATATATATAATCGTATTATAACAAATATATTTATTTTTATTCTTACAAATATACATCCTATTTAGGATTTGTAATAATGTTTAAATTATGCTTTTGTTTCGATTAATAATTTGCATTATCGAACTTATATATTGTGTTATATGTTGAATAAATAACCTATCTTACTATATGTGTTTTAAAATGTATACGAATTTATTATATTATTATTAAAAATATAATATAATATAGTTAAAGTTAAAAGTCAATGTTTTATAAGTATACTTTGCCTATATTTTACATGTACGAATATGTACTTGGTATACCCATCCCCACCATACTCTAACAGTTATACAGTGACTCTATGCTATGATAGTCATACTGTGCATCTATGCTAAATATATACATCATAACAACTGTTATAGATGTTTCAATGATATATTGTAATATTATATGTATTTCATTATGAGTTGAATGACTAATTAATTCATATTTTGTAGGTAAATGTAACTCAAATAAATACATTTATTAATATGTTAATAATGCATTAATGAATTCACAGTTTTTATTGACATATTTCAAAACTGGTTTTCAAGAGGCGAAAATCATAATTATATTTAATATTTAAATATTTCAGCTGAGAATATTAAATATAAAAAGTTTACACATTACTTAATTAATAATATATAATTATAACACGATACTGATGGCATAGCACTAGGAATTATTCAAGCGCGTTGTGCTACCTAAAGGACATTGGGGGTGAGAGGTCAATTGATACCTACTTTAGATCTGTCGATGAAATGTGGTCGTGTGGATAGATTCGCTTCTGTGGAAACTGGCAAACTTGTATTGTCAGCTGTCTCTTGATGAGATGTTCCAATCCATAATGTACTGAGGCCTTCTTTCATATTCAACGTCATACCATCACTCTGAAATATTACCGTTGTATGATAAATTATGATGTTATATATGTGTGTATTAGTATGTGTTCAAGTGGCAAATCTTATAGTATATACTAAGGAGATACCGTAGTCAAAGATTTTGTGAAGCAAAGATATAACACTCCCTATGCATGCAACGTAATTTAGTAACCCCAACCGCTGCTAGCAGTAGTATCGAAATCACTGAAATAGATTTAGGTTCGGCTCTGTATGCATACAATAATGTTTTCATTGCTCTATTAAATTACATGCAATATAAATTAGCTTTTACTTAATAAATATATACTTATAGCATTTAAAACATACATATCATATTTGTTTGTTATATACTAGTAATGAACTCTTAGTTTTCATCTGATAAATATTAATTTAAAGCATATTATTTAACATTTTAAAAGTGTATAGTTAAATATGAATTTACATTATAAACAACACATAGTTCCTAAAATTAACCCGCTATAGGTGGCACTGGGGTATTTTGTATACAAATTAGAATTACACGATTTCACGTAAGTGTTATATCTTTCCTTCGGAGAATCTTTGCCTTAGTCTTACATTTTCATATTCAGTTATATATAGATCATTATTATCGAGTGAATTTTTTAATTCAAAGTCTATTTAATTATTACATAGGTATTAATACAAATTATTATAATTATAAAATATTATATAAATTTATCAATTATTTTATTTATGATATCATTTCTATTAGTATAAAATTATAAAAATATCTTTATTTATAATATATATTTATTATATGAAATATAATAAAATAATAATAAAAAATAATAATTGTATTGGAATAAACTGTATATGTATAATATTAATAATAATAATTAATTTATTCGGCGTTATTAAAAATATAAAAAAGTATGAGTTTCATTCAGTTTATGAGTTAAGCTGCCTTCACACTAAAAATACAGCCCGATGCAGCCGCTTTTATAGCCAAATATGGGATAGTTCAAATTATTAATTTTAAAACATTTAGTTAAGGTAATAGGTTTTATAAGTTAATGATTTATTTATACACTTGTTATATTTTAAAATCTCACAAGTGTTGAGAATATATAAAAATAAATTAATTTATTAATTAAATTAAAATGTAGATTACGGGTAAATCACAGATTTCATATGTAATAATAGGCACGTAGAAGGTATACCGCATACTGATTGAGTAGAACTAATAATATCACTAAATTTATTATGTATCTTTCATTTATGCTGGTGGGATGTTCCTTAATAATGATACAAATGGCCTGGGTAATAAATCAATAATAGAAGTGAATAGCATTTAAACATATGATATATATATATATATATATATATATATACATAACATCTAATTATATCTAATTAAATAACAACGATCATGTTATCATTGTAAGAATAGAGGTTAAGTAAACAATAGTATATCAAATATTATCAACAATGTTAAAACTACGTTCTATATTCATACCCGATATCCACCTGTATTTACAGCCGTCACATCAACAAAAACTGCCTGATTTTTATGTTCGACGATATCACGCTATACAAATCAAGCCAATAGTGGTCAGCTATATTTGTTGGTTTGATTGCAGCTTTATATTAATAGTTTGTTATTACTTAATAAGAATAAGTTAATTTGTATTTATATATATATTGAATCACATATAATAATAGCAAAAGGATGCATGCTACCATTCCCGAAAAAAGGAGATCTATCCTTAACAACAAACTATAAGGGAATCACTTTAACAGCAATAGCTGCGAAGATATGTAATCTGATGCTACTAAACAGCCCAGCAAACAGTAAGAGCAGCATAATAGCAGCATAACAGAAAATGCTAGAGCCTCAAATGTTTACATTGTGCTATTATGCTGCTATTAAATGTCTATTATGCTGCTATTATGCTGCTATTTATTTGTAATGATATTATGCTGCTGTTATGCTGCTATTATGCTGATATTATGCTGCTATTAATTTTAAATGTCTATTATGCTGCTATTATGCTGCTCTTACTGTTTGCTGGGAGAATCCTTCCACATGTCTATACTATATTAAAGAAAAACCAAAACGGGTTTCGAACAAATAGGTCGACATTAGGACAGGCTCTAACAGTTCATCGTATCCTAGAGGGAGTTAAATCAAAAAATCTACCGCTGACTCTATTTTACATATATTTCTCCAAATGCTTTGACTCTATAAATTGCAGAGATGAATCATATTCTAATCAAATATGGAATTTCAGGAGAAATCACTAACGTAATCATGATACTATACAAAATACACAATCTATGGTTAGATCACCCAATGGGGACTGTCCCTTCAAGATCACGGCTGGCGAACTACAAGGTGATACCTTAGCTCCGTTTCTATTTATTGTTTGCCTCATTTACGTATTAAAGAATTCACTGGATATAAACTCAAATCTTGGCTTTACACTCTCGCAAAGTAGAAGTAGACGTAGCCCTGAAATGTGCATTACAATTAGTGATTACGCTGATAATATAGCAGTGACAACTTATAGCGTAAACGCCGCAATGATATTGTTACATACAATTGAAGAGAAATCAAGCTACGTTGGCCTGAAAATTAATACAGATAAGACTGAATATATTACTCTCAATCAAAACAAACACGGATTACAGTGAAAGCATGGGCAGCCCTAATCAATATGAATGTTTAACCTTATTGATAAATTAAAAGAAATTTCTTTCGAACCACTGTCGAATCAGTACTCGTGTACGGGTCCATCACCTGGATACTAACATCATCGCTGGAGAAAAAACTGGATGGCGCATATACTCGCATGCTACGAGCTGTATTAAACAAATCCTGGAGGCAAATGATAACGAATAGAAATACTCTACAACAGTATAACCAAGATATCAGCTACAATCAAAGAACAATCGCCGGACACTACTGGAGAAGCAAGAACGAATTGGCCAGTGACCTATTACTTTGGTATCAAAATCACGGAAAAAGATCAAGGGGTAGGCCTGCAAAGACCTATAATGATCAGCTATCAAGTAATACAGGATGCGAAAGAGAATAATTGTCAAATGCAATGTAAGATCGAGATGGTTAGAGAGGTAATAATAATAGCGGTTATAAATGGAAAAACATATATATATAAACTACCACTAGTACTACCACTACCACTACAACTACTACCACCACCACCATCAATATCATATCTTCAAATAATTAATCGTTATACATTCCTACATCACATATTATTGTTTATAAATCAATCCCTTTTTCCAAAAAAAGTACGTATACTGGTTTTTATATTGATATCAATTTGAGTTGTGTACCTGTGCACATCAGCGGTTCCTCTATATGGCTAGGTCTATGGCTATCGTAGTCTGAATACAAGTACACTTATACATCCGTATATTCACAAAGATCATCCATCACTCTATAGAGTTATAGCTATAGCCACCACCGTATTTATCTCCCGTTTCCAGCATCGCAATGCGCTATTACATCATATACGACAATATTCTATTAATAGAATTAATATTATTATTAGTATTAATAGAACAGACCCGTATTAATCAATAACACAGTACGACTTATAGGACACAATACGTTGACGTACTCGAGAGAACACCGGTAACGCCACCTACAGTATGCTTTCACTGGCTTCCCGTAGGATGATGTATCACTGTAAGCATTACTAGTCCACCTCATATGTTACCGTGACTCACTAGGTTATATTGTTATTGTTGTTATTGTTATTTTTATTTGGTGGAGTCCTTTCATCCCATCCAGAAACTTAGATGAAGTTTTCACTTATAACCATATATGGCTTTAATGTCCCTTCGAATCCGCTCTCATGTTAAGGCATCCATGGTTTTAACGAGAGCCGATCATTTATTTATACACAATTATATAAGATCAATATATGTGCATTACTTAATGACAACATTAAATAATGTAAACTAACTACTAGGAATAATGATTAGAAATTCATCAAGGAACTATATTAGAAATTACTATTATCAATTGATAATAAATCTGATTACTACATCTAAAATAAGTTGATCTGTATCTGCCTCTACCATTTGGAATTATCATCCGCAAATCAAAGATTAATTAAATCAATAATTACATTAACAAGCTTACCTAAAGGGTCGCGATGTAACAAATGGTTATATTTTAAAGGGTATCAAGTTTTTATTTTTTATTATTTTTTAATAATTTATTTTATATATGCTAATAAAATTAGTTAGTTTATTATATTTACTATTGATTATTTCGTAGTTATATATTTATATAAAATGTTATAATAAAAATACTACTACCACTACTACCACACCTACCTTGATCTTATTAGCAGCTGCCATTGTATCATTCTTCACGGTAGACGTGAATTCTGAGAGGTCCTTCTTCACAAAGTCAAGGGCAGACGACGACTGGGTCAAGGTCAAGGTCAATGTTATATCATAGGCAATTACTCTATGTCAACATAGATAGACTAGAGATAGACTATTTATTAATAATGCTGATGCTAATGAACGTTGTGAGATAGGTTGATGATGCAAGATCAACTCTATTGTTTCACTATGATATCAGTATCTATGTAACGTATACAAGTCAAATCTTAGGATTATGTTTAATAAGTGTATGTAATACATACTATGTAAAATATACTATGTATTACATACACTTATTAAACATAATCCTAAGGTTTCACTTGTATACGTTAAATATATAATGATATTACATACTATAGTATGTATCCATATATGTATATACAATCTGATCAGAACATTCACATACATTATATAACTACATGTACATTGCAATTAAATACTATAGTTAAGCGAATGAATAGTAGCCTAACCTTATTAGCTACAGCTTGAATCATGTCACTCCACCACGATGAAGCTTCTACTTGTGGCTTGTGTTCTGCTTGTGGCGTGCGTTCAGCTTGTAGCTTCGGTTCTACTTGTGTCTTTTCCGTGTCATCCGATGAGCTGAACACGTGTATGATTCATGGTTAATATTTAATCGTGAGATGATTTGATTGGTCGTAACACTATCAATCAAGGTGTATATTACTCAAGAGATACGTAATATTGAAATTTTATCTTGCGTGATATATTGCATTATCAAATGATGACCGAATCAACCATCTATTCATATGATTATTATAATGTTTATAGTATAACGTTAATGGTATAAACTAGATGTTTACTCATGTCAGAAGATGTTCCGATTACATTTCTATATTAGTTGTTCCATTTAAATAAAATTTATAATAGTTAAATATATATGTTTACTGGTAGTTTAATAATATGGATATAAGCCTTAATAAATTAATTGATTAGATATATATATATATATATATACAGTAAAACCTCTCTATAAGAAACCTCTTTATAAGAAAAACCTCTTTATAAGAAAATCTTAAAAGAAAAATATAAGAAAAACCTCTTTATAAGAAACTTATTGTATACAAAATAATTATATATAAATAGAAGTATTGTATATTGATAACAATTATAGAAATATTTTATATAATAATTCAATTCTATAATTGTTATGTTTAAAATAATATTATATTACATAAATAGCTAGAAATGAATTAAAATGAATTAATAATTGTTATTGTATATCCATAAATTTATTAAAATTTATTAAAATTAATTAATAAATGTTATTTTTATCCTTGAATTTATTAAAATTAATTAATAAATGTTATTATATCCTTAAATGTATTGATCTGGGTATTGATGATTCAATTTATTATATTCATCAATGATGATTCATAATTTGTAATTTCTAATGTAAATCTAATAAAATGTCATTATGTATTAACATGTCTAAACGCAAACAATACAATATATATTTAAAACAGTATACAAAATAAATATACTATATATATAAACTATAGGTTTTATAATGCATTTTCAATTATAAAATAAATCTTAAAATCATTGGAAAAGTAAAAACCTCTTTATAAGAAAACCTCTCTATAAGAAAAAAAGTACTGAAAAAAAATAGTTTCTTATAGAGAGGTTTTACTGTATATATATATATATATATATATATATTAGTGTTGTCAAATTTTCTAAAAAGTAAGTCTCAGTATCGTATCAGTATCATTCAATAGCTGTATCAGTATCGTATCAGTATCGTTCGAAACTGTATCAGTATCGTATCAGTATCATTCGACAGCTGTATCAGTATCGTATCAGTATCGTTTGACAGCTGTATCAGTATCAGTATCAGTATCAGTATCGTTTGACAGAAATATCAGTATCAGTATCGTTTGATAATTATATCCGCATTGTTTGACAGCAGCATAAGTATCGTATAGTGATGTAAACTGGTTCGGGTTTTGGAGATATTTGTGAGTATCAAATAGTTGAAAAAAATATCAGGTTTTAATATCTATAATTTTAGTACTGGATTTTAGTGATTTATTATCTTTAATAAAAAATAAATTTATAAAATGCTATTTTTTTAAATAATAATTTCAAAATTAATTATTAGCAATAATGATCCTCAAATGGTATATTTATTATATATGATCAATTATTATTAAAACTTCTGTGCAATGAAAATGTTTTAAAATGATGCAATGTGGATTAAAAGTGTCGCGGATACATACGAATGGCGGGGTAGTTTGATTGACATTGGCGCCTATTCACACAAAGGGACGCTAATCTGAGTAATAGTGTCGCGGATACATACACAGAACCGCTATGTTGGTTGAAAATGGCGCGAATAAATATAATCCCAAAGGTAAACATTGGAATGTATTTTAGATATCCAATAATAAAAATCCGAAATAATACGAATTTAATATTTAAAGTCCGAAATAGTCCGAATCTAATATTTAAAGTCCGAAATAGTCCGAGTTAAATATTAAATTCCGGTCCGAGTCCGGTCCGAGTCCGATATATCATAAATTATACTGTATCAGTCCGGTATCAATGACATAAAGTCCGAAACCGGGTCCGAAGTCCGGGTCCGAATGACAACGCTAATATATATATATATATTAATAACTGTTTAATTAATATTAGATATTGCTTCATTAGTTAAAAATATTATTATTATTAAAAATATGTAGACATGGCTAGATAATCAACCTAACTGATACAACATTGTGTATACAGATGTATATATTTATATATATATATATATATATATATATATTGTTATTGTTATTTTGGTGGAGTGCTTTCATCTAATCCAGGAACTTAGATGAAGTTTTCACTTATAACCATATGGCTCTAATGTCCCTTCGAAGCCGATCTAATGTTAAAGCATCCATCATTTTAACGAGAGCTTATTATTAGCTATTTATTTAAGATCACTACTAAATATTATTTTAATACCTATTTTAATGGTTAGGAGGGGGCTTTAACCCGTGTCCTACTACTTGTGTATCTGATGCCTTAGCCAACTAAGCCAGGAAGGCATTGATTCTGTGAGCCATTCATCCCTTAATAATATTCATTCTTATAATTATCAATCAATCATAGATTTTTTTTTAACTTTTTTAAAGATTTCTCTTATTTAAAAACAATATATTCTACAGAAGTTATATTATTGGATATTTTGAATATCATAATCTTATGGTATATATATATAAATATTCAATCATTAGGATCAAGTAAACAATATGATTGATAGAGATCTATGTCCATCGAATTTGTTGTCGATAGTAATATTCCAGCTGTTTATACACCGATTGACTTTATAATAAAGATATTAAGACATTATATTCAATATTATTAAATAAACAGATTTATTTATACTATTTTTATTATTATGAAATTAAAATAATTATTAAATTATCATATATTTAAAAAGCGGTGACCTAATATACTGAACATTACGAGCGATGGACATCGATGTCCATTGGGAAAGCATCATCTCCAGCAACTTTTATTATTATACATACACAATACTACGTGTGGCATACAACTATCTGTTGTGATGTAAATGATGCAGAGATTTTGAATGCCGAGTTAGACTTTAATTTTCGGGAAAAAAAACGAGCCCGAGTCGAGCCGAGAATCTAGCCAAATGAGCCCGAGCCGAGCAAAGACTTTAGGTAACTACTTCGATGCTTTAGATTTTAGCATAATTTACATCAATAATGTATAACGTGAGTGTGTCTACTGGAAAACTTATTCATTTATATTATATTGTTGTTTTTTTAATTTAGTTATTTTATTTGTACACTTGAATTATTTTCTATTTATAGAAATTTATATGTAAATAGATAGGTGGAAATAGATCCTATTTTTTTTTAATTCACTATCATTAATATTTTCAATTATTGTTGTATATAATGATTATATTATAATCTATTAATAATGTATAGATATAATTATCTTTAATAATTATAAAATTAACTTCAATTATAATATAAATATAATAAAGACAAAAGTTGCTTAGATATTGCATTACAAATGTTCCGTTGATCGTATTGTACACCTGATCAAATTAGTCACTTACATAATTATAATAATATATTTAGAAGAAAAAAAGATACTTATATTTAATATAATATTTAATTTATATATTACATATTATATAATATAATAATTATATTGGATCAACAGAACAAGTCGTCAATCGTTATCCATACAAAATTTCTGAATGATAGAGATTTAAAAATCTATACTGTTAATGACCAGTTAAAAAGGCAATTTTATTAATAAATATATTATTTTTTTACAAATAATATTATGTGAAAATCACAAAATTCGATATATGTCTCTACATTATTATGATATGTTACATAAAATTAACTATACGTTCAAATAAGAATTAGGGAATGAAAAATTATCAAAATTGATAGTAATTTAAAATGCTAATATCTCTAGCTAATAATTGTCTTCTTTGAAGCTCTATCACTTTTGAATTACTGGATTAAACTGTATAAAACTTTCAGAATTATTTATGTTTCGATACTCTTCAGATATAATTATCAAACTAAATATAATACTCAATTAAAATATAATATTTATAAAATTGTAGAAATTTCTAGAATATTTATATTTTGAAAATTTGTAAAATTGGTCCCATTATCTTGGTTTAATACTTATCAAAAAAATGTAATATTAACTATTTATATATCTCTAAATGTATTGTACAAGATACTACAAATTAGTTATTATTATACATACTTCTAAAGTTATCGTATTTTTAGTAAAAACTAATTTAGAAAAATCTCCAATATTTCCTGTGTAAAAAATATACCTCTTTAACCACCCTTCAGTAATGTCTAACAATATAAATTTTTTGTTTAAATCCTTTATAAATTCTAAATATGTTGTCTGTGAACTTTTATAGATAGATAGATAGATAGATAGATAAATAGTTTATTGTTTAGCAACACGAATAAAATTATAATAATAGTAGTGAGTTTAAAATAAAGTGAAACAAACCGACACGAAACAAGAAATAATAATAAATATATTATAAAATTAGTAAAAAAATTGATCTAAACGGGCCGTGTACTAAACATATCCCAAAATGAATATGAATATAGTGACAGCGTTAAATACAACAAACTGAATGTGTGAACTTTTATAATGTGCATTTTCTTTCCATTTCTCTGCCACCGCGAATTTAACTTGTTTGACGTTTTCATAATCATCGGTCAGTACTTCATTGTTTGCTCTATCAGTCTTTGTTTCCTATCAGACTTTGTTCCCTATCAGACTTTGTTCCCTATCAGACTTTGTTCCCTATCAGACTTTGTTCCCTATCAGTCTTTGTTCCCTATCAGACTTTGTTCCCTATCAGACTTTGTTCCCTATCAGATTTTGTTCCCTATCAGACTTTGTTCCCTATCAGACTTTGTTCCCTATCAGACTTTGTTTCCTATCAGACTTTGTTCCCTATCAGACTTTGTTCCCTATCAGACTTTGTTCTCTATCAGACTTTGTTTCCTATCAGACTTTGTTCTCTGTTAGACTTTGTTCCCTATCAGACTTTGTTCCCTATCAGACTGTGTTCCCTATCAGACTTTGTTTCCTATAAGACTTTGTTTCCTATCAGACTTTGTTCTCTATCAGACTTTGTTCCCTATCAGACTTTGTTCCCTATCAGACTTTGTTCCCTATCAGACTTTGTTCCCTATCAGACTTTGTTCCCTATCAGACTTTGTTCCCTATCAGACTTTGTTCCCTATCAGACTTTGTTCCCTATCAGACTTTGTTTCCTATCAGACTTTGTTCCCTATCAGACTTTGTTCTCTATCAGACTTTGTTTCCTATCAGACTTTGTTCCCTATCAGACTTTGTTCCCTATCAGACTTTGTTCCCTATCAGACTTTGTTCCCTATCAGACTTTATTCTCTATTAGACTTTGTTCCCTATCGCATGTACACATTTATATAATACCTGCATCTTAATTGCAGTTATTAGTAAATTCTTGGATTTATTATAACCTGCATAGGATTATAACAACGCTATCAACGCCAATTTTTTAATTTCTTTTGAATTAAATAATATATTTTCTTTTCAACATAATAAATTATTATTAATAATATACCAGTAATATAAATAAATGGATACCTAGAAATTAAAAATATATGTATTGTATATGTATTTATATTATAGGTATAAAGGTAACTATTATGTATATGAGTAAATATATTATTTAATAATATAATAAAGTGTATAAACTTGAAAGAATTGACATTAACAAATTGCCACTTTATTGCTTCTTTATAGGTCATAATCATCATAAACTATTTAAAATATGGGATTCATCATAATATACATTGAATTCAGCATTAAGGATTGTTCGAATGAGCAAACTATTCCTGTAATCGTCTGCATGAATTGCGCAACTATTAAGTTATTTATCCTCATTTGTATACTAGTGTGTGGGTCATCCTCACCAACTGCATAAATATTCTAATTAGAAAATTTAGCAATGGACGCAGAAAAAATAAATAATTGTACAGTTGCGCAATTCTGTCAGACGATTGCAGGAATAGATTACTCATATGAACAACCCTTTATAATAATGCTAAATTCAATGCATATATATTATAATGAATCCCAGATTTTACTTAATTACTAAATTAGTAGATTACTATTATCTGAAATTATAATAAAATTCATTATAAAGGATGTAAAGCCAACTAAAGATAATAATTTGTATATCTCGTAACTATATGTTGCGCTAGTCGATATCAAATCATTATATTATTATATTACTAAAAGTATAATATTTACTTGATTTTATAAACATATTCATTATTAAATATAAATACGAAAATTGATATACACAATACAGGAGTCGATGTTAATAATGTCTATTAAACTATAATCGTTTGCTATATATTCCGATTATTTCCATATCATTAGCGCCATATGATTACATTATTCGTAATATTGTATAACAAATTGTAATTTATAATTCATGAAGGATATCGATTAAAACAAAATATGGACATCGTACATGCATTTCTGAACGGTTTGTAAAGTGTTCTGATCGATCTGATATTTCAGTAAGTTTAGTGAGTGACGTATTGTTTTGTTTATCCATTATATTAAATGTTAATATACACGTGTATATGTGTGTAAGTGTGTATGTGTATGTGTATATGTGTGTATCATACACATATATACTGTATATATGTATTTGTGTGTATAGATGTTACTCTATCAGATTATTTTAAATTGTGCAGTGGTGCGTAACAGATGTGCAGTACATCATATACTTGAGTGACATATATAGGTACTGCCACTTTAAACTCTGACATTCTTATAATAATAATCAGCGGCCTGCTTCGAGATGATTCAAAATATAATGTATCTAAAAAATGTTTCAATAATTGATATAAATAACGTGTATATATATTAAATTAGTGTATATGAATTTCATAATGATAATCATATGATCATTATCATAATTATTATGATAATCATTATTAATATAGTATATGATGATTATGATAATCATAATGAAACGTTGTTAGATCAATGTCTCTAATAAATCATATAAGTAGAGTATCCTATATATTTAAAGTATACTCATGTAGATAATATGAATAACAAATTATTTTTCAACTACGCTTTGAATCGAATCTGATTTAGACCTATTTTCAATATTAAATATTATATTTGAAACAAGATCAGTCCTCTTTATATAATCTTCGAGCCTCATGAAAGTAGGCAAATTTGTTCACATGTGGTATGTTGGGGGCGGGGCTTGTAGGAGTACACTTCGAGGACATGAATATTATATTCAAGGATTTGAACTTGAACTATTTTGCGTGCTAAAAACAATGAATTCGTTGTAGGCTATTTGAATTCAGTGACTGGTTATGAATTTAAATGAATTATTGACTTTGCAGTGATATATATATAAATTTTATTTTTAAATTTCAATTTTTACTATTTGATATTATTCGATTATAATTTGAATATATTACGTACACATGAGATCGATATAGTTTTAGAATGCCCGTTTAATTGCAAGTAGAAACAATATATTATATATGTATAATAATATATCCATATATATGTTATCCGTTATAGTAACTGTACAATTAAATATTTATTAATACATTTTTATTAAATTTAAATTTGTACTATTAGAAAGTACTATAAATTTTAAATTTTAAAATAAAACAGCCAACTATTACTATAAGCCCCCCCCCCCCAACATACCACGCTTATTTTATTTTATTATATTTAAAAAAATGTGCCTACTTTGATGCGGAACTCTTAGATACATAGCATATGTCATATGTGTTATCAATTATTGTTATTATCATTTAATGATTCATTATAATAATAATAATGATTATATTATTTTAACACCGTTAAAATATAATATATATTAATAATATAGTATATTCTCTATATAGAGATAAATTATGACTATTAATATAGATCAATGACTGATTCAGTCGTCACTGAATAAATGAGTTTTTAGCTTAGCTAAGCTCAGCTTTAAAACTAAACGTAGTAGATATTACACGAAGTTTAAAGTGTAATAATAAAATGTAATACATTTACATTTAATTCTTATTATACACACCTTGGTAGTGTATGTTGGTCTAGATGCATTTTAAAATTATAATTAAACAAATGATAATTACTAATTAAATTAGTAGTAATTAATTTTAATTTGGTTATTTTTTAATTTTAAATATAGGAAATTAGGGTGTTATTATTAAAGGGGGAGTCATTTCTTCATAGATTTATAGTTTACACTATAAATCTATGCATTTCTTACACCAGTAATTTCGTCCTATACTCAGTATAATACTGCATCCATCTTTGCGTTAGGCCATCTCCATCTTTAGCTTCAAAGCTAAATAAGGCCATGGTTAAGCATAGCTTTAGTTTACAAAATGTAGGTAATGTATATGCATATTATAATATATCTATACAACATATATTATTATTTATAATATTTTAATAATACTGTCAAATACATGTTTGAACCATCGATATATATATATATATGTATATATATATATATATATATATATATATATATATAAATATTCTTTATAAAGAAATATCTTTAGAAAAATCTTAAGATTTATATTTATATTTTACTTTCTTTATATCTAGGGTTTGAATAAATTAATATCATAGTATAAACATAATTTTTAATAATCCCTTATTTTTATAATCCTATTCCTTGGATAATCCAAGTTGGATTCATGTGCATAGTATAAATACCTTCTACAATCTCGATGTTGTAGTAATTCTAGTAGCATAGAGTTTCTATCCCATATATTCTGTGATTTCGAAAACTAGTGTGATCTGTGTGTGGCTATATCCGATACCTCCTATAACCTCGAGGTTATATATGGTTATAGAAATTGTTATTTCCAGTATTTTATTAAGTTCTTTCTTTTGAATATTTCGTTTGAAAGAAACCATTAACATATTTAGGGTTGAACCTACTTGCATTTTACTTTCATTTTAACGTACATTTTAGCCTACTTCAAATAAATATAACCGAACAACGTGATATTAAGACTTACATCTAAATTAATTATATTTTTCTATATAATAATTGATGTAAATATGGTTTTATATTTATTTATTATTATTATTAAATTTTATTTAAACACTTTAACATAAAATAAACGCTAACAAAGGTGTGTACACATTCATAAAAAATATGTGATTAAATGGATTATATAAACGATGGAAAATACTTACTTTTACTTTTAATCCCGTGACGCATGCATCGTAGGGGGAATCATGTTGCTTGCAACAATAACAACTTTTCTCCATCTGTCTCTATCCCTCGTCTTCTCCAACAGTTCATCCAACGACTTGTTTGTCCACAGAGTGATGTTTGACATCCAGTCTTTCTTTGGGCGACCTCTGCTTCTTGCACCTTCAACTTTTCCTTGCATGATAGTGTTTGCCAAACTATTATGGCGACATATGTGTCCATAGTATGACATTTTCCTTCTTTTGATGGTTGTCAGCAGAGGTTCGAATTTGCCTACCAATTTTATTATTGTGTCATTTACATATTGATTAGTTTGTAAATAAATAAGGGTTACATGTATTATTCATAAGGTGAGAAAATGTGAGTTTTTAATTCTCTCTTGAATTCAGTTCTTGATGTGGTGCACCGCAGAATATCGGGAAGTTCGTTCCATGCCTTTACTCCATATTCGACGAATGAGCCAGTATTACTGTATGCTGGAACTTCTATAGCCTTTACTCGGAATATGTGACGAGAACGGAGACTCCTATGTTGCTGAATTACGGATATTAACAGGCATAAATAATCAGGTGTTCCATATTGGATAGCCGCATGCATGAGTGTGCATAATTTGTACATAATTTATATGATTATCCCAGATATATTTAACTTATTTTAGATTTGTATTAATAAATAAAAATAGTAATTACAAGTAAAGTCTGCATAGGTATTATACAGAGAGCCTAACAGCATTAACAGGGTTACAAGCTTTTAAGCTATTAAAAGCATTATTAAAAGCTATCAGTATATATGACTATACTGCAGTAGTCATCATGATGACTATATATAGTCATTAGTATAGTCTATATGTGACTATACTAACAGCATATATTGATATAATATATGTTATAATATCTAGATAGTATATAGGTAGTAAATATATATTATAACATAAATTATATCAATATATGTTGTTAGTATATATATACATCAGTATAGTCATAGAAAGTAGAGTAAGGTCAATAACTATTAGTATAGTAGATAGAGAGTTTTATTAGCAATTGCTTAATACATCCTATAACCTCGGAGGTTATATGAGGTCTATTAAATACCTAAATTAGGCTAACCAGTTTTAACAGCAACATTGCATAGTCATATTGTTCATTACGATATAAGTGTAATTAAGATTTAGATACTACTAGTACTCACTCTACACAAACCACCCCATCACCAACTCCTAGTCCGTGTCCACCAATTGTGAATCCTTCCCCACCCCCCTTACAATGACACTCAATTCCAAAAGTCAACACAAATTTAAATATTTTAATTTTTGTAGACTTTTAGACTTCCACAAATCTGACCATTTACACACTGCAATCCCCATCTACACCTTCAACTCCATTTTCCCCATCTTCCTCAGAACGCCATAACTGCCTAATTAAATCTGCATTATTAAACACCTGCTCCATTCGTAACAAAATCCCACTTATCCTAGAACTTGCTGCGGAACATGACCTTGATCTTATATTCATCACTGAAACATGGATTATGCTTGATGACATACCCCTTATATCATCTCTGAATACTGGTCCATACTCTTTTTCTCATTTGCCTAGACGTAATACCCATAATTATGGAGGAGGTATTGACATTTATTATCTATAAATCCTCCCTTCATGTTTCCCCACTACGTGACCATAATAATAATCATTCTGAGGCATTTACCTGTTCCATTAGTCCCCCACACTCCAAGACTTTTAATATATCACTTTTTTACCGACCCCCCTCTTCCTCAATCCCTTTATTCCTCTCTGAGTTTTATTCATTTACCCATCTAATGTCTGAATCTAATATCATTATAAGTGATTTTAACATTGCTACTAACCTATCAACCAATCATTCTAAATCTCTACTCAATATACAGTCATCCTCCAATCTTAAACTTCATAATACTTACCCCACACACAAATATGGTAATACACTCGATCTCCTCATTTCCCATAAGTCATCCAACTTGATTTGTTCTCACTCTGTTGTCCCTTGTATTTCTGATCATCACATTATATTTGTTACCCTCCAATCCCTTAAACCTCCCCACCCCACTATCACTCGTTCTTTCCGCAAAACAAAAATCATCAACACTCACGATTTCATCAGAGACTTCCTATCCCTCCCACATAACTCACCCGATGAATTACTTACCACTCTTTCAACTACCCTCGATTCCCACGATTCAATAATTATTAAAAAATCCATCCATAGACTTGACACTTCCTGGTATACCCTCGCACTCCTAAAACAAAAGCGTAAATTGCGTAAACTTGAAAAGAAATTGATAAAATCAAAATCTGAATCTATACTTGCGATTTATCAACTAATCAAGTCCAAACATAGACGTGATCTCCTAATTGCAAAATCGCTTCATGTTACTGCCTCTCTGGAAGCATGCTCATCAGATCAAAAGAAAACGTTCGCCATTTGTTCGAAATTCCTTGGGCGAAATAAAAAAAAACTTTACCCGACTTTCTACCAGACACCTTAAGGTAAAAAGGTAAATTGATAATCATCATAAACTTTTGATGAATATTTCCATCATAAGCTTACAACTACTCTCAGCAATCTCCCACGATACACCTCTTTAATAACCCCCACAATGCCAACTCACTCACTTAATGTATTTGCAGTCCCTTCCATGTCAGATATAGGCACATTTCTTAAGGCAACTAAAAGTTAATCTTCTCTTGACCCTATTCCTCTTTCCCTTTTACACGATATCACTGAATCCCTCACTATCCCTCTCAATAATATATTCTGTGAATCCCTCGAATCCAGTACGTTTCCAACATCCTATAAACATGCACTGATTACACACATCATTAAGAAACCAAACCTTGACCCTCAGAGCCTCAACAATTACCGTCCAATCTCAAACCTGTCGATATTTTCCAAAACTTTGGAACGAATCGTCGCGAAACAACTAACGTCTTATTTAATATCACACAAAATCCCTCATATCTTCCAAAGTGCATATATTCCTTCCAAATCAACAGAAACCGCACTATCGAAGATATCTAGCGATATTCTCACTAACCTTGATAACAAAAATGGCACAATACTCGCACTACTTGATCTCTCCTCTGCGTTTGACACTATTGACCACACGATTCTCATACACCATCTTACATCTATAGGTATCACTGGTACTGCACACAAATGGCTATCCTCATTCATAACCAACAGAACTTCCTCAGTTTTAGTTCACTCAACCCATTCATCTTCCCGTCTTGTAAAACACGGTGTTCCCCAAGGATCAGTTCTTGGACCAATACTCTTTAACATTTACATAATTCCCCTTCTCCACCTTATCTCTAATTATCCAGTTAGCTTCCATACATATGCAGACGACATCCAACTTTATGTAAAATGTACATAAAACGTAAATTTTGCACCTGACATCCTTTCCTATACTATTACCATCATTCATAACTGGTTCACAATAAACTCCCTCGTCTTTAACCCAATTAAAACCGAGGCTATCTTCCTTCACCTTCCATTCCGAAGTAAAACTTTACCAACTCCCCCTCCAATTAACTTTAATGGACAGCTCATCATGTACTCAACCCATGTAAAAATCTTGGTGTTATATTTGAAAATACTTTTAATTTTTATAGAAAACTGTCCCACATAACAAAACTATTAAACTATCAACTACATTCACTATGCCTTATTCGTCATTCAATATCAATATCCACCGCTACTATTATAACTTCTGCTTACATCCTACCTCTATTCGACTACTGCAAGTTTATCCTTTACAATACCCCATCATCGTATATTACTAAACTCCAAATTCTTCAAAATTCGTTAGCTAGGTGTATATTCAACATACCAAAATACCACCATACTCATATATCTCCATTCCTAGTTAAACTCCACTGGCTACCTGTACGCCGTATAGTGTACGGCCTACAGTGTACGCCTGTACGGCGTACACTGTAGGTAAACCTACGCCATAGTAGGTTTATCCTATATAAAACTCTACTAATAGCTCATAAAGTATTCCACCATGACTATCCTGACTACATAGCATCCCTACTCAAACTTAAATTACCAATTAGTACCACTACACGCTCCACCAATACGTTTCTACTTCAACTCCCTCCTAAACACAACTTATATTCAACCAACAATCGCGCATGGGCAATATCCGTCCCATACTCCTGGAACACTCTCCCTACATCCATCCGTACTACACCATCAACTCCAAACTTCAAAAAACTACTGAAAACCCACCTATTTAATATGAAAAATTAACTTCAAATATATATAGAGGGCCGATTGCTTTATAAGCATTGTTCGCAGTCCGAAAACCGAAAAATTTAAACATGTATGTATTACAAATACTTTTATTGTTAGCTGTTATAATGGTTACACTTTTATAGTATTCAATAATTTTAAAATAAACATAAATATATACGGAGGTATGTTAATTATATATATATATATATATATATATATATATATATATTCTGAGTTATAAATTATTAAATACGTTGATAGATATATATATATATAAAATAATGGCACCGATTAATATTATTTCTGAAAATATTGGTAGTAGAATACCCCTTTATACTAGAGAGAGAAGCTTCTCGAAACTTAAACTTATAAAGAATAATAATTGATAAAGAAGATAATGTATGACATTATCTGACATAATAAACAGTTTCAAGATCGGATACATTATTATTAGGATAAAATCTACTTAAGAATGTAATACAATACTAAATACACCAATAATAGTTTTGTAGATATACGATTGAGTACATTAATATTTAATTATACATATATAATTTTAATTTTAAATTCATTAATTTATAACTTATGAAATATTATATTTCAATGATTTTAAAATATAACATTCGTAATTTATATTTGAAAATGTATATATTTGTGTATCTACAAAAATGTATATAATCATATTTCTATCAGTCCATATACACATTTTATTTACCTAGATTGTTTATATCCTGGGTTTATATTAATAATTATAAATGATGTTTTATAACACCTATCAATAACAATAAATATTCACTACAATACAATACAAATATGTCACTAACATGTTGATAGTTATTTTCTCATTATAATAATTAAAATTATTATTTTAATAATAAATTCGTAAAATAGATGTATATATTTTTACAGAAATTTAACATATTTTTATAGTTTCTCAAAAAGATAAATTACAAATATATATATGGACCCAACTATATGGTACCAAACCCCTTTGATGATACCATGTAATTGTAACACTAATAATAGAAAAGTTAAAGCGCGAATTGATAATAGAAAAATAACATATTTTAAATTAATAAGATACTATTTTTCATATAGCATTAATATATAATATTGAATAACATAATCAAATTATGGCTGAAAAACCAGATGATTTAAATTTACCTGCTGCTGTTGTGAAACGTTTAGTTAAAGAATCTGTTAGTAAAATAGATTATGTATTATTATTATTTATTAAATAATTTAATAATTTTTTTTTAATATATGTAATTTTTTTATAAATTTTATATTAAATATAATATAATAATATATAACTAATAATTATTAATAACAAGAATACTCAACTGTAATATAATATTATATATATTTATATTAAAGTGGTATAGTATCCGTGAATAGCCATTTTGGCCACCGATATATTTCAATGTTCAAATTAGGCGTGCTATTTTGGGATGGGGTACGTTGTCCGCACATTGAAAAATGAAATATCCGCACATGGAACGCCCGCAATAATAAAACCCACAACCATATGATTAATCATAATTCGATGAATGGCGAAATGCAGATCGGACCAAAAATCCTTTAATTAAGGGCGGGTGGGTGTGGGGGTGGGAGGGCGGGGTAGTCGTGTTTTTACTATTTTTACCATTTACTCTTCGTATTAATTATATCTATATATAGATCAGATCTCGTATCCTCGATACACACATACGACTTGCAACCTAACCACAACCGTAACAATATACTTTTATAGGCTCACTCGAGAAGTAATGCAGTTAAAAAAACCACCAAAAATTAAAACTTAACCCAATTTAACCACAACAGTGTAAATATATATTTATAGGTTAACTCGGGAAGTAATGCAGCTAAAAAAAACACCAACAATTAAAACTTAACCCAACTTAACCACAACCGTGACAATATACTTTTATAGGCTCACTCGAGAAGTAATGCAGCTAAAAAAACCACCAAAAATTAAAACTTAACCCAACTTAACCACAACAGTGTAAATATACTTTTATAGGTTAACTCGGGAAGTAATGCAGCTCATGTATATACATAGCTCACGTATACACACCCCGTTATTTGTATACACGCCTGCATACACATGCATATGTCTCTATACATATATATCTGTATCCCAACACGATACCACGTAGGTATTCTTACATCAGCATATAGCGTATGCCCATATATATACATATACGAATATCCCTACCAAGCTGGGTTTATTCCACACATTGTTATTGTCGACTAATTAACACACGCGTCTCTGGAATGTGAGCGCACGCAATACCGCATTTGTAATATTACGGGCGTTGCATGTGCGGATATTTCATTTTAATGTGCGGATTCCGTCCAGCTACCCTATTTTGGGTATTATTTAAAATCATTATTTTCACTGGTTTAGTTTTAATATTACCATGTTTTTTTATCTGCATTACATCCATATTGAGCCTATAAAAGTATATAATATATGCTATAATAATATATATTAAACATATATATATATATATATATATATATATATATTCTATACAAGTTGAGAATAGACCATATAATTTATACAATATAAGTTATAAAATATAACTAAAATTATAATATTATAAATATAATTATTATAATAATATAATATAAAATTATTAATATATGGATATCATCCTTAAAGACAAACATTCATAGATTAGTGCAAATTTATAATATATTTGAATTTCATATTTTGTTGGGTTTCGATGTAAGTTTCCTTATATTCAACTAGAGTAAATATATAATAGATATAATATGTATCATACATATTATATATATTATATACATACATATATTATACATTGTATGTCATGTATATAAAGTTATAAAGGTATTTCTGCCTGTGTAGCTCATTTAAATAATGCTTCAGATACACAAGTAGTAGGACATAGGTTCAAGCTCCATCCGGGCCAATAAAATTGGTCTTAAAATAATATTTAGAAGTGATATTATATAATTATGTATAAATAAATGATCGGCTCTCGTTAAAACCATGGATGCCTTAACATAAGAGCTTAATGTTTCCTTTATATTTTCCATAATATACAGGTAAACAAATAGTATTTATCAAAATCTCAAATACAATTATAGCATTATAGATAAGGACATGGGAATTACCTATTTGTACTTGAATGAGTTACAAGAACTACCATGAACTACTTTTAAGTACATACACGTAACTATCAGCTAGCGGCTCTACTATAACTTATAGTCTATAACTACAGTATTATTGTACTATCCGTTACCTAAACATCTTACTTCCGAGTAAGTCGTATTCATCTCTATTTACTCATAGGTAACTACGCTAAACGAGTCTACGTAAGAGACCGCTGGTGTCAGTGTCTTCCGCGTATGGTGACACTGCTTCGCTATTGCGGTACCTACATTATGCGACGCTTAACCAGTTGATATCAGATGTATTAAAAAAGATATTACTTTTAAACGCTGCCTCTTCAATTATCTCAAACTTTTTAACCTAATTTTTATTTATTAATTTTTTTAAAATTTATTTACCTTTCTTTTCATTTAAACGACGCATTCAAAATATCTACATTTTGAGTCAATAAACAATTTATATAATTATTATTTAAATTGTTTATTGACTAAATTATTTAATAATACCATTACAACAACACTCCTCGTCTGACCTTCCTCCTCCACGTCCACGTCCCTTAGCTTCCCGATGGAGTTAACGTCTCCAAGGAGGCGAGATCTGCTATTGGTCGAGCGGCATCCGTGTTCGTCCTCTACTCCGCGACCTGGTTAGTTATGCTGAGTCATCGCCTGGTTAGCGATTAACTGCCTGTGTGGCTCAGTCGGCTAAGGCGTCAGACTTATAATTAGTAGGACGCGGGTTCGAGCCTCGTCCGGACCAATAAATTAGGTCTTAAAATAATATTTAGAAATAATCTTATATTTTGTGTATACAATAATGATCGGATTTCGTTAAAACTAATGATGCCTTAACACGAGAGCGGCTTCAAAGTGGTATTAATTGAAGGAGTCATTTGGTTATACGTTATAAAAACTTCATCCACGTTCCTGGATGGGTTGAAAGGTATCCACCAAAATATAACATTTAACAACAAATTAGTAATGACTCATCTCTGATGATTCATTACTGATGAGTCACCGATCACGTTTCATTAATATCGGTATAGATTCCCTTATACCATTCGATCAATCGCATCAAAAACGTTATTCCAAAATAAGAAATACTTTTATCTTTGGCTCACTCTAGTAACAACTAATCAACATTACGCGTACGGCTAACACTTTCTGACTAATTAGTAACTTAAGTTAAATGAAACTAGCCTAAAAACTTAGATTACATGTTATCCATGAGCTAGTTACTATTCACTAGATCGTAAAGTAAATCCTAACTCCTCACATCTATTATATAACGTCTACACTTTATTTCGTAGTTGTACTATACTGCACTTATAAGTTCATTCCATATATATTTACGTGTATAATCTTATAGCTAACTTGAGTTATATAATGAATTAGTGCATTATATTCCATCGCGTATACAATTTGGAATATTTATTTTAGTTTGATTATTATCTTTTGAAACATCTATTTTTGTTACCCCGAAAAGCCAATTATATTTCTAATATATGAATACAAAAACTTAATTTTGATTTAAATATATTCACAACAAAGCTAACTTTTAAGTTGATTGACAGCTCATCGACTGATTGACCTTATTTGATTGACAGCGCGAACAACTACACGATGTCTGCGAAGCGTAAGACTCTGACCTCTGCAGATGTGTTCGAGGCAATGAACGAGATGGGCTTCGATCAGTTCATAGAACCCATGAAATCATGTCTTACAGGTTTACATTACAACAGTCTATATCTATCGATCTCCTCTATCTCTCTAGCTCTTTCAATCTCCCCTCTCTCTTTCTGCATATCTCTCCCTATTCTATCTGTCTCCCCTGATTATCCTATTTATTTGCGAGCAGCTCAGTGCATTTATATATATATATATATATATATATATATACCGTTATACTTGTTAATAGTCTCAATATACTTATTTATTCGAAGATATGTTATACTATTATAATGAATATTTACGGAATGCATAAGCAATATTGACAACTAGCTATATTGTCTATTTATATAACTATATGTTGCCATTACGTAATAAATGCTAAACATGTTATGATATTATATGTTATATATGTTACAATATTACTTTTACATATTTCAAACACTAGCTATATTCACATAATTATCTATAGAAGACTAGATTCTCAACGCTCTAATTATGATGATATCTTCTATTAATAGAATACAAGAAGAATCTGCAGAACAAGAAGGAAGCTAAGAAAGTGAAATCTAACCTGGCAGCCGAAGCAGACATCAATGCTGGAGGTGATTCTGTTCCTGCTAAGAAGAGGAAGGAGGAGATAGTTAAAGGTTCGTACGGGCAACGATGAAGCTAATTATCACTCGCAAATTATGTTAAATGTATATCCATGGCTACGGCTTCGAAGGTACATTAGAGCCAAGAAAACGTCATCTAAGTTCCTGGATGGGATGAAAGGACTCCACCAAATAAAAATAACAATAACAATTTACGATAAACATAATTATTTAATGCTAACATTATATTTGATTACATTTATAGTGAAATGTTTATATATATAAATATATGGACAGGGATTGGATAAATATATATATATATGAACAGGGTTGACATTTTTGGTTTAAACTTTTTTTAAATGTATATATATTTTAACATTTTTAAAATTTATGGGATATATAATTTTGATTATTTCTGTGTTAAAATAATATCTATTTTTTATTGGCTGATTAAAACTATCTTGTGTCAATAAATAATCATATATCTCCAAAATATAGATTCATTTTAAATGTGATAAAATAAATTATTTATATGCACCAAATTAAAAATTAAATTATATATTTGTTGCGGTTTTGCCAATATATTGTATATATTTTTTAATTATTTAACTTCATAATTGATATTTTTATAAGTGTGATATGAAATAGATTTGTATACCAGTAGTTAATATTAAAGAATAGTGAATAACAGTGGTCTAACTAGAAAGTTGATATCTCATTTTATATATTTATAAAATATAAACATTATTTTGTAATATGACATATATTATATTGATATATACTTTATATTATTTTATATAATTATATTAAGTTTTAATAGTAAATATTATTTGAAAATAAAAGATCAAAGGTTCATCAACTAAATTATCATAAACATTATTTATCTTAACTGAAAATTAATGTTAATGAGTGAAATATGGATGTTAGTATTAGTGAAATTTTCTAAAAAAAAATATTTTGAGTAAATTCATTCTAAAAACTTAGCAATATAATTATGAAAAATAAGTTATTTTTTATATTTTAAAATTACCATATCATATATAATAATATTTATTTATTGAAATCACAAATATATATATTTAATACAATACAAATGGACCCCTCAAGGTATATAGTAGCTATATGTAATATATCATGATATATTATATTCATATAAAAGTTAATAATATAATATATATAACAAGACTAATGTATATTATTTATATTAATTATTAATTTAAGTTTAAATAACACACTATGTTATATGATATTATTGTAAATAAATTTTTTTTACCTATTCTTGTAGTTTAAATAGATGAATAAATAATTTGATGTTATTTAATTTCTAAAATCGAACTAAATCATTACATTATTTATTGAATTTTATATATATATATTTTTCTATAATATAATACATATATAAATTATACTAATTTGTGAGGTAAAACTTCAACTTTAATATCATTTTAAGATAATATTTTAAATAAATAAAATATAACAAATATTGATATTTCGTATTTGATAATTTATGCCTTTCCTTTATAAATATTTTATATAGTTACATATTTGTACATATTATCTATGATTATTTATGTAAAAACTTTGAATGTCATTTTCTCCATTTTTTACTTTTTCACTTAGTAACCACATGTAAATGCCTACTACTTTTTTAATTTATATTATTTTTATCTGCAATTTTTACTGTATATGTATAACATAAATAAATAAAACCAATATAAATACTAATGTATGTATATTATATTTTATATTAATTAAATAAATGATGATTATGTAATATATTTATAATAAAATATATTCATAGTTTTTAAACTATTTTTTTTCATTTTTTTAAATTAATTGTATTTATAAAAATAAGTATATATATGTATTAGGATAGTATCTATTGAATAAAAAAAAATTATGTAATTATCTTTATTAATTTTTTATTAGTAGCGTTTTCGGTGGAGCTATAAATAGCATGGTGTAGATGAACTCCAGCCCCTACCCTTATTATATAAAAAACAAATATAAAATGATGTAATATTAGGTTACTATTGTATTTATTCTATAAATAAATTTTGAATAATTAACTAGTTTTCTCAATATGATTGGATAAATATATACATTTCATTATAAATTAATTAGTCAATTCATTAATTAATTAATTCAATCAAATAACAGATTTCATATTAAATTAGATGTTTATAAAATGTAAATTTCTAATCTTTCATTACATCAATATTCTTACAACGTACCCGTACACAGTAAGTCCTTCGGAATTATTGTTTCTAATTTTTTGTTTACAAATTATGTCAGATATAATATAATCAAATATTTATCTATCATTTGATCTATTCATTATACTTCAAATCGTCATATAATTATATAAACATGGTACTTTATTGGAAGTACTAATATAATATATAATTTAAATTACCAGTAATAATTATTAAATAATTGGTTAAATAAATGCTGTATAACTGTATAAATTTATTTATCAATTTTGAAAATTTAAATACATTTATAAACATCAAATAGTATTTGTTTGTTTACAGTTTATTTTATACTATAGCGGTAACTATGATACGAGTATTGTCCAACTAAAGGCAAGCATTTTAGATCACAAGAAATTGTATATAAAAAATATATAAAATGTATTTATTATACATATACATGTAAATGTATATTATTTATTTAACATAAATTACACATATATTCTTGCTTTATATAAATATTATTTTTCATATCATATATTTGATATATTCTATATAATACAAGTACATATATGTATGTAATATAATTTTCTAAATGATAATTCAAAATTGTATTGTAATATCTCATTGTATAATGAATTTTCAATATAAGTAGACAATAGGCTGTATTACTTTTTTTTTTACTAAAAATTAAAGAAAAACTTTAAATAGAATTATATATTATTAAACTATAGAAACACAATTATGTGATTACCAGGGATGGGGTCAAATCATCGATATAAAGAAAGTGGATGAGCAATTGACGCACGCAATGCATGTAAAAGATAGACACGTGAATGACACTTTTATCGATAAATTAACAAAATGGTATCAGTGATTTTGATTGGATATTAGTCATATTATATATGTCAAATATTAAAACAGTAGGCTTTTCGTCGAAATAGATTAAAGTGACTTCTATCTATATCAATGGATTTAAATTATAAATATCAATAAAATCAATAAAATAGTATTATATCTTCAATTTAAATACACAAAATTACGAGGAATGTTGATATTATGTATTTTAAATATATAATTTTATTTTTAGTATTAATAGTACATTAAAATTGGTAGTGATTATCAATATAATGTATCAATGATAAATACATATTATTATAAACAAAAAGTAGTGGGCCAGATAGTGGGTTTAGACTGCAGCGCTCGTAGTGGATAGTGCCATACACTACATTCAATTGCTTATCCACTTTCTTTATATCGATGGGTCAAATACATATTTGTAATTGTATTTAAATACTCTGATTTGGTTTATTTGTATTTGTATTTGAATTATTATTCAGTGATGTATTTGTATTTGATTGTTGTATTTGGTATATTTTAAATATATAAATATTTGGTGTATATTTGAACCTGAAATACAGGTTCAAATATACTTTTAAAAATATGTGAAATTAATAATTTAATAGAATATAGAATTTAAATAATTATTTATGAATGTAAAAAAATTAACTAATAATTTACCATTTATATTATATTAAAGAATGCATTTATTAAATAATAAAAATTATATAATAGAACAATAATTTTATGAAACTATATATGTAAATTTATGAATATTAAATTTATATTATATATAGAAAATGTATGTGTTTTAAATTATAACTTATAATACCCCAAGCAACCAGTCTATTGTTAACAGTTTTTTATTTTATTGATATTCTTTAGATATTAAATATATTTTAAATAGATTTCAATTAATTATTATGCACTCTGGTATAGGGATTATGATTTAATATTTAATATGATAATATTTTTATTTTGTATTTGTATTTGATAAAATTTATTTGTATTTTAATACAAATTTAATAAATATTTATATTTTTATTTGTATTTGCTGATTTAAGAAAAATGTATTTGTATTTGATAAAGTGCATTTGACCCCAACCCTGGTGATTACCTATTATTAAATTTGAGTAATTGAATTTACTGTAAGGTACGAATGCCTTTCTATTTATTTATCATTTACATGCGCGAACGACGTACCTCCCATTAAATGAAACTTAAGCGTATTGACAATCTTTGTTAACAAATCTCTACATACATAATAAAAATAACTTGCAGACACTGAGAAAACAATAGCAGAAGAAGAAGAAGAAGAAACAGCCTCAATGGACGCTATCATTGAAATAGACGACTAGCTGCTGCTTCTTTATTGTATTTTGTAATAGTAACGAATAAACACACATTTTATATAATATATCAATTTATTAGTTATGAATATACATGCATAACATATTCGTACAAGTATGCATATACATGTGTATACGGTGTTCTAGATAGATAAATAATACTATTATCGAAGTTTGCTGGGGTGGTGGTGGTGGTTGTTGCGGCTGGGGGGCATTACAAAGGGGTGTGGAGGGGGGGGGCTACATGAATAGAGGGTGTGTAAGAATACCTTGGTTCACCGGAGAGGGGGGGAGTATAAAGGGGTGGTGATGGCATAGTAGTGGGGGGAGTGCATGATGAGATGTTAGTAGTTGTTCAGTTGGTTAATACATCGTATAGATACAGCGTTAGACTGTCTATACCACATACACCATGTAGTAAGGTAAGGTGGACACATCACCTGTATAATACTGCTGTCTGTCTGTCCATGTGTACAAGCACTAGACCGTTAAGGTGAAGGTGGTAGGTAGTAGGAGATGTTAGAAAGAGGCTGCGATGGAAGTAGATAGATAGTGGATGGGGTTAGGGAGTTGCATGAAGGGTGGTATTATACGGTGGGGGGGGGTGTGTTGGGAGGCATGCCGGTGATGGTAGGGTGGGGGGGGTGGAGTTAACCCCTATTGACTACCAGCCAAGTAAACCCTGGACTTGATATCAGCTCTACATAGAGGACATAGAGACAGTTTCTTACTGCAACCTTTACATGTGCAGATGTGACCACAGGGCAGGAATATTACACACGACTGTGGGGTAGGGTGGGGGTATTAATATTGGGGATAGGTTGTGTGGGGGGGGTATTAGTATAGGGGATAGGTTGTGGGGGGGGGGTATTAATATTGGGGATAGGTTGTGTGGGGGGGGTATTAGTATAGGGGATAGGTTGTGTGGTGGGGGTATTAATATTGGGGATAGGTTGTGTGGGGGGGGTATTAGTATAGGGGATAGGTTGTGGGGGGGGGTATTAGTATAGGTGATAGGTTGTGTGGGGGGGTATTAGTATAGGGGATAGGTTGTGTGGGGGGGGGGGTATTAATATAGGGGATAGGTTGTGTGGGGGGGGTATTAATATAGGGGATAGGTTGTGTGGGGGGGGGGTATTAGTATAGGGGATAGGTTGTGTGGGGGGGGGTATTAGTATAGGGGATAGGTTGTGTGGGGGGTATTAGTATAGGAGATAGGTTGTGTGGGGGGGGGGGTATTAATATAGGGGATAGGTTGTGTGGGGGGGGTATTAATATAGGGGATAGGTTGTGTGGGGGGGGGGTATTAGTATAGGGGATAGGTTGTGTGGGGGGGGGGTATTAGTATAGGGGATAGGTTGTGTGGGGGGTATTAATATAGGGGATAGGTTGTGTGGGGGGGGGTATTAGTATAGGGGATAGGTTGTGTGGGTGGTATTAGTATAGGGGATAGGTTGTGTGGGGGGTATTAGTATAGGGGATAGGTTGTGTGGGGGGTATTAGTATAGGGGATAGGTTGTGTGGGGGGGGGTATTAATATAGGGGATAGCATGTGTGTGGGGGGGTATTAATATAGGGAGTAGGATGTGTGGGGGTGGGTATTAGTATAGGATGTAGGATGTGTGGGGGGGGGTATTAGTATAGGGAGTAGGTTGTGTGGGGGGGGGGGGTATTAGTATAGGGAGTAGGTTGTGTGGGGGGTATTGATATAGGGGGTAGGTTGTGTGGGGGGTATTAATATAGGGGATAGGTTGTGTGGGGGTATGATATGTAATTATGTGTGGAGGGGTATTAATAAAGGGAGTTAAGAGAGGGGATAAGAGAAAGGAGATACTTGTAGAATAAGAGATATTATTGTAATATTAAATGTATACCACACACAATCACACACTCATAGGTTACTGTAGTAATGTAATGGAGAGGATGTGTATGCTGAGATATGAGAGAGAGAGAAAGAGAGATTTGTATGTTAAATATACCAGCATACATGTTGTAATAGTAGTACTACTACATCTATTGTTCTGTCTATTTCTGTTACAGTAGTTCTATATTGTACAATCTTTGTACACAAGCACATATGTAGATATATTATCACACATTTAGACACACACACACACTAAACATACGATATGATGGTTACACTAACCGTTCTTTCGAAGCAAATCGAGCATTCCGATTCGATACCAAAGGCGGTGATATTAGCAGTGGGGGCGGATGGGGATGGGGGGAGGGGGGCCGAGGCGATAGCGCAAGGTTCACAAATATCGTCGACATTCTTTGGTGGTCTAACGATGTACGACTCCTGTACGATATGTGCAAAATTTATTGGTATTTTACATTTGATTATATACATTTATAACTAATATTTCAAAACTAAATTACTCAATAATATATATATATATATATTATTGAATAGTAATTAAAAGTTATTAGCCGATGATTGATATAAGTAATACTACATGCACACACATGTAAATTGAATAATGCATACAGTACTGTAGATACATCACACACACATACATACACATGATGTAGCTAACAGGCTGATTATTATCAGAGTGAAAGTGCCTGTAATAGGGGGTGGGGGAGTGGGTCACATCGATGTGGGGTTACTAGTGACGGCCTAGCAACATGTAAAGCCGTTGATTGAGCTTATGGATGGGTCTAATTTATGAAATTCTATTTTTAAGACCCGTATTTTGAAATAGGTATGATCCTATTTCTACGGTCGAAAATACTTGATGATGATTATAATTATATATTCGAAATATAGGTGTTGATACATTATAATACGGTTATAATATGATTGATAATTTAATTAATACGTATGTCTATTTATAGAATATTATATATTTAAATATTCAACGGCTAAAAAGTATTATATATATATATATATAGTCATATTATAACCATTTGGTAAACAATGCAAAATATAACCATTTGGTAGTAATTTTTTAAAAGATAACCATGAAGGTGAACATTTACATATTAATAATTATGATATACACTGTAAATGTAATTATAATTATAAATTTAATTATTTTTTAAAATAATGAATAATAAAAATAATGTCTACCATTATGCATAAGTTAATGACTTTTTCGACAATATTAAGATTTATTTTTTTATGGACATTTTGCACAAAGCATTCGTTCTAACTTACCTAGTTTATGAGATACGTTAATAATATAAAAAATAATGCAAATGTGCAATTAATTTTAAACAAAGTAATTAATTAATTAATCGATTGAAAATATATATTAATTATAATTATGAATGTAAATTTAATTTTGTATGTAATATATATGATCCATAATTAATATAACATCGAAATGTATCAACACCCTATATATATATATATATTCATTAATATATTCATCTGTGTATTTCATTTACAATTGTATTTCTACTAAATAGTTATATTTATGGATCAAATATATATAGATAGTATTAATTCAATAATTTATTAAACTCATTTATTCTAGATTTTAAAATTATTAACTATATTATATAATATACAAATATAGTTCATATATATTAATGATATAATTTAATTATAAGTAAAAATGTATACCAAAAGTGATAAATTATTGTTATAACTATTTGGTGGACACGAAATTGTGTAAGAAATAATCATGTCTACCAAATGGTTAATATTATGCTAGAAATGTTAACAAAATCTGGTATAGTTATATATATATATATATATATAACGTGTAAGCGTTGCATGTAAGATATTCTATAAATAGACATACACGGATAATCACCAATCATATTATATGTATATTGTTATAGACTGATGAAAACTAAGCTTGAAATATCATAATTAGTAGGAATGCCTCCTACATTAAGCCACAGTAGACCAGTTCCATCTACAGTGCTAATTACAGTCTAATACATATCTTTATATGACATATAACAAATGGCTAGTTCTGATGTATACCGATATCGGTCACTACTTAAGCGTGCATTTATATATAAATCATCCATTACATTTTTAATTTGTTGTTGAATGTGCGTCTATGTTTTCTTCATATTAAACTTAAACTATATGCAAAGAAAGGGATATAACAATTAGTAAAATGATAGCACTTATTGACATACTTGATATACACCCATACCCACACCCACACAAACTCACACACTGACCCACACATACTAACACTCACACACAAAGTTATTTACATTAACACAAAATGACTAACATTTTGATCATTATTCAGTCGTAATTTGATGTCAGCATTTTGATTATCTCTCTGAGTGATTAGGGCTCGTATCTCTTCCAGTATAGACAGTCGTAGTCCTACTTGATGAACCCCCATCTGATGGTCAGGGTGAGGGTTATAACACGCAGGGGTGGGGGTGACAGACAGACTACATAGAGTTCTAGTTGTTAACTATTCACCTTGGATATATACAACTCTTTTTACACTATGATAGTGTCAAGGCTACAGAAACACTTATTGTTAATTATACACACAGCTAGTAGGACGTGGGTTCGAGCCTCGTACACACCATTAAAATAGGTATTCAAATTATATTTATAAGTGATCTTATATAATGAATAATATATAATTGTATAAATATCAATTATCGGCTCTCCCTTTAAACTATGGATGCCTTATCATGTGATCGGTTACGAAGGGATATTAGAGACATATGGTTATAAGTAAAAAATACTTCACCTCAGTTCCTAGATAAAAGTACACCAGTAAAATAAAACAATTTAAAAAAAAATGAAACCTCAAAGATGATGAATACATTGTAATGCATATATAACTTGTGTAACTAGTTAACCCTGCGATGACAACTAAAGTATCATCGTAAATAATTGATGACCTTTAAAATTATGTCTACGCTAAACGTAGTAAAACTAAGATAATCATGCATTAACCAGTGAAGTAAAGTAAGCTAGTTCAATTTTTAAAGATATTGCCTATTAATTTATCATTTAATGTTTGGAGTATTATAGTCACAATGGTATACTCTTTGTAATATGTAGTATTCGACATATGGAAGAGCTTTTAAAATTCCTGTACATATTTTATATAGAAAAAATACCACTATTTCCTATATTGAAATCATGTGACAATTACATTACAAATATATAATGTTAACATTTTTATTATACATAACTTTAATCATGAACCTTCGTAATAAGACACCTTTTTATATTTTATATAACCCCAAACCATTTACTAAATGACAACTACCCATATATATATATATATATATATGGTTAGCTAATAATTATATCTTGGTGATATAAATAATAACTATAAAGTTATTTGAAGATGGTATATAGGTACTAGAAAGATATTTTGTAAATTGATGCTATTATAATAAAATTGGTATATTTGGAATTCTTATCAAATTCTATAATAGAAGTCATATTGTAGTTTTTTTAATATATATTTAGAAAAAAGTTATGACCACAATTGGGCAAAAAAAATTGGTAAAAATTGTAATATTAATAATACATATTATACCATAACTCATTCAATAATGAATATTTTATAATAAAATTAACAGAATATATTTATTATATATATAGCTATACAAATATGTATAGAAATAATAAAATGATAAGCATTTTTGAGCAATATGAGAACATTTTTTAATTTTTTTAAATAATATTTATTTATCTAAAATTAATGTTATATTTTTACAAATCTCTTTGAATTCTTTAATATAAGTTGCATCTTGGTTTCACAAATTTATAAAAGAAAAAAGTATAGTACAAACTAATAGTTAATAATTTATACAAAAATAAGATAAGATTTCCAACGATTTAAATAATTTAAAAAAACCCTATTATTAATTACTAATTTAATTATTATTAAATACCAGTGGATTAATTTTTTTTAATATAATTCGTAATCTTTTTTTTTTAAATATAAAATTGATAATATTTGTACATTAAAATAGTGAATAAATAACCATATTGTATTCTTCACATTCATTTCATGTATTGTACACTCACATACTTATGCATATATATTTATGTTTATATTTTATTATAAATAATTTGTTTTATTTAAAATAAAATAAATTTTTTCCACACTTTATGGAAATTTGCTTGGAAATCGAAAAAAAAATATTATATAAATATTTTCTTATACAAAAATATATAATTTAATTTATAGTTACAGATAATAGATAACAAAACAATTGTAATGATAAATCGAAGTTTCAAAATATCTCCTATCTCCTCCATGTTAAAATTCCTATCTCTTCATGTTAAACTTTAATAATTAATTTTTTAATTTTTTTTTGTTGTATTTAATTTATTATGTTATCTAGTTCATACTAAATAAAATAGGCAATATTTATACAATATTTACGTAGCCGAACCAGCTTAAGGTACACTGATCTCACATTTATTCTGCATTAATTAAAGAGTAAAATAGATCAAATTAAATAATATAATACGTGTAAAATGAAAAAATAAAACAATAACAATAGATCTATGCATGCGAATATCGTGGTGTATACGGGGAAATATTGAATCTCAAGCTTTTTTATTTAAATTTGTACTCAAACTTTGATAACTAACTTGATAATAATCCAAATAAAGTTTTGATTTGATATATAATTTTATATTTTCGATATCTATAACATACAAAGATTTGAAAACCTGATACATGATTTTAAAACTATCACACTTACTGTACATTGTTTAATACAAGACACTTTAATCATTAGTCTATAATATTTAAAATTATCTTTTATAACAAATTTTAACGCATATTAAAATTTTAAATAATTTATGAACTTTGAAATGAAATCTACGTGAACCACTACAGTACAACTAAGATAGCGCAATGTCTAAGAATACAACTACTGAGCTAATACATTACCGGTGATGTGTTAACCGTACAGGTATAGGTACAATGTACACAGTGCATAAGAGAGATAGTAACCATTCTGAGTTTCTCATCGGTGAGTAGGTGAAGATTATCCATTGTAATCTGATGTATGGCGAACACTGCGATTAGGTATTCGGCTTCGAGGCGCTTCAGTAGTTTCACAATCGAGTAGTCGGATTGGTTAGTCTGGAGGGCGGGGGGGGGGGGGGGGGTCAAAGGTTACGGTACATCACCTATGTGCGCATACAATGTGCAGCGGTTCAGATGGTGACATTTAAGCGTGTGGAGGGACTTTGCGAATTTACATGTAAAATATAAGGAAAAGTACGCATTTATAGCACTCTCAAACTTTAAGTCTATTATATTATATATGATGACTTAATTGTTGCACTTCTCTTAGCATAATACTCTATGAATTATAAGATTTTATGTATATTTTTTTTTTACAATTTTAAAGAAATAAGACATATACTTGTATTTATTTTTATTTTAAAATTATTAAAGAGGTACTAAAAAATATTTCAATCATATAAATATGAATGTTATATACATGTAGTAAACATTTCAATGAGAAATTTTCAATAATAACATAGTTAAGCTGTTTTAGATAGAGAAGTATTGCAAAATCAGGTTTAAAATATTGTGAAATAATTAAATAAAAATGAAACTACTACTACTACTACTACTACTACTACTAACAATGTCAATGATGTATTCAGGTTTAGTATCCATGAGGTATTGATATCTATGTAGCCAATAGTCTGCCTGCGTTTTATCTTTCTCAGATTCCATTTCATTCTGTAGGTGTGCGAACATGTAGTGCGGTGAACGGCATTATGGGTAAGAATTGTAGAATTTCTCGAATTGAGATTAATGTATTTAAAATATACTAATTCAAATGATAAATGTTCTGTAGTTAATTTTTAATATATATATATATATTTGATTAGTTATGCAATAACTAAGTGTAATATTATATTAGCTAACATAAATATTATCAAATCAGTCACGTTAATTCAATTAAAGTAAATGATGACGATTCCAAATGATTCCATACTTAATGTGTATCTCAGGTAAGACTAATAATTATACACGTGGAAATGATTGTTAGCTATGCTTTAATGCACCTCATTCGATAATTTAATGATCAATGATCAACAATCCAATGAAAATCAATTATTTATTTATTATTATGATTTGTTTTTCGAGTAATTTTATTTCATTTCATTATAATACACTGCATATCTATCTATCTATATAATTATAATAATAAAGTAGATACAATTGTAATATTTCAAAATAAGCAACACTCTTAAATCTATTATTAATATTATTATCAGATTTAGGTATAAGTACCTAGGTAATCGTAGAAGCACGTATGAATATTTATGCTACTAAATTCGTTAATTCGTGTATTTTCCAACACACACCTACGCTCTATACGATAATGTTATTCTATATATAGATTAAGTTAACACCTTTACACACACACACTAGAGTAGAATCCTGTTGTATGTTACGGGTAAGTCGCATGGTTCACATGTGATATCTAGGCTAAAGTATACGAGCTCGCAATATCTAGACTACAGTACACAATAGTTTGACATCTATGCTAAGTATATGGTATTGTGATATCTGGACTATAGTATAAGAATGTATGATATCTATGCTAGTATAAAAAGTAAAAGTATATGGTCTTGTGATATCTGTACTATAGTATAAGAATGTGTGATATCTAGGCTAAAGTACAATATCTAGCGATATCTAGGCTATAGTACGCCTCTAACCAATATTTCAATGATTTGTTCGTTTCTCTTACGCCTCTCCTCTATGAAAGTAACCATTAGGGCCGCCATACTTCTTCTGTTGGTGTCTAGTATCTCCTGTGTATGTTACACATTGTTACATTATTATCATATGTATAGTTTATCGACTACATAAACACATGGTGATTATAGGCGTCGTTAGATAATTGAAAACGAAAACAAAAATAAATAGAAAACGAATAATAAAATAGAACGAATTACAATGATTTAAAATGGACATACAGTTAAGATAAACAATGAAAGTGATGTTATACAACGAATATCATATATACGTCAATACTTAATCGTAATGTTTGGTATTTAGATAGGTAAACAGATAGATAATAGTTTAAAGATTAGCATCTATATGACGCGTAATAATAAATAATAATGACAGAAAAATATAGAATACAAATAAATATGTATAAGTTATGATTTACATACACCGAATATATATATATATATAGTATCATCACATCAGATTTACTATTACATAATACATAAAGTAGTATATTTATAGATAATTCTGGTATTAAAATGATAATTTATTAAAGTGAATTACATTACGATAGAGATTAATCAATATTCTTGTTTAACACTTTCAGCTAGAGAATTTGTTTTCAATTTAATTTTAAACTAAGAATACCACCACATATATATTTGCTATAAATAAATATATTATATTAAATAAATTTATAGATTTATTAAATAAGTTATATTTTATGTTGTTGTGAAATTGTATGTTCCGTAACAAAAACTTAAATAAAATAATTAATTCAGTAATTGAATAATATATGTATATTATATAGAGAAATTAAATAGAAAAAATTATAAATTGTATTACATTTACTCATCGGTATTTAACATTTGTATTATAAATGATAAATTCATTAGTGAAGGAAGCAGATTGTGAATATGCATATTAAGAAAATATAAATATCAAAGAATATTTAGTTCGGCAAATAATTTTAGAACGGTGAAATCGGCTGACTGAATAACATGAGCTGATACGCTCATTGTTTACATACAAATTATGAATGTTTATACATACTATATAATAAAACATATTTTTAATAATTTTATTATATTCATTATTTTGAAAAAGCTTTGAATGATTTTGTAAACCTTTGTAATCAATGTGTGAGAGAAGAGCTCCCCTATCTAGATACACGTAAACACCCAAAATTGTGCATTATACACAAGAATTCAGTTAAAAAGCTTCGTTTACATCAACAAATACAGCTCGATATTAGACCTATTTTTATAGCCCGATATGGCAGTTTCAATGTTAACGGCTATAATTACAGACTGTTATTGTACAGTTCAACGCAAGCCTTATACATGTGTTTATATATTGTTCGTGGGCAACAACAACAGAAAATATTCATATTATTATGAAGCCCTTTAGAAGAAAACATTATCATTGTAATTTAACAGAAAAAAAAATTAATTAAAATTCTACTAATAAATAAATTATTATTATTATTATATAAATTACCTATAATCAAATCTTAAATCCTTGACTTAGCCGATATATAATACATATTTAAAAACGAATAATTTGAAGCAGCAGATATCTGGCGACGAAAATTGGGCTGATAATGTTTTAGCTTAACATACACACAGCTAACCGAATTAGAAAATTCTGAGTCTTTCTTGTGTTTGATTTCAATGATGGAGAGATTCGTGAGGCCCACTTCTAGTATTTGAATCTGTTTGTCCAACTCTGTTAGCTTGTCGTCTCTTTCGAGCATGAGGACGTGGAATGCTTCTTTTTGAGCATCTTCCTACATACGCAATTAGTTGTGTGTAGTAGTAATAGGAGAATAATTATAGTTAAGAAAAATATAATTAAAGTACAAATTTAATATTTCGATGCCATTTACAAAACAATGTATTTAATTTCTATTTTCGATTATTTTTACTATATAATCTATTTCTATTTTAATTATTTTTTTTTACGGTAACTGTAAAACGTTTTAATTTCGTATTATCCTTTGTTTATTTCTATAACGTATGTTATCGTTAACAAATATTTATACTTTATACTTTCGATTATATATTTCAACTCTATATTTAATTAAAAAAATTATCAATCTATCAATAATAAAAATAATGTATTTGGAAATGTTTTAAAGCAGTTAATAAAGTTAGTTAATCTAGTGTATATATGTATAATTCATGTGTTAATACTTTCTTGAAATTTATATCATTTTGAATAGACAAATATATAATTAATCAATTCATATACAAATCACATTTATATTTATATCTTTTACGATAATTGTATTCAAATTTAGCATAGTAATGGTAAATGTTTATATAGTTTATATATTAGCAATACATCTCTCTATTATAAGTAATGCTTCTATAACTATAAATGTAATGTCTTCATCTGATTATATATATAACCTTCTTCAGTAAATAGTTCATGAGATTCTTCTTCTGTTTATCTGTTTCATTAAGGACATTGTCCAATTCACTCTTTTCATCCGACAACCTAGTTAAAGTATCAAACACATGCGTGAGTGTCTATACTATGTGATGTAAACGTAAGAATTGATAGTAAGGTCACTTAATAACCTTGTCAAGGTCGTCTCATTGATGAAGTCGTGGTCTTCCAACCGTTTCGAAGCGAAATCTTTCAGAAGATTACTGCTTTTCATCGACTGACCAATGGAAACTGTTGGAATAGGAAGGCGGTGGTTATCGTCAACGCAGAGTGCATGACCTTTGCACCCATGGTAACAATAGTAGTGGTGGTGTGAGGCTAATGTATCAAGTATGTGCACATATTATGACTTAATACCTTACTGTGTTGAAGTAACTGAGACGCTAGATAGCAATAGAAGTTTAATATGTCATCTTTATTGGAGATTTTCAGGAACTTAGATATATTATATTACTAGGGGTAGTATATGTTATTGTTATTTGGTGGAGTTCTTTCATCCCATCCAGTAACTTAGATGAAGTTTTCACTTATAACCATATGGCTCTAATGTCCTTTCGAAGCCGCTCTCATGTTAAGGCATCCATGGTGTTAACGAGAGCCGATCATTTATATACAATTATATAAGATCACTTCTAAATATTATTTTAAGACCTATTTTAATGGTCCGGACGGGGCTCGAACCCGCGTCCTACTGCTTGTGTGTCTGACGCCTTGCCAACTGAGCCACGCAGGCAGTTATGCTAAATAATACTTCTTATAAGTCTGCATATTAAGCGCACTACACTCAATTAATGATAATACATGCTGCAATGCTGGCATGGAGAGTGCTGCTAACTATTCTTATAACACTTATATCAGAGGTCTCATTACATACGCATGTGACGAGAGTAAACACATTATCTTATAATATCGTAACGCATTAGTTTATTTCTACGTAATTATAATATAAGAAATATTCAAGTTTTGTTTTAAAATGTTGGAACTTTTTGCCATGAATAAAATATTGATGGGCTATCGTTAAAACGCAGATATCCAAACACATAGCGGCTTCGAATGGGTATTAGAGCCATTTGGTTATAAGTTAAACATCATCTAAGTTCCTGGATGGAACGTAAAGATTCAACCAAAATAAAACAATAACAATAAATAATAATATATAGTTTATTAGGTAAAAAAATAAAAAATAAATATGGAATAAAAAATAGATATGAATATACCCAAATCACATGGTACAAAAATTAACATTAGTTTACATTTAATAATAAAACACATTGGTTTATATATTATGCATGCCGAATGTATACCTATTTAGTAATATACTATATAATACTATAATATAATAATATAGTACTATAGCAAAGCCAAAGATACACGGTAGCCTATTAATCCTATGTAAATTGTAATATGTCACTCCACCCAACCAGTTAGGAAACATGGGTATTTAATTATATCATAGATAATAATAATATAGTAATGTCATTGGTATATAGAAACCAGATAAAATTAATTTTAAAATATATTATTATTTTATGTATTTATTCCAATAGAAATATCAAATATATGCATATATGTACATATATGTAAATATATATATTTATTAATAATATTAATATTATTCAGAAATAGGTTCATTATTAATTTAATAAGCATTTAATAGGCATATTTATTGTTATAATGAATTCTATTATTATTAATAATAATAATTCATAACAAAATAAATTTAAGAAATAAAATTTGTATCATTTTTGATCATAACTTTTGTCAAATGAACTCTATTAAGTAATTATATTTGTAATTGTATATTATATGACAAATTTAAATAAATTGTATGTAAATTACAAATAAATTTATAAATATGACCAATATAAGATGGGCGTGTCTTAATAAATCATTAGACTGCGAATAAAATGTTTGAAATTTATTGCTTGACCGTGTATCTTGGGCTGCAATATATATGGATATAGTACTAGATTAGCACACTCTATAGTAATATAGTATATATACATGTATGACATACACACTAGTTATCTAAAACGAGCCGAGATTTTCGAGCCGGACAGGGTTAGTGAACGGCTCAAACGAGTTGAGTCGATGACATTGCTCGATCTAGTTTATATCTTTGAAATTTGAAATATTTCTATTTTAAAATTTTTTTTTTTTAATTTAAAAAAATTAAAATATGTTTTATCAAATGGATGCACCAATATTATTATAGAAGAGGGTAATTAAACAATCCCTTATATGTATAACTTGTTTATATACTATGCAGTGCAATTTCGTTTTATAATAATATATTAGATAAATGTCTATAAAAATTACTTTTGAATTAAATATTTTAAATTAAAATTTAATGGACGATATTATAATATTGTAATTAAAAAAATATCTTATTTAATATTAAAATACAATTAATTACAATTAATATTATTATAAATAAAAATCTAGAGTAACACTCATGTTTGACAGATTGTCAAATCAAATAAACTAGTTTGAAATTCAAGTATGATACGACAATCTAATTTTATAATCCATTTCGACAATCGAGTACGACAAATCGAATCGAGTATGAAATTATAGTTTGCATTCGAGTATGAAAATCTAATCCCATAAACAAATTCGACAATCAAGTATGATAATTTAATTCGATAGGAAGGTAAGAAAATCTAATCTAGTATGACAATCAGGTATACTAAGAAAATCTAATTTTGTAATTAAGTACGAAAAATCGAATCAAGTATAAAAATATAGTTCGTAGTCAATTTCAAAAATGTAATCATATAAACAAGTTCGACAATCTAGTACGATAAATCGAATTTGAATAATTGGCTTATGTTATGAAACATATTTTTTGATATTATTCGAAGCGACAATTTAGGATATTTCAAAACATAAATTTTGGATGTTTCATTTTTTTCGAAGCAGGACATTTTGGCTCATTTAGATCACTAATACACATACATATATATAATATATATGATACAATTATAATAATTTATTTTAATAAATAATTAATTATTTATCGAAATTAATTATATATAGGCTAAGTATAGTATTATAGTATAAATATTACTAATATTACTAATTATAGTATATATTTATATATATATATGTGCTAATATAGTAGCTTTAGTATATATTGTACTGTCCACTAATGGTATTCTAACTCAGAACACATACAATGCTTACTATCACTGAGACCACTCTAATATCAACCAGTTACAATCGCTTATATTACTCTCTGCACTAGAGGTAAACGGGGCTGATTACCCCCCCCCCCCCCGCCTCCCTCAAGGTCACGTGGTTACGAACCCAATACGTCATCGAATCTTAGGTCTTGTTGTTTCAGGAACGAGTTCAGTAGATTCTTCCTGATGGCAAAGTCATTATATATGTAGTAGTAGTTATGTTAGTATTATAGTTTTATATACATATACATATATATATATATATATACGCCGTCTAGACAACTGAAGATGCTTAGCTTATCGATTATGTTGCCTATATAGATACTATGTTAATATAAATTAATATATGCATATTGATATTATTATAAAGCCACACATGCATATATACTTATATACTTATATATTCATGTGTGGCTTTATTATAATATCAATATGCATATCTATATTAACTAGTAGTCTATAAATAGAACACCTATTCGAAGATAAGCTAAGCATCTTCAGTTGTCTAGACTTATCAGTACTTCATGCTTCTACTATAATTAATTTGTTATTGACATTGTTGTCTATATATCTATACGTGTGTGTATTTATATAATAATACTATTAATGTCAATTATTTATTCTAAATTTTAGTTTATAATGTATATTCAATATAAAAAAATAGTATGCAATATTTTGTACTTCTAAATGACTTGAAATCAAGATGTACGATGTCACACAGCATGTCTGTTATGTGAGTGTATGTGAGTGTGTGTGTGTGTGTGTGTGTGTGTGCATGTGTGCATGTGTGTATGTGTAGGTATGTGTATGTGTGTGTGTACGTGTGTGTATGTGTGAGTGTGTGTGTGTGTGTGTATGTGTGTGTGCTAGCAAGACTACTAAACCTATCTTCCTCGATACATTGCAGTAGTTTGTCTGAAGAGTTGTTCTGGTGGGCTGTTTGCATGATGTTCCTCAGGAAATTAGACGAATGTTCCTCAGCTGTAGGTCAGCGTGGGTGTATCATTAGTTAGTTATTGGGAACTATAGAGCTGTTGTAGGAGGGTTAAGGGTGTTAGTGTCTAATTAGGTAGTTATTGAGGATGTTGTTTACAGGAAAGGGAGTCAGGTGTCATTAGTTATTGATGATTTCATAATGGAAGATTTACGTCGAAATTATAGCAACTAACATAGGTGGATCAATACACTTTATTATAATAAATATATATTAAATAGACTTTAAATATTATTATAATTTATTAATAAATATTATAAGTTAAAATTAAATAAGAATCATATAAGAATTGTCATTATATTTTAAATATCATTTAAAAAAATAGATTAAATTATAATATAAACTATATATTTACATACTATTTATAGTTATATAGTTGTATTCTATAATTGCTATGATATATTCATATGATGGTAATAATAGTAATTAAATAACAAATGTATTTGAATATAAATCATAAATAATTTGTATTATTGAGTATTTTAATTTATAGAATGATATATATATATCCTAAATATTTAAATAAATTAATTAATTTTTATATTTTGTACAAATTACATGTTATTTATAATATCTCCATTAATAACTATAGTTTATTAATATATACAAATAATAATTATTAGAATTAAAACTAATATTTAATGAAAGTAATTAATTTTTCATAATTTAATAAAGCTGTGTTCTTATATGCGATTTATTTAGAGATTTTGTAGTATAGAATAAGCATATTATCTAATATGGGTGTTATATTTGTCACAATCTTTGGGGATACTTATATTCATTCAATATGTATGCTTACTTTGACATAAAAAACTAAATATATATATATATATATGTATAGTGCTTATATGATATTTGACCTAACAAAGTATTATATATATATATATATATAATTGATCTATTATCTTTCTATAATCTATATTTTACAAATACATTTATTTATATATATATATATTCAATTACATATATATATATATATATATATATATATATCATAATATAATTATATATATAATTATAATTACTAATATTTACATAACAAATTACTATTTGTTATTTTAGTTCATGGGATTAGCAGTGATCACAAAATAGCATGTGCGTGAACATGTTAATAAATAGAGAATATAAATCGGTCTACTATAAATCTAATGTAATATTTGAGGTTTAATATTGAAGTTTGCCAATATAATTAAACCTATATGCACTAGACATACATATCTATAAAGTCACTCTGGGAATTGGTTCATAGAACAATATTAATAGATTATTTTAGACAAATTATCAAATATTCCATGTATAATTTTATATTCATTAATAAACATATACTTAAACTGCGCTCTCTTTTTTATTTTTAATACATGTGAATATGAGAACATTATTAACAGAAAAATGCTTATGAATTATATTTAAATTTACAATGAAAATTACTATTTTTGATTATTCTATTATATTAGTTATTTATGAATAGTACATTATACAAAATTATGAATATAATGAAAATATCTATATATAATCAATATGTATAATATAATTTAAATAAATATAAAATAAACTGTTTAATTTTAAAAATAAATGCGTAATAGTTTTCAAACAAATACAAATAACTAATGCTAATAATTACTGCGGTATCTCGACTAAAGGCAACATTTGTACTCAATACAAGATCATCTAAAGGTCAAGGTCAACTAAAGAGGGCGCTAATGATATCGAAATAATATCTGAATATTTGATAACGGATTATAGTTTAATATAGAATATATATATCTCTAGATGTATACAAAATTATATTATATAATAATTTATTAATAAATGATTTTATATACAACATATACTCCAGTAAATATTAGGCTTTTAGTAATATAATAATATAATAATTATAATTATATATCGACTATCGTCACCTATATAAGGAGGAATACAAATTCTTGCGTTTACTACTGTAAACATAATAACCTAATATTATAACAAAATAGTACACAATTAACAAATAATATATAATGAATAATAGTTAATAATATAATAAAAATATAATGAATAAGTATAATATAATGTAAAATCATTGATTTTAAATCAATGTCAAATTTATACTAGTCATTAAACCACTGAGCCTATTTTATATAAATATCTCAAATATATTATAAAATAATAATAAAACTAATCATGATAAAAATAATCGGAAATTGTAATATATTTTAATAGCTATATTTTGTTTAAAACATGTATAAAATTCTACTTTTTATAGAATTTTAATGTGAGTTTTAAAAGGAAAATTTCACATAATATAAATGAAAAAATTATTTAAAAAAATAGTATCTTCATTAAAAATAAAATTATAATATTTAATGCATTATCTAATATATAAATAACTAGCCGTACCCGACCCGGCGTTGCTCGGTTTTTGATTATCCTATTATCTATTATTTATTAATTATAGCTATTCCTGATTCTGTATTGCTATAAAACAAATGTTAGCTAAAATACAAACAAATATAGAAAATATTTTAATATTTAAAAAATTAGTAGAAAAATATTTCAAAAAATATATTAAAAAATACAATAAATATTTAGAATATTACAAAATATGTTTTAAAAAGATGCCGAAAACCCAAACCTAAACCCAAACCCTACCTGAACTGGCGTTGCTAGGTTTTTGATTGTTTGCATATTTATTTTTATTAATTATAGCTATTCCTGATTATACTCAAATATATTATTGCTAAAAAATACAAATATTTAAAATATTAAAAAATATGTTTTAAAAAAATGTCGAAAACTCAAACCTAACCTCAAACCCAAACAGTACCAGACCCGACATTTATCGGTTGTTGATTGTTTGCCAATTATCATTTATTAATTATAGCTATTACTAATTCTGCATTGCTAAATATTTATATTTAATTTTTTCCTAACTATTATTTATATACAATAAAATAAATGTTAGCTGACATACAAACTAATGTAAACAAATATTTTAATATTTAAAAAATAATGGAAAAATATTTCAAAAAATATATTAAAAAAGACAACAAATATTTCAAATATTAAAAAATATGTTTTAAAAACATTTCTAAAACCAAAACCGTCCTTACACGGCGTTGCTAGGTTTTTGATTGTTTTCCTATCTATTATTTATTAATTATAACTATTCCTGATTTTAAATTGCTTGCCGTACCCATCCCGACTTTTCTCAGTTTTTGATTATTTACCTATAAATTATTAATTATAGCTATTACAAATATTTCAACATAATAGTAGCCGTACCCGATCCGGCGTTGCTAGGTTTTTGATTGTTTGCCTATTTATTATTTATTAATTAGAGCTATTCAAGATTCTATATTTCTAGTATATACGATTAAATAAAGTTTATCTAAAATACAAACAAATGTAGAAACATATTTTTTTTAAAATTTTAAAATTAGTGCAAAATATTTCAAAAAATACAATAAATAATTTAAAATATTCCAAAATATGTTGAAAACCTAAACCCAAACCGTTCCAAATCGGCGTTGATCGGTTTTTTCTTATTTATCTATCTATCATTTATTTATTATAACTATTCCTGATTTGGAATTTCTTGCCGTACCCTACTCTGCTTTACTCGTTGTTTGATAGTTTTCTATTATATCTATTATTTATTAATTATGGCTATCAATGATTCTGCCTTTCATATATAATAACATAAATTTGTGCCGACTTTCCATGGCCGGCATTTCTCGGTTTTGATTATTTTCCTATCTATTATTTATTACTTATAGCTATTCCTGATACTTAATTGCTATATATAAAATAAAATAAATGTTAGCTGACATACAAAAAAATGTAGACAATTTTAATATTTAAAAAATTAGTGGAAAAATATTAAATAATAAAAAAACAACAAATATTTCAAATATTACAAAATATGTTTTAAAAAATTGTCGAAAACTCAAACCTAAACCCAAACCCAAACCGTACCGACATTTATAGGTTTTTGATTGTTTGCCTATTTATTATTTAATAATTAGAGCTATTCATGATTCTAAATTTATAGTATATACAATTGTAAAAATGTAAAAATATAAAAAATGTAAAAATAGTATATACAATTGTATATTAATTAATTAAATAATGTTTATCTAAAATAATAAAAATACAAACTAATGTAGAAACATATTTGTTTTAATATTTAAAAAATTAGTGACACATATTTTAAAAAATATATTAAAAAATACAACAAATATTTAAAATATTCCAAAATATGTTGAAAACCTAAACCCAAACCGTTCCAAATCGGCGTTGCTTAGTTTTTTATTATTTGCCTATCTATCATTTATTAATTATAAATATTCCTGATTTGGAATTTCTTACAGTACCCAACTCTGCTTTACTTGTTGTTTGATAGTTTGCCTATCTATAATTTATTAATTATGGCTATATGATTCTGCTTTTCATATACAATAACATACATTTTCCATAAAAAAAATTCAAACAAATTTAGACAAATATTCGTTTTTAATATCTCAAAAATTAGTGGAAAAATATTTCAAAAATATTTAAAAAAATATTAAAAAAAATACAACACATATTTCCAATATTACAAAATATTACTTAACAAATTTCGAAAACCCAAACCGCACACTTCGTTGTTCGATTTTTGATTTTTGATTGTTGTTGCCTATCTATTATTTATTAATTATAGCTATTCCTGATTCTGGTAGTATTTCTGCTAGTATATAATAAATATTTCCAAATATAACAAAAATATTTTTTATAAATGTTCTACAAATATTTTAAAAAGTATAATATTTATATCTTATAATATTTATATATTTATTATATAATTATAATATTTTAATTATATCTTAAAATAATAATATAACGATTAGTTGAAAAATATAAAAAAATATTTTTAAAAATATAACAAAAAATATAGATGATATTACAAAATATATTTTAAAAAAATTTCAAAAAAATGTCCACAAAAATGTTTACAAATATTTCAAAAAAATGTTTAAAATTATTTCAAAAAATTTCAAAAATATTTCAAAAAATTTCTAAAATATTTCACAAATTTCAAAAAAATTTCAAAAAAAAATTCAAAAAAATTTCAAAAAAATACTTCGAAAAAATGTAAAAAAAATATTTCAAAAAAGCGACGCCGAAGATTTTAGATGACAAAAAACCATTTTAATAGCAAAAAGTCATTTTTTTAGGTTTTTCTGGGGTACGCGGTAAAAAACGCGGTAAAAAATTCAAAAAATTTTCCGGACCAAGACCATACTGTTGCAAATTTATTAAGATCGGGTATAACATATTTTCGCGACGTACCCCGGTTCTCGAGTTACCTCACCAGATACACACACACACACACACATATATATATATAATTAAATAGACTTTCTTTTATATAATAGATAAAAATAATTATAAATAATAAAATATATATATATATATATATATAATATATTACTATCATTAATAATTTAGTATAACTGAATATTTTATTATGTATAAATTTACAAATATATATGTATATTATATAAAATATCAGATTATATTTTGATTGGCATGATGATTAGTTTGTAGTCTAGCTATATTTCTATTATATTTATAAAAGATGGACTCACGAGATGAATGATAAAAAGTACGCTAGTATTATAATATATATTTAGTTTTAGAGTTTTTTGATTTTATTTAATGTATTTGTTATAAATATTTTGTAATAAAATCTCTCTCTTTCTCTTTCCCTCACCTACCTTGTGTGCATATATATGATAATGCAATGTTATTGTGCAATATTTACTTAGTTTAATATAGCATCTGTGTTTAATTTCATTGTATATGCAAACATGCTGTACAGTAAATATCTGTATATATTTATATATGTTTTACTAATATTTTATGAACAAAATCTATAATTTTATTCATTATATACATAATATTATATAATTATAATATACAACTAAATAATGTATAAATGTATTGATATTATAATTATATATAATGTATTTTAGTATAGTTTACTAAATAATTTAACTAGTATTGTTTTGTTAATATGCAATTATATATTTCTATGAATATTTCAAATATATAAATAATTATCATTATTATAAATATATAATTATAATTAATTAATATGTAAATTATTTATAAATATATAAATTGTGTTGTCAAATTATGCATTATTACAAAAGTAAGCATATATTAATATGCATAATCAAGTCATATATATTTCTATAACATAGTATTTATTAAATTATTATTTTTATTTATTTCAATAATATATAAATATGGAGATATTTCATTGTAGGTCGCATTATATTATCTGATGTTGAACTAAAATAGAGAAACGGGGCTAATATAAGGGAAATGGGGCTAACATAGGGAAGTGGGGATAATATAGGGTTAGCGGTGCTAAAATAGGGGAAACGAGACTAAGTGACAATAACTATAGCATACAATCCATTATTGGTGGTTGTCACATACACACATACCTTTATATAGTTCTTTATGCAGCATCTGTTTATCTATTGCCTTCTTATCCATCTCTTTGTCCAGTTTAGCATTTAGTTCCTCATTGTTCTGTGTAAAGTTGTATGTGTTAATGATATGTTAGTTGTTTTGTTATTCAGGACAATGGTTATGTTACTCATATAGAACAATTCTAACTATACATTGTTCTGGGAGAAATTAAGTTGATAATGATAATACAGAAACAGTGATATTTATGCAGAAGATACAGGTGAACAAGTAGAAATACAATATTAATAAATTAATATGTTGAATTTAATATTTTTGCCCTAATTTCTAGTGTTTTTAATTTATATATTAAACTATACTCTACATTATAATATTATATAGTATATAATATTTTATACATTATTATACTATTAATTATACTAAATCTCCTCCGTCATGTTTAAATGGGCAACAACAACATAAAATATGCTATATTATTTTGAAGTCCATTAAGAGGGATGATCATATTATTACGATAAACTAGATAACGAAACGGAAACAAAATTTGTTTTCGAATAAGTATAATTATAATAATGTTTAAACACAATGTTACACCACGAGCATCTCGCTAACGATCTTGAGACATCTGAGGGCGTCGTCCCTTTGTCTGACAGCCTCCTCTTGTTGTTTGATGTGACGTCGGCTGTCCTCCTCCATCTTACGCTCCAGTTCACGCGTGTTCTCCTGTAGAGGGGGCGTGGCTTAGTGGGGGGGCGTGGCTTAGTGGGGGGCGTGGCTTAGTGGTGGATCGTAGCGCCGTGGTGGAGAAGCGAGGGTATTCCGTTATTTGAATATTAAGTTATACTAGGTTATCAGTCATCTATAGATAACGTTGCTAGCTGTGCAATCTAAACATTAAATGATAGTTGAACATATAAAGATAACATTATAACATATAAAGATACCAAACTTGGATAATAACAATCTAATAATTGATATGATAATAATGTACACTGACTCACAGAAATAAGTACAACTATTGTTATTCACCCGATAGTTATTCATAAATCAAACAAACTGAATGCAACGAAAACACATTAGAAATGATATCGTGCATTCACTGAAACTAATAATTGTATTGCAAGCACACCGAATAAAGAATTATCTTTACGCTATACATACATTTAGGTGTACACTGTACAATAATGTAATAATGAAACAAAATATTAAACAGTTCTTTCATATAATATCGACATAAGTTTTTAACAAATATAACACCATTAAACGTATAATTATATATCGAAGAAAATAGTTTCAAGAAATAAATAGTTTCCAAAGATAAACACCATATTAATCACATGATATTTACATGCGACATCCACTCCGAATAGGGAGCATGCGAGTATATTAGTTAACACTGGATACACTAGCGCTGCCTAGATACACCACACGATAACCTAGGTAGATAGGTAGGTCCTACAACACCTACTAGGTGCTTGATTAAACTTTCATGATGTAAGGACATCAAGCAAGGACACGCAACGTGGTTATGCAATAACGCTCGCGTGTATGTAATGTATTGATCGCGCGCACCTAGTTGACCTAGTTAATAGTACTACTATTAACGACGACGATGACAGTAGTAAGAGTGCGGGGGGGGGGGCTATAACCAAGGGGATCCGATGCGATGATGACAACACATTAAGTAGAGGTAACGATAGAGTATATAGGTTACGGCATTCCGTTGACATTAAAGCACTCCGATGGGGGTGTGGGGGTTGCAGGGTTAACTCTACTACGGGGCGGGGTACTAACCTCTAGCTTGTAATACACAGACGTCGTTACCTGTACAACAATGGAGAAAACAATGAGAAATGGCACAACATAATGGTTCTATTGTTATTGAGGGTAGTAGTAGTGTGGGGGGTAGTAGTAGTGTGGGGGGTAGTAGTAGTAGTAGTAGTAGTAGTAGTAGTAATAGTAGTAGTAGTAGTAGTAGTAGTAGTAGTAGTAGTAGTAGTAGTAGTAGTAGTAGTAGTAGTAGTAGTAGTAGTAGTAGTAGTAGTAGTAGTAGTAGTAGTAGTAGTAGTAGTAGTAGTAGTAGTAGTAGTAGTAGTAGTAGTAGTAGTAGTAGTAGTAGTAGTAGTAGTAGTAGTAGTAGTAGTAGTAGTAGTAGTAGTAGTAGTAGTAGTAGTAGTAGTAATAGTAGTAGTAGTAAAGTTCTATGAATAGATAAATACCGATGTTAAAGGTTAAAGGTTATTATGTGATAAACTCGTAGCAGAATGTAAACCTAGACCAAGATATTAGTTAGTGCCTACCACACGCATAATTACATGTGATTATGTAGTCGCAGTACGGATACTAGCTACTATCGTGAATAGCATGGGGGGCAATAAGCTTGTATCAACATGTACATAGTATAATAGTGCATGTTATTAGCAATGTGGAAGCCTATCTGATGATGGTGAACTACTATAGTTAACTACCTATAGGTGATGAATATTACCATTGTAGATATCAATTCTAGGCAATTCAAATGCAGATTTAGGTGTAAACACACACACACACACACACACACACACACACACTGTAACATGATAGCATGCACAGCTGTACAGTAAGTGAAAGTGATACACTAGGTAATAGAGGACAACATAGACAACAATGAACTTGTGACAGTGATCATTTACTTAGTAGGCAAGGATGCATGTGAATACAGCTAGGAGAGGCTTTAGTATAGCTTATCACCCTCTTTAGTGTTAGAAGGCATGCAACAAGAGTAGGGTAGATAGTATCTACTAGATACTGTGTACTAGTGTTGGAAATTTTCAGATTTTTCACTCATTCGAAGGTTTCGAATAGTAAATAAATACACTTCGAAGGTTTCAAATAGTATTATTTTTATTAAATTAAGTATTCGAAGGTTTCGAATAGTAAATAAATACACTTCGAAAGTTTCAAATAGTATTATTTTTTATTAAATTAAGTATTCGAAGGTTTCGAATAGTAAATAAATACACTTCGAAGGTTTCAAATAGTATTATTTTTTATTAAATTAAGTATTCGAAGGTTTCGAATAGTAAATAAATACACTTCGAAGGTTTCAAATAGTATTATTTGTATTAAATTAAGTATACACAGTTTTCTAATAGTAAAATTATTCATTTCGAAGGTTTAAAATAGTAAATAAATACACTATGAAGGTTTTAAATAGTATTATTTGTATTAAATTAAGTATTCAAAGTTTTCAAATAGTTAAATTATTCATTTCTAAGGTGTAAAATAGTAAATAGATACACTTCAAAGGTTGTAAATAGTATTATTTATATTAAATTAAGTATACAAAGTTTTCTAATAGTTAAATTATTCATTTTAAAGGTTTAAAATAGTAAATAAATACACTTTGAAGGTTTCAATTAGTATTATTTGTATTAAATTAAGTATACAAATTTTTCTAATAGTTAAATTATTCATTTCGAAGGTTTAAAATAGTAAATAAATACACTTTAAAAGGTTTTAAATAGTATTATTTATATTAAACCAAGTATTCAAAGTTTTCGAATAGTTAAATTATTCATTTCTATGGTGTAATATAGTAAATAAATACACTTTGAAGGTTTAAAATAATATTATTTGTATTAAATTAAGTATATGTATATACTACAAAGTTTTCCAATAGTTAAATTATTCATTTTAAAGGTTTAAAATAGTAAATAAATACACTTTGAAGGTTTCAAATAGTAAATATATTTTAAAAAGTTTATGAATTTTGATTAATGATTATAATCATTGATAATTATCAATAAGTCTAATTTATCTAAGATATAATTGTGAACGTTTTTTTGATACAATATTTGAAGCCATATAATATATTCTTCAGAATTCGAGAGCAAGGTTAAAAAGGTTAAAACGGAAGTAAATAGCTTAGGGTAAATAGTATTACATTTTTTGTTTATTGTTAAATAAAATATATGCATGCCTTATATCGTTTTTTTCGAATAGTTAAATTAAACATTCGAAAATTTTGAATAATTAGATTTAGCTATTCAATATTTTCGAATAATTAGATTTATGTATTCGATATTTTCGAATAATTAGATTTAGGTATTCGAAATTTTTGAATATCTGTCAAATTCTAAAATTTACTATTTGAAAGAATCGAATATTCGATTCGATATTCGAAACCGTTTCCAACATTACTATGTACCCTTGTATAGTACACCCTATATTACCTGGTGTACTACTATAACAAATGTTATACATTACTGCATTTCATTTGTAGGTTATGCACTATTTTATCATAAATATTTATAGATATATCGATTATAATAAATAAACAAATGATGAAGTTATATAATATTGCAGATTTCATATAATCAATACATATATGTTTATGTATATGTGTATGTATGTATATGTATATGTGTGTGTATATGTGTATGTATGTGTGTGTGTGTAATATTGGGCAGTGTATGTCTTCAGCATAATCTTATAATCAGTTTATCACTAATACGAGATACTATTACAGAATACTACTTACATTAGTAGGAATTAATAACTGTCAATCACTTCTTAATATTATTATGTAAGTAAAACTACTACTACTACTACTACTACTACTACTACTACTACTACTACTACTACTACTACTACTACTACTACTACTACTACTACTACTACTACTACTACTACTACTACTACTACTACTACTACTACTACTACTACTACTACTACTACTACTACTACTACTACTACTACTACTACTACTACTACTACTACTACTACTACTACTACTACTACTACTACTACTACTACTACTACTACTACTACTACTACTACTACTACTACTACTACTACTACTACTACTACTACTACTACTACTACTACTACTACTACTACTACCACCACCACTACTACTACTACTACTACTACTACTACTACTACTACTACTACTACTACTACTACTACTACTACTACTACTACTACTACTACTACTACTACTATCACCACCACTATCACCACCACTATCACCACCACTATCACCACCACTACTACTATCACCACCACTACTACTACAACAACATATATATATAGCATACAACACCTATACACTGCATACAAAGATGCAAGATAATTACCTTAGTGACATCATTATCATTGTTGTCGTGAATAGTGGAATCAGAAGGTTGATAGTCTATGCCTAGATCTGTAGTGAAGGGCGCGATGTAACCACAATCGTCCACGTGTGTATGTGCACGTGATGTATACTAACTTGTGCACAGGAACTGCATGATCTCATGTATTCCATCTTCACAGACCACTGTATAATGGTAGTTGGTTATACGGGTGTACAAGTCAGATGATATAGTGTATATAATGTGTGTAGTGTGTATGATGGATGCCAGTTATACATGTGTATAAAGCAAATGATGTAGTCAGTATCAATAATGTCAGTTATACATGTGTATAAAGCAAATGATGTAGTCAGTATCAATAATGGTCGGTTATACATGTGTATAAAGCACATTATGCAGTTGGTAGGTGTATAAAGGTCCAGAAACTGTATGCCTTACACAGTCATGCCACCACATGGAAATGCCATAATGTAATCAATTATTTAGGCATGTTTATTCTGTTATACGGGCGTATAAAGTGCACTACATGGTCAGTTATACAGGCGTATAAAGTAAGGCTGTAGCCTATTACACATGGTATTCTAAAGATGTTGTTGTTGTGGTTATACATTGGTGACAAGCTAGTGTGTGTGTGTGTGTATTTCACAGGAATCAATTGATAGACCAAAGATCAATACCCATAAGGAGATCTCATGCCTATAATTAGATAAACAAGCCGAGACGCAGAGGCAACGAGAGAGAGAGAGAGAATAAGAGAGGCATAGAGAGAGAGAGAGAGAGAGAATGAGAGAGAAAGAGGCTCTATATTTAGACTTATAGTTATATATCTTCATAACTGTTGTAGTCGCAGCTATTTATAGAATGGTTGTTACGTAACTGCGACTAGGTGGGTGGGGGCGTGTCTAGATAGGGGGTTTAAATGTGGGGGAGTGTCTATATGGGGGTTTAACATGTGGGGGAGTGTCTATATGGGATTTAACCTGAGGGGGTGTGTCTATAGGGGGTTTAACTTGTGGGGGCGTGTCTATAGGGGGTTTAACCTGTAGGGGCGTATCTAGATGAGGTTTGATATGTGGGGGCGTGACGAGAGGGGTCTTAACATGAGGGGGCGTGTCTAGATGGGGTTTAACTTGTGGGGGCGTGTCTAGAGGGGGGTTTAACTTGTGGGGGGCGTGTCTAGAGAAGGGTGTGGCTAAATTAACCTGCGGGTGGGTTATTCATAAGGTTGACGTCGAGGTCAAGGGTCAGGAGATGTCTACATAGGCGTCCTAGTTCGGCGGGCAGTGTGTACGTACGGTTCTCTCTGATGTCCAGCTGTTGCAAGCAGACGAGGTCACCTATAGAAGGGGGTAACTCCGCTACCTGGTTACCTGGTGGGGGTAGGGCGGGGTAATTAGTAACGGACAATAGTTACGGGTAATTAAATATAATCATACTGCACTTGCTTTTGTATACGTGTACTATATAAATAGAAATGCGCTTAAATTTAAATTAAATATTTAATTTATTTTCACATTATTTCAGTTGCAGTTCTTGCACTATTATAACAAATAGTACTTGCACATACAGCTCTCTATATAGTGCGGCACAGACGGTAATACACATTATGGTTTACTATGGTAGATGTTAGTGTAGTATGTTTCAGTGTATTATGGCCACAGATACATGGGTAACAGATAGAGTACTGCTGTGTTATTGGTAAGGTATCTTCACTAGACAGCATCTATTCAATAATGTACAATTAAACAATAGTTTGTTAGAGAATCATAACAATCTATGGCGACTAATTCACCCTAACTTATTCACCCAATTTTCACCCACTTATTCACCCAATTCATACAACTTTATTAATAGTATGACCTGTCATAGTATATCTGGTCACAACAATTGTTACACCTATCTGAAACTATAATATACTGCCTGGGTAGCTCAAATGGCTAGGGCGCCATATATGCAGCATGCGAGTTCAAACCATCGTATATCGAAGTAAATTATATAATTGTATATAAAAAAGGATCGACTCTTGTTAAAATCATGAATACATTACTATGAGAGAGGTTTCAAAGGGAATATGTTTATAAGTGAAAACTTCATCTGAGTTCCTGGATGGGATGAAAGGACTCCACCAAATAACAATAACATCAACTACCCCTATCACAATGCATATACCTAAGACATATATAACCCCTACACCACCACCCCCCGTTGTGGGGCCTAACCTCTCAACAGTAGATGTTCTAGATGCTTCAGAGACCCGATATCCTCCGGTAGAGAGGTCAGTCTGTTGTAGCTGATGTTCAGGTGTTGTAGGGAGGAGAGGTCGCGCAAGGTCGCGGGTAGTTGTTTTATTTGATTGTTGCTAATGTCTAATACCTGTAGGAGGGTGGGTTTGCGTATGAAGATGTGTATGAGGATGTATGTACATGTTTGTATATAGGTATATGTGTGTTTGTTTGTACCTGAGTATATATGTGTATGCGTATGTGTATGCGAGTGTTTAAACCGATGTTTTAATACCTGATTGCAATCGCTAGGTAGATATTGACCTAGTCGCATGTTCAGTGATGCATGTTAAACCTAAGTACATTCATGATAACATATGATCAGTACATGCATCATGTGCTCAATACATGCGTATGACCTAGTTAAATCTGTAATCAGTACACGAACACAATCTAATAATTACAAGCATGAATATGAATATGAAATATATACTAAATATGTTATCCTAGTCGAATGCAATGCTATACATGTATGACCTAGATATGTGGATCCATAAATAAGATCAAAATTATCAGTATCCACATAACCTAGTTATATAAGTATGTTTTCTAGGTAGAGAGATAATGATTGAATCAGGATATAATCGCCTATGACGTACTAATATATGAAATGAACGTAAATACATGAGTAGTGCCTGATGCATGGTGGAGGTACACAAGGGTGTGCGTATAGGTAGATCTATAAATAATTCCGAGCTTTTTAATGCCGAGTCGAATTTCATTTTCGGAAAAAAAACGAACTCGAGCAGAAACTCTAATCAAAAGAGCTCGAGCCGAGTTGAGACTTTAGATAACTGAGATAGAATCGATGCTTAAGATGTAGCATCATTTACATAACTACTACACACTGTGTGTGTGTGCCTTCAGTATGTACTGTACACTACTGTAATGTGTTGGGATAGTGCTTCACAGTTATGTTTAACTCCTACAACAATAATGACACTTCTAGATTGATCGATTGATTGATAATTTATTTAAGCAATTACATAGTCGAAATATATAATCGAAAGTATAAAGTATAACTATTAGGTAACGATAACATAGAGGGCTGTAACTGATATTCACTTCATGTGTGTGTAGTTAGATTAAACATTGCCTGTTATGATTGTATAACTACGAAGGTATGATGTAATAGTGGATAACAAAGTGTAATAGTGGTACAACTAACTGAAATAGTGATTAGTTTAATTAACTATGATGTAATAGGGTAAAGCTATGATGTAATAGGGTAACTCTATGATGTAATAGGGGTACAACTAACTGTAATAGCGGATATATCGGACAGACGTAACTCCTTACTGATAATGGTGGTGAGACGGTTGTCTTGCATATAGAGTTTCTACAATTGTTGTGGGGGACGTTATTGGTATCTAATGAATTAATGGTTGGCGAGAGAATACCAGTCATTTCGTACCGAGTCATTTAGTACAGAGTCATTTTGTACCAAGTCATTTCGTATTACCAAAACAATTAAATTATTGTTTGTACAAATGAATGAGGTCGTGTTACTAGGGAATATTACTATGTGTGTGCCATATGAACTGACTGGTACTCCCGTAACGCTGCTTACCTTCTTGTGTAGTAACTTGCATTCTTCGTATATAGACTTGGGAACCTGATGACAACAGTGATGTGTAAATGTGTGTGACAATGTACTATTGCAAGTAAGATAGAGAGCTGCTATATATATATATATATATATATGTATATATATATATATATATATATATACATATATATATTTATACTTCCCATTCAACTTACAAAAAATAGGTGTATTAAATTGTTTGGAAGACGTGTTAAAAAATATATTCTTGAATTAAAAATGACTTAAAAAGGAAAATTTGTCTAAATAATTATTTTTTTATTGTTTTATTTTAATTTTAATTTCTGACATAATATAAATTTAACAAACATTTCTGATGTTTTTTATAATTTTAAATTTTTATTTTTATTTTTATTTTATAATATTTATATAATTTTTTTATTATTTATATAACTTTGACATAATATAAAATTACAAAATATTATTTGTTTGTTTTATTCTTGACTTTTTCTTGACTTATTATAATATTAAAAAAAAAATGTGTTTACAGTGTTCGACTTACTATAAATTTACTTAATTTTTTTTTTAATTTTTGTATATAATATAGCTATTTATTTATTTTTATATTTTATTTTTTTAGTTATGTTTAATTGTTTTATTCAATGGATTTGTCTTTTAATATTTAATTTTATAATTATTTTATATTTAAAATTCCTAGATTTTTATATTAATTTATTTTTCTTCTTTACATTTTATTATTATATGATGAATGACATTATGAGGAGTTTTTAATTATTGGAATATATATATATATATTAGTTTTTTTTTTTTTTTTTTCATTATATTTTTTCTAGGAGTGGCTAATATGTTTGGACTTGATATGATTATGATACGTGTCGGGGGATGGGATATACTTGTGGAGTGGGCAAGTATTGTCAGTGTTCTTATTATTGGCGGTATTAAGATCCCTAAGGCATTGGAACTGGCGTACCCATATCCTTGAGGTTGATACATCATATACCATCATTAATTTCAACATAATATTGGCAACTCTGGATCTAATTTATTAGTAATCTTTAACTACAGCATTCAAAACTAACATATATATACTCCAATTATACTTTTAATTTCTTATACTATTAATTTTTTATTAAGATTTATAAAATTACATATTTTACTTCTATATTATATAAATTTTACTTTTATTTTTTTTCTCCTCATAATTGTTAATTGGGAATATGTTTCAGGTAAACGACTAGATAAGCATCGCGCTTCTTCGATTACCTTGGTCATGCCTAAATTCTGATATTATTATTATTATATATATATATATACATACACTTAATTATAAAATATTGCTATATATTAATTAACACAAAGGTGATATTCTCACAAGACCGAATAACAACGCCATCGATTACCGAAGCCTTAATAGTTATTAATAGTACTAATAGAGCCACGTGAGAAGTTGAGGTTATATATCACCTGGCTATTCGTCATGGCCCGTTACCTAATGAAAATCACCTTTACGCAACGGAATCAATAGTAGAAGCGATAGTTATGCAATCGACTATTACGTAACGTTAAGCATTACAGGTGTGGTTGCATGTAGCATGTTGCGTAATGGAAAATAATTACATTTATAGCGATATATTTATATTTCTCGCAATTAGATTGAATAATAAATTTATTAATTTAATGAATCTCAACCAAGTCCGTAGTTAGTCAATAGTAAATACATTGTTTAACTAATTATCATCCTTAATTAAGCTTACTCTCACATTATTAATATTCGCATCAATATCTACTGATTAAGTCATCAAAGTGAATGTTCTATATAAGATAAAAATATGGCAGTTTACAAAAATTTAAATTGTTTGAAATTAGTATCAACAAAAACTAATTTATCAAATATTAGTTAAAATTAAAATAATTCAGACATTCTCGTTCACATAATGTATACAGAGAATAACTATTTATAGTCTTTTAGTATGCCTTATAAGGCAATACTGTACACATCAGGCATGTATACAGTACTACTAATATAACACTGTTACACATATAGTAGACATATTTAAAGCTGACAAAGCATGATGATCACATAGTGTATAGCACATCATGATGCCTGACTTTGTATGCATATTCACAACTTCCTATTCTTTACAATTCAACATACCCAACAATTAAATGTCAGCATTATTAATACATATTGTATTTATAATTAATCTACACTGTATAATGTATCTACTGAAAATACTAAATTGTTATATTACATTGTACAGAATAGGAAGTAAAACATCAGTGTTATATAAAATATATACTTATAATATAATACTGAATTGTCTGTAGATATTGTATTTATAATTAATATACACAGTGCTAGTGTATCTTCTGATGATACTAAATTGTCTATTGCACTGTACAGAATAGGAAGTTAAATGTTCCAGCAAATAGAAGAATGTCAACATTTAAAAATGAATTCATCAATTTAATATGTACATATTATAGTGAATACAAGGTTTTAAATGTGACAATAATTATTATATAGGTATTGATATACATGTATGACATATGATATACATATGTATATAACATTGACCCTTTATTATTCATTGTATAACATATTCTAATATGAAGGTGACATTAGGTGACAATTAAATAGTCTGAATTATTCTAGTTTTCAATTGAAATTATTTAAATTTAGAATTAGTTACTATTTATAATTATCAGTTATATGGTTCCATCCTTATGGAATTTCCTCCCTGCCTATATTAGATCAAACCATTCATACCCGTCCTTGATTACACACCTCAATGCCTACATATCATAAATGTAATATATTCACTTATTTTAATCATACAACATTAATATTTTTATAAATTATAGTATTTTATCATTAAGTTTATTTATTTATCTAATTTATGTATTTTACTTATCTATAAATAGACAATAAATTTATTGTTCTAGTTCTATATTGTTATATGCACCTACGAGGGGTGGCCACACCTATGATATGTACTAATAAACCTTATTATCATCATCATCATGATTGACAATAGATAATATGTAAATACAATGTATGTACCTACACTGTGATCAAGCTAATGTATCACATATCCACATTGTATATTACTAGGTAATGAAGTAAGTGCAATGCAGATTGATAACTTAGCTGTTGCAAATAGATTATAATGAAAATATTAAATAGAAAGTAATTAGCATTATCTAAATGTCAATCCAAACAAAATCAATTAATATTAATATTTTATAATATATAATTTAAAAAAATGTCTTAGTCTACTTTTTCAAATATACTTAATTTTGTTGTAAATATCTATAATAAGATTAATATACCACGCCTATTCCTGTGAATAAACTTAATTAATAGGTAGTATATTAAAAATGTAAATGGCACGTTCCATATACTGAAATGATATAGAAATGCTATAATATGTTCTAGTATAAAATTCGTTAGAATGTCCACAATTGACTATATATATATATGTATATATATATGAGAGCGGCTTCGAAGGGACATTAGAGCCATATATGGTTATAAGTGAAAACTTCATCTAAGTTCCTGGATGGGATAAAAGGAATCCACCATATAAAAATAACAATAACAATATATATATATATATATATATATATATATATATATATATATATATATATATACATATATACAATATGGTATATCACACTAAGAGTATGATGTAGACACAGTAAGTAGAAGGAGGATCAACATTATTGATTCTAATCTCCCCTATATGTGCAACTACACATGGAAGAGTTATCTATGAAATAATAATAATAATAATAATAGATTATAAAGTATATGTATAATATAAGTGAAAATAAATTCACTTACTGTACGAGCTGATAAACTACGTGATATAAAAATAAAATAATAATATTTATATAAAAAGACAAGTTTTATAGTGATATATATATATATATATATATATATATATATATTATACAGTGACAGATCCAGAGTCCCCTTAACATATAAGGAAAATAAATGATAAGGTGTTATATAATGATATTATAGAACAAATGTTATCAATAATGTTCTCATTGAGCAATCACAACTTTATTAAAATAATTAATTACGATAAAACAAATATTATATATATTGTATTATTTTATAGCTTTAAAAAATAGTTTCCCTTAATATTCAATCCTGGATCTGGCCACATAGATATATAATAAATAAGTTAACATAGTTGATGTGTTCTCTAGTGACTGGGATGCTGAGAGAGATGGTGATAGAGATGCTGATAGAGATGGTGAGAGCGAGAAGACAAACCTTGGAGAGTTCGCAGTCAGATATATCGAACACGTCATCAGGATTATGACAGGCCTGTAGTGTTAATGTTAGGTTGGGTTAGGTTAGGCTAAGGAGTTAGGTTAGGCTAAGGATTTAGGTTAGGCTAAGGAGTTAGGTTAGGCTAAGGAGTTAGGTTATGCTAAGGAGTTAGGTTAGGCTAAGGAGTTAGGTTAGGCTAAGGAGTTAGGTTAGGCTAAGGAGTTAGGTTAGGCTAAGGAGTTAGGTTAGGCTAAGGAGTTAGGTTAGGCTAAGGAGTTAGGTTAGGCTAAGGAGTTAGGTTAGGCTAAGGAGTTAGGTTAGGCTAAGGGGTTAGGTTAGGCTAAGGAGTTAGTGATACTATAGGTTAGCTACTATATCGGTGAACACTATATTTATACAATTAGATAAGTGATAATTTAGTTGTTGAGTTTAAAGGTTAATTTATTCGTATATAGGCAATATATAGTATAACAATTTATATGAATTTGGTACACTAAATGTAGTAATAGTGACACCCAGTTAAGGGGATGTCACACACCTTGTTTTCGTGAAAATATTTCTTTATTTAACATTTTTTTTATTTCATAATAATATTCTATAATTTGTTTTTTAATATCTGTAAACAAATTATTTATGAAAACAGTCTAGAAATAACATAAAATGTGGTTTATATGATATATAATGTATTCATATATATTCAAATGCTATTTTCTCAGAATAATTATTTTGCGCTAGGTATGTGTATATAAATTTAGGTATCACAAAATTATTATATATATTCTACTAATTTTTATTGCATTATATAAATAACATATATATGAATATTATTACAGGAGTAATTTTCTAAATTTGTATGTGTATAATTACAAAAAATAACAAATTCTATAAAAATTCCATAAATTAAAAAAATAAAATGTGTGCATATATAATATATATTATATATATATGTATATTATATAATATATATTATAAAAAATACGTCCTGTAATATCATGTGTATACATTTAATGAATAGAATATAAAAAAAATTAGCTCAATTCAATGAATAGAATTCTGCGCGCCTAGTTTTGTGTAGACCCAATATTTGCTATCTCTATATATAGAGAGACGGGCGTCATGTGCCATCCCCTTAATATGGCTACAATCTTCAAGTAGTAAATATAATAAGAATATAACATATGACCCATATCAATATAATATTACTCTACTATCTAGTTGTATATCTCCCATTTCTCCATGTAATCTGTGTTATTTCTAAACAGTTTTAAAAGTCGCTAGGCATACTGAGGAAATAAATGTATTGATATAATATCATATTCTCTATTTTTACATTCATTTAAAATTTTAATTATATTTAATGTTAATTTTTAATAATTAATTTTTGCAATCAGGTAAGATACATATATAATAGCATACAAAAAGTGGATGTCATGAAATATATTTATAATTAAATAATATTTTTCTAAATAACCGATAAAATATCATATTATGTATTTAGTATTATATTTAACAATAATATTGTTCATAAAATCAATAGTATATTATTATAGAAACATCAATATCAATAACTATTTCATGTATACACAAATATACAACATAGGCAAAATCCTATATAATATCCCTATAAATAGTTGTTATTAATGACTTAATATGAAATCGTATATATATATATATATATATAACATTGAAACTGGAATTAGTTATTCATGTGAAAATAGGTGAGGAAGCATAGCAACAGTTAACAATGTGTCAGTTCATATGTATTAGACTAGAGTGAGATAGAGTGTGTATGTGGAATGGGGGTGTGTAAGTATGTTTGTATGGGGGTAGACTGTGTGTGTGTATGTGTATGTGTGTGTGTGTGTGTGTTTGTAGGGAGAGAATGATAGTGTGTGAGAGAGAGTGTGTGTGTAAGTATGTTTGTATGGGGGTAGACTGTGTGTGTGTATGTGTATGTGTGTGTGTGTGTGTTTGTAGGGAGAGAATGATAGTGTGTGAGAGAGAGTGTGTGTGTAAGTATGTTTGTATGGGGGTAGACTGTGTGTGTGTATGTGTGTTTGTAGGGGAGAGAATGATATTGTGTGAGAGAGTGTGCGTTGTGTTTGTGAATATGAGAGTGTGAGATAGAAATGTGGGACAGAGAATAAGAGCGAAGAACAGTGCATATGATAGTGTGTTGGAGATAGTGGTATGGGGAAGTGTGTATGTGTGTGTATGTGTGTGTGTATGTATGTGTGAAAGAGAGAACATGATGTATATGAGTGAGAGAGTGAGAGAATGTACAGATGCGTGTATATAACAATGTAAGTGATAGAGATATAGAGAGAATGTGCTATATAATGTGGAAGAGAGAGAGGGGGAGTGTATTTGTGTGTGTAGAAGAGTGTGTAGAAGTGTGTAAGAGAGAGCGAGTGTGAGAAAGGGGTGTGCGAGTGTGTGTAAACATGTAAGCAAGAGAGTGTGTGTGAGTGTGAGTGTGTGTGAGCGAGTGTGTTATCAATGCACACACAAGCAACATCCACATCTAGAGGGGTGTGTGTGTGTGAGTGTGTAAGCTAAGCATTAGCAATGCACACACAAGTAACGTGCACATCTAGAGGGGTGTGAGTGTGAGTGTGTGTGTGTACACATTACCAATGCACACCAACAAGTAACATGCACATCTAGAGGGGATCAGTCACTGGGGAGATGGCACATCGATAATAAATAACCCATAGCTCTGACCCCCCTCTCCACCCACCCCACACTGACCACAGTGGTAATAGTGGCTCGACCAATCAGACGAGGCGGTCAGTCACTAAGATGGTGGTGGTGGTGGTGGTGCTAGCAATGTAGCTATTGTTTATTACAGTGGTGGTGGTGCTAGCAATGTAGCTATTGTTTATTACAGTGGTGGTGGTGGTGACCAATGTTGCATTGTGGGTAGCATCGTTATTATATAATGAAGACGATTGTGTGTGTGTGAGTGTCTGAGTATGTGTGGATGTATGTGTGGGTATGTGAACATATATTCATGTGAGAGTGTGCACTTGTATGTGCCCTATATAGAAGTGATGATGTGATAGAATGCATTAAACTAAATCATGCTATTTATACTAGTGGAATCGCCTCATAAACCTCTATTAATAATTAACATTCTCCGCTATTTCTAGGATAGCCTGGAAGTCAGTGTCGCGCATGTTTTAATACGGATCAATAGTTGTTAAACACATCGGCTGGGTTGCCGGTTAACAAACAAACAACAACCTATATATAGGTATTGCACGTGAGCTTATGTAAGGGTATGACACGCATGTGTATAACGCACTGAATATCATTTAACATGTTAAGCTAGCTTATAAGCTATATATATATATAGGCTATGCAATGGGTAATCATCAACATATAATCATACTAAATCAGTATAAACCTGTACTACTTACATACATAGGTAGTAAGTCATTATAAGCAGTGCTTTGAATACCTGTACTATGTAGGTGAAGGTTCTGAAATAAATTAGGCTGAACATGTGCGAATATGATTACATTTTATAGAAAGAGCGAGAGCTAGTACTATTTACATACTACACCCAGAGAGAGCTTGTGCGAGTGCTAATACTATTTACATACTACACCCAGAGAGAGCTTGTGCGAGTGCTAATACTATTTACATACTACACCCAGAGAGAGCTTGTGCGAGTGCTAATACTATTTACATACTACACCCAGAGAGAGCTTGTGCGAGTGCTAATACTATTTACATACTACACCCAGAGAGAGCTTGTGCGAGTGCTAATACTATTTACATACTACACCCAGAGAGAGCTTGTGCGAGTGCTAATACTATTTACATACTACACCCAGAGAGAGCTTGTGCGAGTGCTAATACTATTTACATACTACACCCAGAGAGAGCTTGTGCGAGTGCTAATACTATTTACATACTACACATAGAAAGCTAGTGCGAGTGTAGATTAGATGTTATAGTCGCCCAGCACTGTCTAAGCAAATGTATTGCATCATTAGTTAAAGTTAAGCTGAATCATTACATTAAATTACATAGGGTTACACTGATAGATATGACTCACCCACTATTTCACAGCTATAATAACATACACTGTAGTGTCACTAATGTATACTCGTATGATGTATGTATTGTTTAGGTATCTACCATGGGGTTTAATTCTACTGGCATTGTGCATGTAAAGCAGAACTGTTACACTATAGAAAATGATAATATATATATATATACACAATAATAATAATATAAGCATGATAGAAATAATCTAGAAGGTGTATTTAGTTTTAATTTTGTAATTTTTAAATGTTCATCTCGACATCTGTTGACTATCTATTACTCTAGATAAACTGTAGTGGTTAGTGCAATGATTGGTGCAATTCTTATTGCAATGAATTGTGTGCATTAGATTTACAGCCTACAGTACATCAGTATAGAGGTGTAAACATCTATTATATAATCTAATCATAACTTCTATACACAATTATAGGAATTAGATCATGATAATATATCTGATACCAGTAGATAAGAGCTGATATCCCTAGCCAATGATAGCGAGGCAAATGTATTGACTTATTTGTGAAAATATATGCAATGGATCAGTACAATGGATGCTGCTGTAATTAGGCATTGTGTTTACTGTGTTATGTATCAATGGAGGTTAATTATTTAAGCCACACCCCCTTATACTATAGCTGATCTTACATCTATATTATATTGAACTTCTTTAAATATATTATTGGCAGGAGGCCAGTAAGCTTGTGATATTAACAGTATTTACTACACAGTGTTGCATTGTATAAGCGACTGCCACTACCATCCCCCTTTCTAAACTATAACCATCACTTATAACCTCATACTCTTTTAACTATACTTCGCTTATATTCACAATCACCCTTTCTTCAATACTACCCTAACTCTACTACCACCTTTACTAGCATTACTACCCTTCATCCATCACTACTACTACTACTACTACTACTACTACTACTACTACTACTACTACTACTACTACTACTATTACTACTACCCCTACACTACTACTACTAACCAGATGTATCTGTAGTTGTAGTTTCTTATGGTTAGTGGAGCTGCCCTTCCGTTTGAACAACGGCATGTCAGCTGTGCTCGGAGACGACCCTATCTTGATACTGTAGTAGTAGTAGTAGTAGTAGTAGTAGTAGTAGTAGTAGTAGTAGTAGTAGTAGTAGTAGTAGTAGTAGTAGTAGTAGTAGTAGTAGTAGTAGTAGTAGTAGTAGTAGTAGTAGTAGTAGTAGTAGTAGTAGTAGTAGTAGTAGTAGTAGTAGTAGTAGTAGTAGTAGTAGTAGTAGTAGTAGTAGTAGTAGTAGTAGTAGTAGTAGTAGTAGTAGTAGTAGTAGTAGTAGTAGTAGTAGTAGTAGTAGTAGTAGTAGTAGTAGTAGTAGTAGTAGTAGTAGTAGTAGTAGTAGTAGTAGTAGTAGTAGTAGTAGTAGTAGTAGTAGTAGTAGTAGTAGTAGTAGTAGTAGTAGTAGTAGTTTAGATATATAAAAAATGAACATAAATAATCTTATAATGAAGATCAACATATGATGGTATAAATGTTAGTTAACCATGTAAAGATCGATCCATACATTAATTTGCATATGATTAATTTATATAATATCAATACCCTCTATATTTTAAAGAATGTATACAATATACAGTATACTATAGAATAAATAAAATATAATAATAAATATAATATAATAATGTAGCCTCCCACTAAATATTAGCTGTTTTAGCCCCTTCATCATTGTATGTTTGCTGCACCGCACACAATGCATATTAATGAGATATAAAACCACCATTATGGATTAGTTAGAATTTCGTTTGATACTAAATGTGCTAGTAAACTGCATAGCATTTAGAACAATATCAATATTTTATGTGCTATATTTATATATATATCTATATATCTATTTCGGAAATTATTTGGCTTGACATCCAATATCAATTATGCCATTTATTATCTGTATAAACGCATATAATAATATAATATATATATATATATATATAAATAAATATAAGTATATAATATATATTCTTATCCTACTAATTATTATACATAATATAATATTACAACTAAAACTAATATATTTGAATCCTAGTTTATTTTAACAATAATATATTTATCTTTAATTGTAATTAAAACCGAAAACAAATATTTTGAATAAATTTAATTTTGTTTTCTTTTTAAAGATAGTAAAATTCTAAATATAAATTATGATATTCTACACATTTTCCACATATATTAAAAGGTTTATAAGGTTTTTATAAGGTTTTTAAAATTGTTTGTTATTAAATACATATGTATATATTTATTTTATTTATTTACTTGTTTTTAAAATTACAAATAAGTTCACCATTAGCAATACAACATGTTATACCAATAATGATAGTTTAAACTAATTACATTTAAAAAGTGATATCTAATTTAAGATATTGATCAAATATATCATATAGACTATATATGGATCAATATTTACAGTATTCAACAGTGGAATATAGATTGGGATATGTGATTATTAGAGGCATCTGACTTTCTTTCCCATTAGTAATAGAATAGACAATGGATGATAATACACATGTTTATCAGTCATATTGTATTCTCATTGTTGTGTGGACACCACTAGTATTGTAAGGAATGGTTTCAGTTGGCTAGTGTATAACATGTACCAACTGAAATGAGGTTATTGGTATACAGAGCATGATTATTAAATTATATAATATGTTTATTATGCAATTGTTAAACATGCCTTGTATATATTGAACCCATCATTACAAATATATATATATATATATATATATATATATATATACATGCTTGAGACTCTATTGATATAATTATTTAAAAAAATGTATATCATATTATTTCGTTGAATTTGATTTAAACATATGTATATATAATATATAACAATATATAACGATATATATAATATGCATTATACCATTTAGAAACTAACTATAACATTTTATATTTAACTAATATAACGTAATAAATGATTAATTATATCAATAATAAATGAAGCATCGGTTAATATTATTGTGATCATAGACCTATTTTCACTACTAATATATCTATTTCGTAGTTATAATTAATAATAAAATGAGAAATCTTTGATAAATATAGCTTGTGTTATATTTATTTAATATTTATATTTATAAATAGGTGAAAAACTATGATTTATGTATTATCAAATTTACCAAATTTGATAAATATAAATATATATATATATATTTGTATATAATAACATTATATATAATGATTATATGGTAACAATGATATTTTTGTAATTAAGATATATGTCAGTTAGTTATCTACAACTAAACTCTATACACCAACTGTATAGCTTCATCCAGTTACTAACTCCGATTGTCTATCTATCATAGTATGAAACATCGCTATGTGTCATACCACCAGACCGTGTAATCTACTGTATAGCTATTGATCATTCATGTGCCTATATTGCTTGATTACCCATCATCATATACCGACTTTCGTATCAACAATTTAATTAGCTATCCACAATCTTGGTTGGAATTCTAACTTAGTTATTACTGATTAATAATCAGTTATAATCAGTGATTAATAATCACTGATTATATATTGCCCCATCAACCAAATAATATGTTTTAATATATCTACTATTGTACATTGTTATAAGTTTCATCAGGTAACATATTACAGACCATCGTTCTACAGATTACAATTATTGTTAATATTGAATATCATTCACAGCTATACTATGTAACACTAAATATATAATCCTCTATTTAATTTTACTTAATTCTCTAATTAAGGGGGTATCCCATTACCATTATTTCCAGAAATACTATCCGGAAATTTTTTTATATAGCAATTTTCTAGCAAGTTATAGTGAGATACCCTCTTACTTTCCGGCAACTTGTCGGAAATATAGTAACTTTAAAGGGGGTATCCCACTACAACTTTCTAGAAAATCTCTTTCTAGCAACAATTTCCAGACACTGAGAAGTTGAGACTACTACGATTACACCTAATACCAGTGAACCCGTACGAAGTAATCTCATGCGACCTTATAATGTATATAAATATAATTAATGATTAATTTAATATAACTTTAATTAATGTAAATCATTATTTAAAAAAGTAGAATTTACGAGATCACTGGTTATCCCTGCTATTAGTAACGAATACAAATGGATGACTCCATTGATTTCATCTCGACCAATTAATGTCCAGTATGATTATAGGTAATAAATTAGTTAAAATTGTAACCCGTAGTATCAGTATAGTTCTATTATATAACTTATATATGAAAACTTAAATAGTAGATAGATAATCACTTTATATAAATATGGTGATGAAACAATTTATGAGTTTTTAGCACAACAATAATTTTCTATAATATATCTATATATAATATCTATAATATATCTATATATAATATCTTTATAATATCTATAATATCTCTATATATAATATCTTTATAATATCTAAAATATGTTATCGTTAGACCTTCCTTTTTTCCATTCAACATTTTCTACCATTCCTATTTATAAATCGTAAAATATAGTACTTACTTTTATTGTAAGATTTTTTTTAATTTATAACCATTTTTTGAGTATTCCCTTTTTCAAATAGCATCTCTTATATTATCTATATAATTATTATGATAATACTCTATTTCAAAAATTGTATAATAATTACGTTATATTTAATGATACATATTCATTTACTAATTACTTAGTGATTATTCACTATATTATATGGAAAACTTAGCTATATAAGTCATAGCCTATGGCTGGTCCACATAAACTAGTTAATTATGACACGCACACATCCACTCCGAAAGCGCAAGCATCACTATCGAATAACTATTAGTCGTAAAAATATGACGTATCTAGTTCATAACAACATATGCACTAGAGGCGACAAGTATATGAATAATAGTTTATGGCATAAACTTTATGCTGTGGTGTTTTCGGAGTGGAAATGGCAACCTTTAGTTTATATTATGTATGTAACTTAATTTATGTGTGTAAGTAAAATGTATGTACATAAACATATATATATGTGTGTACACAAATACACATACACTGTATGTGTATTTAAAAAGGGTAACACGTGATAAGCTGATTTAACAAATACACAAAACTAAGCTATAACTGATCACTGGTCCACATCATCCAGTTAATTATAACACACACATCCACTCCGAAGGCGCTAGTATCGCTATCGAATAAAGTATTAGTCATCAAAATATGGCTCCTCTAGTATATAATAACCTATTATATACTATATAATATAGTATATATTATTATAATAATTATATTATATGATTTATATCATATAACTATATGAATATTTGCTTAAATAAAATATTAAGCAATAAATAATAATAATTATAATATATAGTCGGTACCTAGTAAAAATCTTCGCGATTGATACTTGATTGATACTCGATTGATACTCGATTGTAATGCACGCTAAATTTGTATTTTAATTAGTGAATTTACAATATGATATGGTCAATAGCGTTTGTTTGTCTGTAGAAACATTAATATTTTTAGTTTTAGTTATTTTCACTTGTTGGTTTGGTTTGGTTGGGTTTAGTTTTGATATTCAATATCAATCAATATCATCGACATCAATGATATTGCCAGTTTTATTAGCTGCATAACATCCCGAGTGAGCCTATACATTTTATAGTAAAACACTTAAATATATGTTAATGATAAACCGTTACACGTAGTCTATAAATAGATATACACTAAGTATAATGACCAAACATACGTTATTTTAAAATCACTAATTCGTATAAACATTTTTACGGGAACTCACATTGTTATCAATCGTAAAGCTTTTGACCATAATCATTATGGTGATAATATCATAATGATTAGATAATATCATAATGATTAGATAATCATAATCTTATATATATATATATAATATAGGTAACGGTATACGATCATAACGGACTGGTTGCTAATGTAAATAAACGCGAAAAAAGGACGATTTGAGTTATTATAGGCGCACTTTGGGATGTAATCATTACATTAATACAGGTTAAAAAACAAAGTAGAAGAAGACTAAACCAAAAAAAAACAAAATACTCACCAAATATCAATACAAAAAATATATATATTAAATTATTTAATAAATATAATATTTATATTCTCAACACGTCCGACGGACGACGTCCGTTATGATCGGACACCCATAATAGTAACACATTTTATTTGGCTATAAAGTATAGCATAATGAATAATATTATTATAATATAATATATATAATATATATTATAATATAAAAATTATATAATAATTATATATTATAATAATATAATATTTATTTAAATTTATATTTATTTTAATTTATAATTAAGTTTATATTAAATTATTATTAATATTATTGTTTATGTTCATTATTAAAATATATATTTTAAAATATAATTATATTAAGTTTTAGTGTATATATGTATTAAATTCATTGATATGTGTATACTCACGTATAAATGTATAAAGTAAAAATATAAAAATTATTTCGTAAATCGTATTTCAATTGTAATTTGATTATATCACGTGATGTTTATTTATATTTGTTTATTAATTCGGGTTTTTAATATTATTCAATAATAATAGAATATACTTGAAAAATTTAAAATACGCGCTATTATTTATTGTTGACATATTTATTTACTTCATTTAATCAGTTAGTAAATCGGTTATATATATATTTGTTAAAAACTAATATCTATAATTATCTTTTGATTTTAATGTTAGTAATATAATCTTAATAATAATTAGTAATACAATGTAATACATATTATATCACTATTAATAGTAGTATTATTATAATAATTATAATTATTATAATAATTATTATTTTAATAATTAAATTGCTGAATACTGACATCGGCCCCCAATAAGTCATGTGTCAAACAGAGAGTTCAATTATACTATTAGTTATATTTCTCATTAAATTATTAATCGAGTAGTGAATTCATGTTTTATATATACATACGGTAGCCAGTAACCTCGTACGAGTAACTTCGTATGACTTGTTAAATTTAATTTAATTCATAATTATTATGAAATTTTTATGAAATTATTATGAATTATTATGATAATAATACAGTTTTTATACATCGATGTCCATCGAATTTGCTGCTGATCGTAAAGTTCTCTTGATCCTTTGCTATATATTTTAACACATCTTACAGATTATCTTTAATATGATATTTAATTATTAATAATACATAAATAAAAAAATGTAATAAAAAAATTACATAAATAATATGGTATTATTTCAGATAATTTATCTGGTCAATAATTATAACTACATCAATCATAATTTGTATCAAAGATTCAATGCAATATATTTATATTTTCAAAAGTACCTATATAATCTTAATACTGACATCGGCCCCCAATAAGTCACATGTCTAAAAGAGAGTTCAAGTACAAATTTCGCATCGGGTGTTATTCGTGTTATTCGCCTTAGAATACAAGGGAATACCGCCGCACAACTTATGAAATTGACGTGAAGCAAAGTAGCACAATTTTAAAAATTATTTTATTAAATAAAATAAAAATCATTTACTAAGACAATATTTTATAGATTCACTTTGGGATATAATGCAGCTAAAAAAAACAATAATTAATTTGCATATATATATATATAATATTAAATATTGTTTATTATTTTATTATATCCTATTTTGGTATATTAGTTAATATCAGTAGTATAATGGATAAACAAATATTTTAAACCATATTTATCTAGTACTTAACATAATATTATATTACTACGAATATGCGGAATATTTAATAAATTAAATAACGCACCGGTTTTCCACCGCTATGTGTGTTATATTTCTCAGTATTGTATTCACCGAGTAGTGAAGTTGTGTTCTATATATACAGTAACCATACACGTCAAGTCTATTCGTATCGAGACTACTAAACCATCTTGCTTTATAATATATATATATATATTGTTTCTTATATATATATATATATATACTCTGTGAACAATATATATATTATATAAGTAGGATCTTTTAGTATAGCTCGATTGATAATAAGCTTTTATGTTATGCTTGTCTAGAATAGACTCGATACGGAGATGATCGATTGCGAATAAGCTTGATGTGTATAGTAACTAGTAGTGTTGTAAAATTTCGAGTCCTCGAGTCCAAATCTCGAGTCCTAGTAAAAAATGTCGAGTCGAGTCTGTAATTTTCGAGTCCATTTGAATATTTATCGAGTCGAGTCTCAACAGTTGATTTTCGAGTCGAGCCGAGTATTTATAATAGGACTCGATATTTTTTTTTTAATAATTAATAATTAATATGATAATACATATAAATAAAATTATTTAATTATATGGAACTATTTCATATTTGAAGTAAACTTTATTTAAATTAATGATATTTCATATATATATTTATTTGTTATTAATTTAGCTCTAGTCACGTCACCTCCTAGTGATTAATTGTATATGCTGTAGAGTTCATGAACTTTTGAATATTTTTATTTATATTTAAATTCTATTCTATAAATCTATAAAATGAGTGACTTAAATACAACACATATTAGTATTTCATAATAATATATTATGATATAATTAATTCTTATTATAATAATTATTGTATTATAATTTATCGAGCCATATAAGACTATATACAATATTTATTAATTTGAAAAAAATAGCGCATGTTTAACTCAATTTAATTTTTTTTAATATCTCAACATTAATATACAGAAGCTCGCAATACTAAAAAATCTCTATACCAGGGTTTTGGTATTAATTATTAAGTACTAGTCAGTAGTAATTTAGAAGAAATTATTTAAATAATATATGATATTTTATATTTATAATATATATGGTTAGTAACCATTGTAAACATTGGTTACTGAACGAATTGGGAACGGTATTCATTGAATAGTATTCAACATTTGAAGCGGGTGTCGAGCGCGCGACGAGTGCAGATATGTATAAATAGAATATATTTTTAAATGCATACATCAGTGCATAATATGCACTGCATACAGCTAATAACTGAACTATAGAAAGAATAAAGCATATATTATAAAGTATACAGTATTATACTGAGAGAGCGGTGGGTATCGGACCCCCCATTCCAAAATATGGGGGGGGGGGGCTAAGTATGTTTTGCCCCCAATATGTTATAATAAATTGTATATATTGATATATTAAATCTAGTATATTTTCTTTGTCAATAACATTTTTTATCATATATATTATAAACAATATATATTATATAAACATATATATTATATTATTTATATATATTACTGGTTTAACCCGAACTCGGTTTCGGGTATCAATTCCGGGTTATAGCAAAATTTCATGATATCGGGTTTCGAAAAATGGTCCAAGAACGGGTCCGGGTTTTAGTAAATTAATTTTGGGTATTTGTGTAAAATAAAAATAATATTAAAATTGTATATACATTTTATAAAAATATAATTAAATCTTAATTTAATCGATAATTATTATAATACATTATTATAATGTATACAACTGATAACGTAAGTATACTAAATATTGCCAAAGCCAAATATATACTATATGCCTATTAATCCTATGTAAATTGTAATATCTGGAAAATAAGTATTTAATTAATTCATAGATATTGAAAATTTCAATAATTGAAATGTTTATGTTAATTATAATTGTACTACATTTTTGTACATAACTTATGTTATAATACAAATTAAAAAAAAAGCTACAATATGAAGTATATTATAAAATTCAATAAGCTTTCCGGTGTTAATTATTGTATTATTATTCTATTTACAATAGAATATATTTAAAAATTATCATTCTAGTAGATATTTGTTGATCATAATAACAAATATTTCACGATCTAATATTTATAAATTATATTTTGATTGTTGTTGCCTATATATTATTTATTAATTATAGCTATTTCTGATTCTGTATTTCTGTATTGCTACAAAATATATGTTTTATAAATTTTCTACACATATTTTAAAAAGTATAATATTTATATCTTATAATATTTATATATTTATTATATAATTACAATATTTTAATTATATCTTAAATCTTAAATTATAACTTATATCTGAAAAATTTAAAAAAAATATTTCAAATAATATTTTTAAAAATATCAATAATATTACAAAATATATTTTGAATAAATTTCAAAAAAATGTCTACAAAAATGTTTACAAATATTTCAAAAAAATGTTTTCAAATATTTCAAAAATATGTTTAAAAATATTTCAAAAAATTTCAAAAATATTTCAAAAATTTTTAAAAATATTTTAAAAATTTAAAAAAAAATTCAAACAAATTTCAAAAAATTTCAAAAAAATATTTCAAAAAAGCGACGCTGAAGATTTTAGATGACAACAAATCATTTTAATGGCAAAAAGTCAATTTTTTAGGTTTTTCTGGGGTACGCGGTAAAATATTCAAAAAATTGATATTTATTATAAACTTTCATTATCTCGAAAGTCTCGAGATAATGAAATTTAGGATTTGATTGTCTCGAGATAATGAAAATTAGGATTTGATTGTCTGGAGATAATGTAAAATGGGCTAAATTTAAACCACTAATATATATTATTTAATCCATTCTTTATATTTAATTTTTATGACCTTAATTTTATAAACTTTGAATTTTCAATTTGGATTTGAAGGCTTCGAAGCCTTACATTTTTGGATTTGAAGGCTTCGAAGCCGAAGATTTTAGGATTTTAATATTTTTATTGGCTTCGAAGCCTTGATTTTTAGGATTTGATGGCTTCGAAGCCTTGAAAGTATTTGAAATTTTACAACCCTAGTAACTAGGGTTGTTGGTTTTTTTATTTTTACACCAACAAAATCTGTTTTTTTGGTATTTATGTTAAGAATATTTGTTTTTTATTAATAAATTGTGTGTTATTTGTAATATATACTTCTATGATTATTATCAGATATTTCGTGTATATTATATTAAAAAGTATTATATTATAATTTATAGTAATATGCAGGGAATACTTTCCAAGTATATTTCATATTCCATATTTTTATTTCTGTAAGGCATGTTTATTAATAACCTAATTAATAATTTATTACTATTATTACTAATTTATATAATATACATAATTAATAACTTTATATAATATACATAATTAATACTATTATTAATAATATTGATACTAATTAAATGAAACTATAATATTTAAATTAATATATTTATCACTAATTTTAAATCAAAAACCAGATCAAAACCCAATTAAAAACCCGAACATTCCTGATTGTAACCATATATACGTACATATAATACCGTATTTTTATATATTATTATATAAGTCCTACATGCATTATTTACTTTAACTCTCGGTTAGACATGTGACATGTTGGGGGCCGATGTCAGTCTAACTCCTATTTAACATCTATATATTATTTATAGACTCTGAAAATGTTATAAAAATCTATCACATGGTTTAAAAGGTGGAATCTTTCAAACATAATAAATTGTGTATACAAAAATACTGAGCTATAAGTTTCTAAAGTTTTTTGTGAAATACATATTACATTATAATGTATATTGATTGATATATATTATATCATATAATATATGTTGTACATGTGTATTTTTAGAAAAGGCAGACATAATTACTCTTGAATGAAATATACATCATTTTAAAGATAATTAATTATATTTTAATATTTTTAAGATAAAATAAATGAAATGAGCTCTCCCTTCCTTTAAGACATTGAAATCAAGTATATTTGTGTATAGATAATACCCTAATACTTTAATAATTATAACTTTTATTTAATTAGTGTAAATGATTAGAATAGTCTTGTTCTCGCAATTTAATTATATATTGTGTAATACAAATAAATATAACTAGACCTTAGAATACAAATATGGTATTTACCCGTTAGTTAGTTGTTATCTATTTAATTAAATTAGTATTTACTGTATATCCTATTTTTTAAATCTTAAATAAATAATTATAATTTCTTTAAATTAGTATATCTGATATATATATATATATATATATATATATATATATATATATATATATATATATAATTATTATATTATATCAATTAACCATAATTAATATATTTTCTATATTATTTTAATAATATCTTTTAATAATTGTTGTGTGCGATTCATAATTCTGTGAATTATATTAATATTTATTCATATATGATTTATTCATATATATATATATATAGTATATTTATATATGGTATGGTATGGTATGGTATGGTATCAGATTCGGGTAAACCCCAGGAAAGATAAAGAAGCCTTTGCGGCTTTTCTAGTTATCAACCCATTTTAATTTTAAACAGTTCATAAATACAATAATAAGTTTTGACTTCCTGTTTACAATAATAAAATAATAAAATTTGAACTGTTTAAAAAATCATCATATTACCGTTAACGATTACACCATTTCAATTATTTAAAACAATTAAACAAAAAAGGATAAATAAATAAATAAAGTATATTGATAATTGAATGTAAAATAAAATTAAAACTAAAAGAATAAAAACTAATAGAATAAGAAACTAAGCAGATTAAAAACTAAAAGGCTTGGAAATTAAAATATGTTATTGTGTAAAATTAAAAAAAATATGTTTTACAAATATATAAAAACTAAAATAATTATGAACAATAATATATATCAACAATAATACTGAATAAATATGGAAAAAATACGTATAAACATAATTGATATATACTAGACCAATAATACCGAAAAAATATAGATAAAAAGTCATATATAATAGTAATATAAGAGAAGAAATTGTAATGAAATTGAAAATAAGTATGTTATAAAATAAAAATAAAACTAAAAGAATAAAAACTAATAGAATAAGAAAGTAAGCATATTAAAGAACTAAAAGACTTGGAAATTTAATAACATTGTACATTAAAATATGTTATTGTGTAAAATTTATAATAAATATATTTTTCTAATATATAAAAACTAAAAGAATTATGAAAATAAATGACTAATAATACTGAAGAAATGTGGATAAAAAGTCATGTACATTAAAATATGTTATTGTGTAAAATTTATAATAAATATGTTTTTCTAATATATAAAAACTAAAAGAATTTTGAACATTATGCAAATAAAAGACCAATAATACTGAAGAAATGTAGATAAAAAAGTCATATAAACCCTATAAGTGATATATACTAGACCATTAATACTGAAAAAATATAGATAAAAATATTAAAATATACTAGTTTAAGATGAGATAGTTTTTTAATTTATTTGTAAACTTATTGAGTGGTTTAATTTCCTTTAGCTCATCATTAAGTTCATTCCATATAGTAGGGCCTTTAATGTATAGTGTATATAAGCATTTATTTTTTGAGGTAAAATGAGTGTATAGTTCATGTTTCTTTCGTGTATTGTATGGTATGATTTTCTTATTGAATAAACTAGAGTTTGGACTAACATTATTATGGTATATATTATGCATAAAATGACATGTTTGATATTTTATTAAGTCAAGTAATTTTAGTATATTTGTTTGTATAAAAAGAGTATCTGTGTATGTAAGTTTTGGTTTGTTAAATATTATTCTAATAATTTTTTTTTTAATTATATATACATCATTAATATTATAATTATAGTTATTTCCCCATATAATGTTACAATAGTTTAGATGTGGTAAAATTAATGAATTATATAATAATGTAATAATGTAATAATGTAATAAGTTTTAAAATCAAAGAGTTCTTTTACATTTTTTTAAATCCATATTATTTTATATAGTTTTGTTTTAATTGCTACTATTTCTAATTTCCAGTTTAGCTTCTGATCTATTATTACACCTAGAAATTTTGTGTTTTTCACACAATTAATATTAATACCAGCTATATTTAGATCTAAAACATTGGATGAGTTGAAAATCATATAATATGTTTTCTTCAAATTTATAGATAGTCTATTTGATATCAACCAGTTATTTATTTTTAAAAGTTCATTATTTACATTTTCCTGAATTCTAAGTATGTTGTTGTCTTCTAAAAATAAAGTAGTGTCGTCAGCGAACATTGTTAATTTTAGAAGTTTCGAACTATTTATAATATCATTTATATATATTAAAAAAAGTATTGGTCCTAATACAGTTCCTTGAGGTATACCACATTTTGAGAAATATTCATTTTATATTTCATCTTTAAATTGTAGAAATTGAGGTATTTTTATTAAATAATTCTTTAACCAAAGTAATGGTAAGCCATGTATACCGTAGTGGTGAAGTTTTTTAATTAATATGTCGTGATTCACAGTATCGAATGCTTTTTTAAAATCTATAAATATAGCTGTACATATTTTATTGGAATTTATACTTCTCGAAATCATAGTTTCTAAATTAACAATTGCATTGAGAGTACTTGATTTTTTTCTAAATCCAAATTGGGAATCACATAAGATGTTATATTTATCTAAAAAAATGACTAGTCTATTATAAAATAATTTTTCAAGTATTTTTGAAAATATACAAGTCAATGAAATAGGCCTATAATTTTCAAACAGATTTTTATTTCCGGATTTATATAAGGGAATAATACGTGACGCTTTTAGAAGAGTGGGTATCTCTCCAGTTGAAAATGTAGAGTTAAAAATGTTTAAAAGTGTAGAAATAAAAGATGGGTAAATTAACTTGATTAAAAACATTGAAAATTTATTTATATCTAAAGATTTCTTAGGTTTAAAGTTTTCAATTACTCTAATGAGTTCGTTTTCTTTAATTGGTTCTAAAAAAAAAGAATTTAAATTTGGTTGTTTTTAAAATTGATTAAAAGAATAATGACTAGTGGGTGGTATTTCTGCATCTAGAGTTTCTCCAACTTTGCTAAAATAATTATTGAAATTATTTGCAATGTATGTATTATTTATATATTTTATATTATCTTTTACAATAAAGTCTGGTAATATAGCGTCTTTTGTACTTTTCAATATATTATTTATTACATTCCATTTGCTTTTATCATTACAATTATGTAAAAGATTGTGATAATATTCTTTTTTATATTTTTTAATATTTAATTGGAATTCTCTTTTCACAGTTTTATAATTTGATAGATTTTCGGGAGTTTTATTTTTTATATATTTGATATATAATTTTTGTTTTAATTTACTGTATTTTTTAAGGTCGTCGTTAAAAGGGTTATCAGATTTCTTATTTTTTTTACAATTATAAGTGGGAAAACATTTTTTATATTTATCTTTAATTGTATTAATAAATATGATCCATGTTTCATTTAAGGTCTTTGCTTTTTCAAATAGTATATTAAAATTTATTTGTTTTAATTCTTCCCTTAAACATCCAATTGTATATGTATTTATATTATTTCTAATTGAAATGTTATTCTTTTGATGTGATTTATTGTAAATGTTTTTTATTATAATGAATATAGGATAATGATCCGATATGTCATTTAAAATTATTCCAGTTCTAATATTATTAAATAATCCATTATAAAATATATTATCAATTAGAGTTGATGAATGTATAGTTACTCTTGTTGGTTTGTTGATTGTTTTAAAGCATCCAATTTCATTAATAGTATTTATAAAGTTATTCACGTTTAGTTTATCAGTTTTAATAATATCTAAATTGAAATCACCACATATAATTAATTTTGTATTATTAAATGTATTAAAATTGTTTAAAATGATGTTATTATATTCAGAAATAGCTTCATTTGTATACCTAGTTGCTCTATAAATAGCACTAATAATAATATTTGTATTTTTTTCTATACATAATTCTAGCGTAATACAATCTAAAATATTGTTAGAAAAGATAATTTATTTAACATTTTTATTTTAAAATTATATTTGACATAAATTAAAACACCTCCTCCTCTATTATATGACCTATTGGTAAAATAATGGTTATAATTTTTAATTTTATGAATAAATAGTAAATCATTTGTTAACCATGTTTCTGTTAAACAAATGATATCATAATCTGCTTGTTCATTAAAGATCTTCAAATTATCATAATTTTTTTTTAAACTTCTAATATTTAGATTAAATATATTTTAGAAAATAATGAATTGTGGCATCCATAAGGTATATACTAATCCACCGTATTAGCGTGTTAAACATAAATTGGGACACTGGAAATATAATGTTGGATTAATGACAACATATTTTCTATGGTATATTTATATATATATTTACTGCAGGACAATAGATGATCGATATATATAATACGTTACACTTCTCATAATAATGCATGTTACACATGTTTAACAGCCGGACGCACTAGGCATGATCGAGATTACCTGCAACGATCGTCTCGGAAAGAAAGTCCGCGTGAAGTGCAAGTTTGTACCCCCGCGTTTTACCCCATCATAAGATTAATTAAAAATTATATATAACCAATTACAATCGTAATACTTACACGTATAAGTTACATATATATAAGTTATATCTTAACAAATCTTAAACAAATTCTAATGCCAGTAACAAACTGTCACCCCATTTCTATCTTCACTTCCCTCTGATTATTTTAACAATCCTAAGGGGCAATATTGCCCATAATAAAAACCACTGTCTAACACATCCTTCCATCATCATCATTAACTATGAAACATAGCATTCTATCACTAGTTGTTACTAACTCATTATCTACATCGGCACCACCGATACTAAAGCTGACTTCGTACTACAACTATGATCAGATATTACGATGACCTGTGTGAAGATATCTAAAATCTATCGGAATCGGTACATGATTAATCATCGGATGTATTAAGTACTTAATACTTAATTACTACTTAGTAGTATTAAGTAAGCTTTAGGATAGGTAACGGGTATGATGGAGACTAATGTTAGTGATAACTAATTATAGTATAGGTAACTTAACTTATATTTAGGTCCAACACCTATCTCTCTCATCAACACATTACCCCCCCCATCCCACACCTATCTCCCTCATCAACATATTACCCCCACCTCTACCCCCTCGTACAGTGAAGATGACACAATCGGAGACCTGAAGAAACTGATCGCTGCCCAGACTGGAACAAGATACGAGAAGATTGTTCTTAAGAAATGGTAACAAACATGTTGCTAATAGTTATTATAATAATCAATATACATATATATATATATATATATATATGTATGTGTGTGTAATTAATTATTGCAAAATACTAACTAAAGTTGTAGACTAATTAAATTGTAGATTCAGTTTGTAATCCCGACTACCCTATAATATTAGTATTTCTGTAATAACTTTGTGTGTGTCTATCCCCTGTGTTAACTATAAGGATGTAGATCTAACTATAAGCACACCGTTCCTTTGGTTCTATTCATGAAAAGGTAACATGCATCACATTTATCCGAATAAAGCAATATAATGAATTACTATATGTATGATTTTTATACAATACTTATTATACAATATAACATGTATCGTTAGTTCAATTATTATTATTGTGATACTTTTTTTTAAAAGTTATTATTATTAGTATTTTGGTAGAGTACTTTCATCCCATCCAGGAACTTAGATGAAGTTTTCACTTATAACCATATATGGCTCTAATGTCCCTTCGAAGCCGCTCTCATGTTAAGGCATCCATGGTTTTAACGAAAGCCGATCATTTATTTATATACAATTATATAAGATCACTTCGAAATATTATTTCGACACCTATTTTAATGGTCCTGACGGAGCTCGAACCCACGCCCTATTGCTTGTGTGTCTGATGACTTAGTCAACTGGTTTAGCTTATTTAACTTTGAGCTATACAGGCAGTTTATATTTACATATATATGTATACTATATATACGTGTATATGTTTAATAATGAGAAATTCGCTAGTTCATGAGAAACACTCATTTTTAATCATCTTGGAATTCAACTGCTACTAATATATAGACAATAGTACATTCCTCGGCTGTAGGTAAATATCAGTCTGTACATTGAAACCCTGTATCTTTTGAAGGAGTTTTTGTGGACAACTTTTCTAATTCGAATTTTTGCCATACAAACTCAGATTTTGTTCATAATCTATTACACCATAGTCCAATTTATTTAGTATACATTTTAGTATACATATACGGTGTATTTTTTCGTATGTAATATTTTTACGAACCTATTTATGGATTCCATAAATAGGTTTGTTTCCTCCCACTTTTAAATCATTACAAAGTCACTGAATCCACCCGTCACTCTGTCTTACATCAATGTATGTGTATAATTACATAATCTAGTTACTCTAATAATATTAACATGTTTGCATTTTATTGTATCGTTTTATATAAACTATTTTATATTTTACAGGTATAACATATTCAAGGACCACGTGACTCTGTACGATTGTATCCTTTAACTAATTAATTCAATATATATATATATATATATTTATATATTATAACTAATATATAATAATAGTAATAATATTTCTTAGAAGAATTTTAATACATTTTTTTTCTGTTGAATTATAATAATATTTATATATTTTATATTTTCTTCTAAAGGGCTTCAAAATATGACTATTTTCTATTGTTGTTGCCCATATATATAATAATATTCCTTAATTGTATCATGCATTCTTGTTTATATATGCTTATACCAATAAGATATTAATTAATGTGTAAATAAATTTAATCAAATTACTATAATAAAAAAAAGGAATATTATCTATTCCTAGATATTGTATTATTTAAATTATATTTAAAAAACCTATAAAATAACAAAATGAAATAAGATTTTATTCTTATAATTAATGTATTAATTTTCTATTAATTCAACTAACTTCTCTTGTAATAATTCATAACTCACCAATTGATTTTTTAAATAATTACTTGTATACAAATTGTATAATACAATATAACATCTAAAATGTGGTAGTCATATTAGTTTACATAGAATCATTTATGTGTGTATGTTTCATCGATATAAAGAAAGTGGATAAGCAATTGAATGTAGTGTATGGTACTTTCCGCTACGAGCGCTGCAGTCGAAACCCACTATCTGGCCCACTACTTTTTATTTATAATAATATGTATTTATCATATATATATTGATAATCACTACCAATTTTAATATACTATCGATACTAAAAATAAAATTATATATTTAAAATACATAATATCAACATTCCTCGTAATTGTGTGTATTTAAATTGAAGTTATAATACTATTTTATTGATTTTATTGATATTTATAATTTAAATCCATTGATATAGATAGAAGTCACTTTAATCTATTTCGACGAAAAGACTACTGTTTCAATATTTGACATATATAATATGACTAATATCCAATCAAAATCACTGATACCATTTTGTTAATTTATCGATAAAAGTGTCATTCACGTATCTATCTTTTACATGCATTGCGTGCGTCAATTGCTTATCCACTTTCTTTATATCGATGGTATGTTTATGTATTATTTATGTATTATCATATATTAGTATTTAATATAATGTATATCCTTAACTATTAAAAGATGAAATTCATGACGGAATGAACCTGGAACTTTACTACCAATGATTCATCAATAGTCTTCACATATTGATAACTTGTATATATTATACCTAGAGTAGTGTGCATATTTTTATTATTAATATTTTAATTTAATACATTTCAATTTATATTACCTAGTATTGTATGCATATTTTTATTATTAATATTTAAGTCATATTTTAATTTATTACATTTCAAATTATATTACTTAGTGTAGTGAGCATATTTGTATTATTAATATTAAGTAATATTTTAATTAAATATATTTTGATTCATCTAAATGTATATCATATGGATAATATACAATATAATATTATATTTTATTATTATTATTAACTTTATAATTTGATGTAGGTATTTATACATCTGAAAACTTAAATACAAGATATATTGATTATGTCATCTAAGTGTATTATTTTATTTATCATTTCTTTAATCTAATATTATATATTTTAATAAATTTATTGAAACTCATAATTTATTTATTTAAATAAATAATCAATAAATTATTTATTATTACAAATTATTAAATATACTATATAAAATGAAAACTGTATTATTTATTAATATTAGTAATATATTATATGTAGTATTTATTTGTTCTTTTTATGATAAGAAATTTTAAAATATATTTACTATATTAATATTAGAAACCAATGAGTTATAGAGATAGAAATTATTTTTGTAACTTATTTATATATTTTACAATTTATTATTTTATATATATATATTAAATCTTAATATGATAATCAGGGTTGATGGTTGTTTTTTTTAAACCAGTCTATTTTTTTTCCTGTTAAATTAGTTTATCTGTTTTTTTGTGTGAAGAATATTGGTTTTTTATTTATCAAATAAATTTTTCTATTGAATGTTATTTGTAATAAATATTTCTATGATTATTATTAAAGATTTCATGTATATTATATTAAAAGTATTATAGTATAATTTACTAAATTGTATTAGTTATTTCAGTAAATTCTTTCAAATTATATTTGTCTTTCTGCCAGGCATTAAATTAATAAGTTTATATAATATACATTATCTATAATATTTTTAATATATTAATATTAAATGTTACTATTGAAATTAATATACAATAATTATGATATATAAAAAAACCAAATAGACCACATATAACTAACTATTTGATCCAATTTCTAATGATGTTGTTTTAAAGTATATATAATATATTGCGAGTTAATAAATTGATTACTGTTCAATATAATAACTTGTATAGTATAATTTAACGATTCTTACCAAATTCTCTAATAGCTCTCCTTGAAAAGTTAGATATAAAAACCTAGGTTCTTGTTGTAGATATTAAGCTATTAAATATATCCATATAATTTAAAATATCCATTGGAATATTTAAAGTTGTTGAATATTGCAAATAGAGTTTAGAAATAATATAAGTGGAATAAGAAAAAAATAAGTACCTTAACTAGTATGCTTGTCTTCTTGATTGGGAAGTATTTTCTAATCTCGCATAAATCTATAAATTTGTCTTTATATTATTATAATAATTATAGCTATAACTATATTAGTCATATGTCTTATTGTAGTATACAAGTGTAGTTTTATATGAGTTAAAAAGTACACAGTAGATATACTTAGATACTTCGTATAGTACCCACACATACTATATATTATATAATTATGTACTATAAGTATAACCTAATACAAATAGGTTAACACTACTATAGTAATGCGTACGTTTTTGTTTAATTCAATGTATAATACAATAATTTTATTTATAAATTAAAAATTCGGATAAAATTTTATAAAATAATTTTATTTATAAATTCGTAATAAAATGATTAATATACAATTTTATTTACAATAGTAAGCACATTAATTATAGAAAATGAACATATTTAAATAAATTTGTATCATTATAAATGCAAGACTAATTACTATAATATATAGTTACGATAGTGTGCTTGCAACGGTATTATAGCATATTTAAAATGTGGAAAGTTTTAAAGAATAATTACTATACATTGTAAATATAATATGTTATGTATGTTAATAGAACATATATACCCCTTAAACATGTCAAAGATGTGACTATTTGCACTTTATTTGCTATTATCAATATATATATATATATATATATATGTGTGTGTGTGTAAATATATAACAATTGAAAAACATATTTTGTATATTGCCTTTATTGTTTTTAAATGATTATTGTCTTGGTATCCTTCATTCTGTTTGGCAATCTAACACCTATTAAGTGTTTACTTGTTCAACTTATTAGCTTTCTTTGGTGAGTTTGCTATGTTCACCGTGGTTTTAACTTTCTCTTGTTCCTGTTCCGTTCTCGTACCGGTGACATTATCTCCATGTGTTTGTCCATCTTTATTCTGATTAGTAAATATGACTACCGACCTATTGGAATATATATTTTCAGACTTTGTGATTCTAGCTTTCACGCCGGTATTTTGATCAAGCGAATCGACGCACCTCGATTGAACTCCCTCCGTGTGTCTGGTCTGCACACGGTCAATACACGAAACTGTCCTCTCAATAGTCGGGGACAGTCTCCTCGCTCTCTTCGCCGCATTCCGATCCCCCAGTCTCACGTGACTACTGGCCACCTCGTGGATAGTGGACGCCGTACCTTTAGCATTGATGTGCCACGGTTGCCTGAAGTGAGTCATAGTTGTGCGGCAAGGTTTCGCTTCTCTCATACTGACCACACGTTCTAGTTCTTCTCGCCGCCTCTTCACCGGGTTGTCGAACACCGCTATAGTAGGCTGCATCGCGATAGATGACCTATGAGTCATCTGAACCGTATCCATCTCGTCCTCGTCTGATAGTGGTTGGTTAGAGCCCAGGTCTATAGCACACTCGTCCACTTCCATCGGTTCAGCTGCTACCGAACAGGCTTGTTCTGATATAGCGCTGACCTCATCTCGTACGGATACCTTGTCTACTTGGACGATCGATTGCGCTGCGACTTCTTCTCGTTCGTCGTCCGCGTCGTTATCTTCTTCGTCCATTAGCATGGGCTCGTCTTCATCCGAGGATGAGGAGGATGAGGAGGATGGTGAGTCACTCCTTCTCGATGCTCTCCTCCTCCTCCTTCTCTGTGTTCTTCTACTTCTCGGTGATCTCAACATGTATCTCGATTCACTATCGTCTTCTTCGGATGAAGAGGAAGAGGAGGATGAGGCTGATTCAGCTCGTCTCCTTTCTTCTCTTTCTGCTGAAATTACTCTTCTCTCTCCTCCTCTTTCATCATCTTCGTCAGATGAAGAGGAGGACGACGATACATTACGATTAGCTCGTCTCCTTTCTTCTCTTTCCTCCCTTGCTGATGCCAATACTCTTCTCTCTCCTCCTCTTTCATCATCTTCATCAGATGAAGACGAGGATGATGATGAATCGTGATTGGCAGCTCGTCTCCTTTCTTCTCTTTCCCCCCTTGCTGCTGCCAATACTCTTCTATCTCCTCCTCTTTCATCATCTTCATCAGATGAAGACGAGGATGATGATGAATCGTGATTGGCCGCTCGTCTCCTTTCTTCTCTTTCCCCCCTTGCTGCTGCCAATACTCTTCTCTCTCCTCCTCTTTCATCATCTTCATCAGATGAAGACGAGGATGATGATGAATTGTTATCGTCAGTTCGTCTGTTTTCTTCTCTTTCCCCCCTTGCTGCCTCTATAAATATTCCATCTACTTCTCGATCGTCGTCATCTAATCCTGATAAGCGCATGATACCAGCAAATCCACCTAAACTATCTATTCCATTCCTTAGCTCTTCGGTGTCTAATGTTATGGATGCATCTCCTTGACCGGTCTGTGGAAGCGAGTAAAGGGCTTCGTCGTCGTCATCGTCGTCCGAACTGCTCGAACTACTCGAGATATCGGCACTTGAACTTGAGCTGTTATCTTCATTTTCACCGGGCGCTCGATCTCTAGTTTCTATTTCGTCAATTCTTTCTTCAGTATTTCCTATTTCAAGTATTTCAGATTGTTGCTGGACATTAATTTCATCAGTAACTGCTGCATGTTCACTAGAGTTCTCTTCTGATTGTTGGGAAATGCTATCGTCACCAACAGACTGTTCTCTAGTTGTTTTATGTTCTTCACTCATAGTCTTTTTTTGATGGGAAATTCTTTGGATAAGGGAGATTTTTCTGGTTTTTAAATCTGTTGATTAGTTAAGTTATAATGAAATATATTTAGCTGCTTTCCAACATTGATGTTTACTGAATTGAAAATGTTAATTAATTGGTTATATAACATTTTAAAAAATAGCAATTTTAAACTTTTTAAATATTAAAAAATATATATAACATATTGCTACTATTTGGCGTGTAAATTACAACCTAAACATAGTTAATTTATATATATATAGACCTGAAAGAATAAATCACACATACATTAATGTTTATATAAGTTTATTACTGTTTACATACATTAATAATTATTATTTTACTCAAATAAAATATCTTACCAATATATAATTTTCTATTTGTGGGTACCATCGATGTGAAGAAATGGTCTTTATATCAATATCGATAATAGTATAGCTATATGTATACCTATTAGGTATACTACCTACAATATGGTAGGTTCACAAACAATATGACAGGTACGCACAATAACGTAGGACCTACGTCGTATGTTGCCTATATATCAGTAATATATCAACATATCAGTAATGATTAGTTTTCTTGCATACATTTATGAGTATGTATATTAATACATAGATGTTATTACCTAATTTCGTATCTAAACATAATGTAAATCATCATGTATGTCTATGTAGGTATACTTATATGTATATCTCGTTAGTTAATGTGTATGTATGTATTCAAAGCAACATCAGCTGTAGACTCCCAGCCAACTTATTCATACAAATACCTCCTATAACTACTTATAGAAGGTCTTGTTCATATACGGAATAGTCAGATTATATGGAGAATAGATACATTATGTGTCACACACACACACATACATATATATATATATATATATATAATGACAAGGCTAAATACAGTATGTATACATAATAGATATACATCCTACGTAGGTATTGGTAACTATATTTAACGTATACAAATATTTAGTTTCCTACATTATATAATGATGATAATACCCTATGGATGAGAATTATGGGAGCTGATGGAATTGTCTGCTCATATTAATTAAATAAACTCTAATTATAACTATTATCGTTTATTTATAAGTGGGTTAAGTATTGTATAATAATATTGATTTCTTTTATAAATAGGCCTACAATTATTTTATTTATCCAATTTGATTATTTTATAAATAAAATTATATTACAAAAAAGTCTTCCTATTTTAGATATTCTCCCATGTTATTTTATGTATGTAGGCCTACTCCTATATTTAATAAACTATTAGTTATGCGGATGCCATGGATGCATTAATATGAGAGCAGTTTCGAAAGGACATTATAGCCGCATGGTTATAAGTGAAAACTTTAACTAAGTTCCTAGATAAAATAAAAATAACATCAATAACTATATAGGAGTTTAGATTATAGATTATTAATATTACTATTATGTGTCTTATTTACATAAATGAGCATGATTATTATAAATATAATGTCTATAGACTATAGTCTAGTAAATGTAATAATTAGTTCGTTAAATATATATATATATATATATATATATAAATTAACTATGAATCGGTTGTAACGTACACTGTACGATGTACACATCAAATAGTAACAATTTGTTATATATTTATAAACATATTTTAAAATAGTTAAAAATTTTAAAATTGCTATTTGATCAAATTTGAATTTTAAATAACCACTTAATTAACGGTTTTAATTCATTTTACACCAATATTGCGAATCAGCTAAAATATGAATCATTATAATATAACTAATCAAGTTAAAAGGTTCCAAAAACCAGAAACACTCCCAACGTCCTAAGATTTACCCCTACAAATAAAAACACAATGAACAAAGAAAATGACGCAACTAAAGAACAGTCAGTTGGTGAAGATAACATTTCCCAACAATCAGAAGAAACTGAAATAGAAGTAGTTACTGAAGAGATTAATGGCCAGCCACAATCTGAAAGTATTACAATAGGAGAGCAACAACGAGATGGCGACATAGATGAAGAGCGAGATCAAGAGGCCGGTGAAAATAAAAATGCTGACAGCCCTAGCTCAGATTCTAGCTCTAGCTCAAGTTCACACTCCAATAGATCTAGCAGCAGCTCGAGTAGCTCAGACGACGACGATGAACTTTATACACTGCAACAGAGCGGTCAAGGAGATGCATCGATAACATTAGACACCGAAGAGTTAATAGACGAACTAGCCAGTATAAGAGTAGACAACGAGGAAAGGGATGGAGAGGGAAGAGTATTGTCAGAAGCAAGGGAGGAAAGAGAAGAAAGGAGACGAGCTGACGATAATGATTCATCATCATCCTCGTCTTCATCAGATGAAGATGATGAAAGAGGAGGAGAGAGAAGAGTATTGGCAGCAGCAAGGGAGGAAAGAGAAGAAAGGAGACGAGCTGAAAATCAAGATTCATCCTCCTCCTCCTCTTCATCTGACGAAGATGATGAAAGAGGAGGAGAGAGAAGAGTAATGTCAGCAGCAAGATTAGAAAGAGAAGAAAGGAGACGAGCTGACAATCACGATTCATCTTCCTCCTCCTCTTCATCTGACGAAGATGATGAAAGAGGAGGAGAGAGAAGAGTAATGTCAGCAGTAAGAGACGAAAGGAGACGAGCTGACAATCACGATTCATCTTCCTCCTCCTCTTCATCTGACGAAGATGATGAAAGAGGAGGAGAGAGAAGAGTAATGTCAGCAGCAAGAGAAGAAAGGAGACGAGCTGAATCAGCCTCATCCTCCTCCTCCTCTTCATCCGAAGAAGACGACAGTGAATCGAGATACATGTTGAGATCACCGAGAAGTAGACGAACACAGAGAAGGAGGAGGAGGAGAGCATCGAGAAGGAGTGACTCACCATCCTCCTCATCCTCCTCATCCTCGGATGAAGACGAGCCCATGCTAATGGACGAAGAAGATAACGACGCGGATGACGAACGAGAAGAAGTCGCAGCGCAATCGATCGTCCAAGTAGACAAGGTATCCGTACGAGATGAGGTCAGCGCTGTATCAGAACAAGCCTGTTCGGTAGCAGCTCAAACGATGGAAGAGGAAGCGTGTGCTATTGACCTAGGCTCTAACCAACCACTATCAGACGAGGACGAGATGGATACGGTTCAGATGACTCATAGGTCAGCTATCGCGATGCAGCCTACTATAGCGGTGTTCGACAACCCGGTGAAGAGGCGGCGAGAAGAACTAGAACGTGTGGTCAGTATGAGAGAAGCGAAACCTTGCCGCACAACTATGACTCACTTCAGGCAACCGTGGCACATCAATGCTAAAGGTACGGCGTCTACTATCCACGAGGTGGCCAGTAGTCACGTGAGACTGGGGGATCGGAATGCGGCGAAGAGAGCGAGGAGACTGTCCCCGACTATTGAGAGGACAGTTTCGTGTATTGGCCGTGTGCAGACCAGACACACGGAGGGAGTTCAATCGAGGTGCGTCGATTCGCTGGATCAAAATGCCGGCGTGAAAGCTAGAATCACAAAGTCTGAAAATATATATTCCAATAGGTCGGTAGTCATATTTACTAATCAGAATAAAGATGGACAAACACATGGAGATAATTTCAACGATGCGAGAAGAGAACAGGAACAAGAGAAGGTTAAAACCACGATGAACATAGAAAACTTACCAAAGAAAGCTAATAAGTTGAACAAGTAAACACTTAACAAGTGTTAGATTGCCAAACAGAATGAAGGATACTAAGACAATAATCATTTAAAAACAATAAAGGCAATACAAAAAATATGTTTTTCAATCGTATTTATATATATATATATACATTGATGATAGTGTATAACTTGCAAATAGTTACAAAAAGTGGTATGTTCTATTTACATACATAACATATTATATTTACAGTGTAGTCATTATTCGTTAAAACTGTCCACATTTTACATATGCTATAATACCATAATAAGCACACTATAGTAACTGTATTTTATAGTAATTAGTCTGCATTTATAATGTTACAATTAATTAAATATGTTCATTTTCTATAATTAATGTGTTTACTTAATGTAAATAAAACTTAATATTAATAATTTTATTATGATTTAATACTAAATTTATAAATAAAATTATTTTATAAAATTTTATCCGATTTATTAATTTATAAATAAAATTATTGTATTATACATTGAATTAAACAAAAACGTATGCATTACTATAGTAGTGTTAACCTATTTGTATTAGGTAATACTTATAGCACATCATTATATAATATATAGTATGTGTGGGTACTATACGAAGTATCTAAGTATATCTACTGTGTGTTTTTTAACTCATAGAAAACTATACTTGTACTCTACAATAAGACATATGACTAATATAGTTATAGCTATAATTATTATAATAATTAATGAAAATTTTATAGATTTATGCGAGATTAGAAAATACTTCACAAACAAGAAGACAAGCATACTAGTTAAGGTACTTGTATTATTCTTATTCCACTTATATTATTTCTCAACTCTATTTACAATATCCAACAACTGTAGATACAATATCCAACAATAGATACATCGTAATATCTACAACCAGAACCTATTTCAATAAAAGAATATTTGAATGAATTTCATGATCACACTAGTAATACAAAGCCAAAAGCTTCGGGCTTTGGTAATAACACTAATAGGCTATTAGTAATAGGCAATGTATATCAAATGTATACACAGAAGACTAAATTGTATATAAAGTTGATACCATCTGATACGCGATATCAACTTATACGAATTAATTAATATACAGTGAATAATATTAATTATGAATAAGATTGTGTTATTGTTATCGTACTATATATGTGACATCTCGCTATTGTTAGAGTTTGGTGAGGCGTGTGCCAAATTCTCATCGATATAAAGAAATTTGTATTAAAAATCTTTATTTATATCGATGCAAATCTCCTATATAAAACGCTCGCGTTCTATATACGGTAATATATATTCCACCACGCATGATCACGTACGACGGCTATAATCCTAGGCTACCACTTGTATATTACATTACTAATACATACACTAGCGCCTTCGCCTATCTCTTCTTGGTATCTCAACCTGCCACGTAATAGTAATCGCTACACCGCAGTGCGTAGAGCTAGAGAGATCTAGCTCTATGCACTGCGCGTATAACGTTTCAAACGAATGCAACCGAGTAGTACGACCTATCTGCCACGGAATAGAATATTACTCGCTAAATATTGGCATAGCTATGCAGAGGAACCTATATAAATATCTGAAAAATGTACACTTTAAATGTAATAGTTGTTTAAAGTTAATGGTCTTGGTTGATAGCTAAGGAGATTTGATTTCCCGTTACATCAATACCACCAAAACAGCTATATATTAATTAAACCTCTTCAAATAATGTAATTATCCAAATCCTAAATACAGTAGAAAATGTACCTTAAATAGATAAAACAGGTGTTTAATTGTTTTGTAGAGCGTGTATTGTTATAAAAAATGCAATTTAGTGGAGTATCCTGAGTTATATTTGATATGTCGTTATTAGAATATATATATATATATATACGTCTTGTTTACTGTGAATATGTATATATATACAAGCCCTACGGGTAATTTCTATAGTTAAATGTGTTCATAATATCATTGTCATATACTTACATTTATGTGTATTTATTTCCTGTTAAATCAATTGAAACATATGTAATTTTTTATTATTAAATATAATTAACTTTGAGTTAACTATTATTATTAATTTTGTATTGTTATATTTATATTATGTATAAGTATTTGTTATGATATATTATTATAATTAGTGAATGTTTAGAATAGTACATATATATTATATTCCTCGTATTTAAACATGTATTGTAGGTATAATAAGTTATTTAGATTCTTTTGGAAGCAAATTGTATATTAACTTACCAATATAAAAAGTGTATTATATATACAGTTGAATATTTTAAAATAATTAATTTAATAATAATTTTAATTATTATACATTGCTTAGTCATATAGAAATATGAAGTCACTCTCGAAAGATAGACTATTATTATATGTTTATTAATATTATAATATAATATTATCCTTTAATAATTAACAAATAAATAAACAATTTTGTTTACAGAGAATATATAATTTATTGTATTATATGAAGTTTGTTAAATATGGAATATACAATAAAAGATCTTTTTAATATATACGTACATACGGGTATACAATAGTATAAAAATCACGATATATAGTGAATTAATTAACTGGAGTCATGCTTCTTGAATTATTATCATCATCGTAACTTTGTTTTCCAATCTATTCGTGAAGAGGCATAAGAATTAATTTCTCTAGTATATAAGGAATACATTAAAATTAGAAAATATAAATATATGTAGGATCTACAAAGAATCTACATATACTCTATATATATATATATATATATATATAGATGTAATATATCTGTATGTATATATATGTATATTATATATATTTATAATATACCTATATATGTATATATGTATATAAAATATGAATATAAAATATTATAATATATATATATATAGAAAAGCTTATATAAAAAAGCATATTGATATGTGTGTGTGTTACCATTAATATTTTGAGTTTTAGTTATTTTCACTCTTGTGGTTAGGTTGGGTTAAGGGTGGGGCGTATTAATATTTTTATTTTACAACATTTTATTACATATTTTCCATGTTTAATATCTTATTTATATGTTTCTAAAATTTGTCTAATTATTTTTGAGTATTTATATCAATATAAAGTGTTTTCATAAGCGTAATCGATATAATAATTATTTAAAATTTACAGGAAATGTATTATTATATTCGGTATTTTTGTAAATACTTGTCACATTTAATTGTATATTTCGATATCGTATACAAATATATTACTAAACAAATTTCTATATTTACATTAAGCATAGAGTATGGATAAACTCCATATAATTAATAAACAAATAACAAGATATCATTGGTTGAAAGGAGACACTTCCACAGAAAATTTAGAAATGCGTTTTTTCTATAATTATTTTAGTCTAGTCAAGACGTTATATTCTTGTATTTATTTTATATTATTCATTATTTATTTTGTATAATACTTTATTACTATTATTAAACTATTACCAAAGATTTTGCGAAGCAAAGATATAACACTCCCTATGTATGCAACGTAATTTAGTAATAGCCCGAACCGCTGCTAGCAGTAGTATCGAAATCACTGAAATAGATTTAGGTTCGGCTCTGTTTGCATACAACAATGTTTTCATTGCTCTATTAAATTACATGCAATATAAATTAGCTTTTACTCACTAAATATATACTTATAGCATTTAAAACATACATATCATATTTGTTTGTTATATATTAGTAATGAACACTTAGTTTTCATCATATAAATATTAATTTAAAGCATATTATTTAACATTTTAAAAGTGTATAGTTAAATACGAATTTACATTATAAACAACACATAGTTCCTAAAAGTAACCCGCTATAGGTGGCACCAGGGTATTTTGTATACAAATTCGAATTACACGATTTCGCGTAAGTGTTATATCTTTCCTTCAGAAAATCTTTGCTATTACTATAAATATAAATTTCTATTTTTCTATTTTATAACTTCTATACATATATTTATTTGTATATCGCATTATAATATATATTTGAGTACTCTATATTAGTACTAATTATTATTGTGTAAGTGTTGTTTATATACCATTATGTTTTTTTACATGTCATTTATATATATATAAAAGTAATATATATATATATATATATATATATATATATATATAATTATATATATTTTTTATAATCTTTTGTGATTATTTGTTTAAATGTATTAATTTATAATTTATAATCTTTGAATGTAATTTACTCAAGGTTCTACTTTTTCACTTAGTAACCACATGTAATGGCTTACTATTTTTTTATTTGTTATTATTTTTTTCTGAAATTTTTACTATAAATGTATAATATATACATCTATAGGAATCCTGTTGGATTTATTATTATATTTTATATTAATTAAATAAATGATAATAAACTTGAATTTTAATGAAAAAAATTCACAATAAATATTTAACTAATTGAGACTATTTTTTTACATCATTTTATATCAACTACATTTATATAAAGACAGATCCTATATGATGGAGGAAAGTATCTATTGAATAAAACAAAATTAAGTAAATATCTCAATTAGTTATTTATCCTTAGCATTTTTAGATAGAGCTAAATTAGCATTGGTTAGATGAACGCGGGCCTCCCCCCTTAAGTTTTAATATTGGTAGGTTTTTTTAGATGCATTACATGCCGAGTGAATCTATAAAAGCATATTGATATATGTGCGGTCATTGATATTTTGTGTTTTAGTTATTTTCATTAGTACTACAGTACATATTTGTTAAATACGTATACTAAAAAAGTATTTAATGATAGCCAGTGGATATTATCCACGGATAAATAGTAGAATAGCTAATATTAAATGATATCAAATTAATAAAATGTAATTAAAATATATGCAATATAAATAAAGTTAATAAAGTTAATAAAAAGATATATAATCCACAAGGGGAAATAAGTGACGTACACTCTACTGGCGTTCAAATCATTAATATTAAAATGTACCCAGCCACCTAGTATATATGTGTGTGTGTGTATATGTATCCATGTAATTGTAATCGTATTAGTGTATTTAAACGCACAAATATATAAGAAATATCTCAAAAGAAGATGTATCTGTAGACACCCACACTTACTCACCCACACCCACACACGCACACTCACTCACACCCACACACCCACACACACATCCACACACACACACATACTCACCCACACCCACACACACACACACGCGCACACTCACTCACATCCACACACGCACACTCACTCACTCACACACACACACACACACACCCACATACCCACACCCACACACACACACCCACTCACACCCACACACACACACACCCACACACATGCTAACCGTAATAGTACTGCGACGTTGGAAACGTTCGAGGTGTGCCTGTTTAAGCCAGGCGGGTCTGTTCTCCAGTTGATCTCGTGTCCTTATGCTGTCCTTCTCTTTGCTGAACGCTCTCCACGTCTCCTTCAGCTCAAAGTCCTTCAGGCAACTGATCACCAGCAGGTATATTGCCTGTTGAGGTGGTGGTTCAGTATATTATGCTAGGTATTAATATATATATATATATATATAGTTAGGACATTAATTTCCTTCAGATATCTAATCACCAGCAGGAATATTAGATGTCAGTAGTAGTTGTTGTTGTTGAAAGTATTTATTTAGACACACATCATTAATAATAATAATGCGTGTGTAATTTTCGAATAATATATATCGGGTATAGATACTATAAAGAATAGCGAATGAAGTTATATTATATATGATATTGTTAGAGTTTGTTGAGGTGTGTGTCAAATTGCATGCAACGCACGTATGTTCTACATACGACCACATATATTCAGTCACGCATGATCACACACATACTACGGCTATATATATATATACACAGGACTACATTTCTAGGTCAACACTTATTTAATGTATATGAACTATCCTCGTGAAACTATTGCTTAATTACTAAACAATATACAGCCTATTGGTAGAGGTGTAGTATATAAGTAGTACTTTATAACTAAGGTATATGTGAAATGTGAAGGACATATACTTTAGGTGACTGATCGAGAGTGGGTATATTGCCTGTCAGTATAGGTGTATGTGCTACATTATAGACTTAAGCGTGTGGACATATACGTCCTTAAGGTAACTTATCCCTGGATGTAGGCATGGTATCATATATTGTTATTTTGGTGGAGTCCTTTCATCTCATCCGGGAACTTAGATGAAGTTTTCACTTATAACCATATATTGCTCTAATATTCCTTCGAAGCCGCTCTCATGTTAAGGCATCCATGGTTTTAACGAGAACCGATTATTTATTTATACCCAATTATATATTGTTTGATGTGTAACGATATGAAGGACGTATGTACTACTTGTACGGTACATCCAATGGAAATCGGATCACCTGTAGTTGCATATAACTTAGGCAGTTTTAACTCTGTAAATAAATGATGATCTACGACCAGCTTTTCATTGTATCATAGAAGTATGATGAAAAGTAACACGATTTATCATCGTAGATATTTATATATATAAATATGGTCTTATAGGCTGTACTATAGGCTGTACTGTAGGTGCATTACAAGTATATATGTAACATGCGGAATCAGACTACATCTGCTGCTACTATCACTAGTACAACTTTAGGGAAGGTGTACTGCAGAGTTGTACATGGCTATGCGTAGAAGAATATAAATACATACATATAGGTGTATATATGGTGTATGTAATTAAACTAATAGTTAATGTAATGATTAAAAGTGATTTAATATAACTCTATTATTCAATATAAACAACAACTCAATAACTGCATCGGTTATAGAATTATTAGTAAATGAGCGTAGTGTGAAATTATGAATAAAAGTATGAATCGGTCAACATATTAAAAAAAATAAAATTATATATATAACTGTAATTTATGCCTATATCACAATATCAATTATTTTAAATACTAAAACAAATCCTAAACTCTCCTATAACTCGAAGTTGAAGTAGTACAAGGCTTACGAAACAAACAGTTGCGCTACTAATGTTGAAGACTATCGCAGATGTTTGCTATTAGTGATGTAAATGATGCCAGTCAAATCTAAAACATGATGCAGTCTCAGTCGTAGTTACCTAAAGTCTCAACTCGGCTCGGGCTCGTTTTGTTAGAGTCTCGGCTCGGTTCAGGCTCGATTTTTTTCCAAAAATCAAATTCTCGGCTCGGCATCATTTACATCACTAGATGATACTAAGCATTACTTACACGTAAGCAATACACAAACACACACACACACTAACGAATATCATTTGTATGATGGAGAAGCCCATCTCGTGATGGAAACAGAATGTGAGGAACAAGCACAGCTGGAGAATCAGCTCCCCGCATGTCACTATCGATCTATTTCTGTGTGTGTGCGTGCGATAGGCGATGGATAAGACAATAGATTATGTAATCGTAGGTGTATTATAATAGAATAGTTTAATATTATGAATAGTATTATAATATATATATATATATATATATATAATATTATGAATAATATTTTAATTAATTTCAAAAATATATGTATTTATAATATATTGATTTTGTCGTTAAATATATATGATAAATCTTATTTATATTAGATTATCATTCACATCAGATATTGTTAATTTTTCACATTCATGTCACAAATTTCTATATATATATATATATATATATATATATATAAATATAATGTGATTATATTATACATTCAATATTAAAGTAACACTTTTATTTTATAATTCTTATGATAGCTTTTAAACATATATAAAATATAATATATTTACATTATATATAATAATATAGTATTTAATGGAAAATACTTTATTAAATAAGAAATGAAAATGTAGATTATAAATCAACATATTTGTTAAGCTTTATTTAAATAACATAATATCAATATAATAAAGATATTCCTGATGTCAGGGAATAAACTTTTCATTTATTTAACATTATTATAAGATGAATATTAACAATATTTATTTATTTTATAAGTAGAATTACATAGACAATTATTTACATGCTAAATATGAATATTAACAGGTAGTAAGTGATATTGATGTTAATTACAATTAAAATTGAAGTATACAAATAATGTAATATATATTACATTATTTGTAGATATATCTATAGATACATAGATAGATAGATGATTTATTTATACACAAGTATAACAGATATAGTTCTCATTTGTATTTTAGCAAAATAATAATACATAAATAAATAAATAATATATAAGTAAAACTAAATCAATAAAATCATCATTATTATATAATAAAATAAATACGGCTACTATAGTAAAGTATAATATACATGAATTCTATTAAAACTATTATATAAGCATCATGTATCATGTAGAGCATAGCACATCATAGTACAGCTCAACATGTGATAACACCACCACCAGCAAACTGGAACCTGTAATGTATGATGTCAGCTTTGTGATCTTGAGAAACTATAGTCAGGCCTTGCTGGAAGTTCATCCTGTAGCCGATGATGGTCACTACTAGCGCCACCTATATGTTGTGTTCATTAATATAGTTATACACATATTCGTGTGTGCATTAATGGTATATGTTTATACTCACATATATAAATATATATATATATATGATGGTATTAATAAAAAGTATGAATTTAGACACAACGTTGATAAAATAAAATGTTAAATAATGTGTACACATGTATATAATGAAAGTTGTGAATATAACAAATAGGTATATACGATCAGATAGTAGGATGATGGTGGGATGATGGTGGGATGATGGTGGGACGATGGTGGGATGATGGTGGGATGATGGTGGGATGATGGTGGGATGATGGTGGGACGATGGTGGGATGATGGTGGGATGATGGTGGGATGATGGTGGGATGATGGTGGGATGATGGTGGGATGATGGTGGGATGATGGTGGGACGATGGTGGGATGATGGTGGGATGATAACACTACAGGTCCGCAGGATAAAGCTATGAAGTAACCGTGATAAATGCGAGGGAAGGGGCTATGATCCAATAGTCTGTGTTGCCGTTAGTTATCGGCCAACATCTAGGGGAGGTGAGGTGTTGTTTAATTATTATAATTATAGTATACCAGCAATGATTCAATACGGTCCGATAGCAATATATCAATTCGTTTATAATCGAAATTAAAGATTACAAACTTTAAATCAAAATAAGTGATATTAATTACTATTATACGAATATCAACGTCCAATCATAGGTTAACGAATCATAAACTTGATACATCATACTTTATGTTTACATCGTATTTCATTATTTGCTGATGGGATTATATTTCTAAATTTGCAAATCAATAGATAATATACCAAAGACACATATCCTTACATATATCGAGGGCATATGTTCTGGAGTAACACAATGTCCTTGTAATCGTTGTTCGTTAGAAAACATTCACCATGACAGATACACACAGATACAAACCCATTTTATAAATTAATTAATGGTCCGGACGAGTCTCGAACCCGTGTCCTACTGCTTGTGTGTCTGACGCCTTAGCCACTGAGCCACACAGGCAGTTATATCAATAGAACAGTTCACTAACAGGAGGTCGCTGTTGATGGAGTCGTACTTGAAGGAGCTGGTAACGGTGGCTATGTACAGGGGGAGCATCCAGCACATCAGCAACCATCTCGGACTTTGCTTATCTTTCAGGGGGGTGTTGTACTTTATCTGATTAGGGGTGGCGGGTAATAATAGTCACTATTATATGTATCATCTATATTATTTATATAATTAATATGAAAAAATTGTATTAATTATATTTTAATTAATAATACCAAATACTACTATATTTTAGATTATAATTAGTTAATTGAACATATCATAGATTATTGATTATTAAAATATCGCTTTATTAATAATTTAAAACCTTTGACTTTATTTTTTTTAAATATTAATCTTCACTAATATATATTTAATATATTATATCTAGCCGTATCAAAGTAGGCACATTTAAAAAAAATAATAAACAATATTTAATACATATATATTTACGGATTGATATTGTTAGCGGAATCTATAATATTTACCATGCATTTATTAATACTAAGAGCGTTTATGAACCTTTTTAAACAGCACAGCTACCAGGCAAAGCGAGGACATTTGTGCAGTTGTTATACACCAGTATATGAAGAATGCTACGAATTTACAGGCACCCTGCAATCCAGTGTATAGTAAGAATGATCACAGATATATATTATAGTTATATACCTATGCATATATATGTATATATATATGATGATGTATAAATAAATGATCGGCTCTCGTTAAAAGCATGGATGCCTTAACACAAGAGAGGCTTCGAATGTACATTAGAGCCATATGGTTATAAGTGAAAACTTAATCTAAGTTCCTGGATGGGATGAAAAGACTCCACCAAATAAAATAACAATAACAATAACAACTTAAACGTTAACTCTCATGACTTTTAAGTAGAGATAATATAAAATGAGTGAAATAAAAATAGAAATTTAAACTTATTATTAATTAAAATTCTATAAATGTATTAACATTAACGGTTATATTTAAATTTATTCTATTATTTATATACATATAGATATTGATTAAACATAATCCATAAATAGTTAGTGGCAAAGACTAACATCATTAGAAAGAGCCAGTACAGAACCCGTACAGACGAACAGATGAAATAATATCAGGCATACTAGTAGGTTTAACAGGAAGTAGAACTTGTCGTAATATAGATGTAAACTGAGAATGTCGCAATGATATATTATTACACATTTCCGATGATGAAAATATTAAATATTATTAAATAGTATTTAATTAAATTTCTATTAATAACATTTTAAATTCGATATATTAAATTTAAGTATCTTTTAAATTAAAAATACTATGATAATAGAGGAGACCTAATGGAAGACCTATATACATGTATACATAAACCATTCTATAATATGTATATATATATATATATATATATATAATAATAATCAGAGTTTATGCATTAGCCTGGATGAACGAAAAAGCAGAGCTTATCAAGTCGTTCACCCAATGTGATTGTGGGGGGATCAGATATAGAATTAAAATAATATTAAATAAAGATATAACAGTATATAAATGTGTATACATAACCTATAATGGATGATAACGATACATGTGATTAAGTTGATCACGATACACACAATGGAAGTTATCTTTATAGGCTTCCAGTTTAGAGGTTCCTGTAATGTGGGTGTGATTGTTATTACAATGAATTAGTGTAATATACACAATTTAGTGAATATATTACAAATATATAGTGTATGAATTCTAATTAATTCAGTTATATCAATAGTATCAAGTGTAATTTATATATTTAAAATAATATTTTAATACATTATAAATAGATTAGTATATATATATATATATATATATATATATATATATATATATATTAATATGTCTTAATATATATTTTTATAGATTAGTATATATATATATATATATATATATATATATATATATATATATATTAATATGTCTTAATATATATATTTAAAATGACTATACTATAAATTATAATTTACAGTGTATACTCTATACTATATAATATGCACTATCACAATAGGTCATACAGTAAAAATAAATTTTTTGATTATTAATATTATTAAAAACAGTTATATAAAATTCAAAAATATATATATATATATATATTTAATATATACATGACATAGTAGTAGAGATATTTTATTTTAGAGATATTATATTTTCAAGATATCAATTAAACAATTGAAATATTAATAATTATTATGCACATACATGCACATCAAAAATACATGTTCATATTGATTAAGTAACTTCTGAACTCCCACACACACACACAAACACACGCACTCAGATTTGTATGTTGTTTATGCAATATTACACATGACCTTGAACCTGGGTGTCATGAGAAGTACAAAGGTAGTCATGTGATCACAGGAACATCTTGTGGTGTTCTTATCGTGATAGGCGACAGTGCATCCGTCCATAGCGTAAACACTGTTAGTATAGGGAATACTGGAGTTTATAGGGAATACTCGGGTTTATAGGGAATACTGGGGTTTATAGGAAATACTGGGGTTTATAGGAAATACTGGGGTTTATAGGAAATACTGGGGTTTATAGGAAATACTGGGGTTTATAGGGAATATTGGGGTTTATAGGGGATACTAGGATTTATAGGGAATACTGGGGTTTATAGGGAATACTCAGGTTTATAGGGAATACTCGGGTTTATAGTGAATACTCGGGTTTATAAGAGGTGATTTTTTCACCGAATATATAGTTATTATTGTCATGTTAATTCGGGGAAGAATAAAGAATCAATTATTCATTAAGTTAAATAATTGATCAACGAGTATTATATTATTAATTGAACTACGGGAGATGGTATATGAGAATGTATTCGCTGCCTAGATGCACAGATATTTAATTATGTATTTGTAAATAGAATGTATGACTAATATGATTACAAATAGTTATATTATTATTATGCTGAGTAATTATGATTCATTTGTTACGAATTATTAATTATTGATTCGATAATAATATTCATTTAAAGTTTATATAATCAAGGAGGCATCTTAGAGATCGTAATAATTAGGTTATTACTTTGATATTATCTAATATATTTATGAATATATTTATATATATATATATATATTCCCTATATTACACTGAATACAAACTTATATTCCTTGCTTCTATCCACATAGGCACACACTGGTATACTTCCGTACTAAAGAGTGTAGTCTCGTATTAATTATGTATTCATTTATAATATTTATATATAATAATTTATAATTTAGCAAAGTCATAACCAATACCATAGTTTGATCAGTGTAAATTAAAGGAAAGGTTATTTCTAAATATAATTGATAGCTTTGTATTCTAATGTTTATAATTAATATTTTGACGGAATTTTACAACTAAAGTATGGGAGAGTGAGGAGACATATATTTATCATATAGGATACAGTTATACTATAATATAATATAATCTATACTATAATATCCTATAAGATATATATTATTTCTAAATTTATTCAGAAAAATATGTATTGAATTCGTAAACAAATGAACATGATTCGTGTGTCACCATTTTGTGGGGTTTTTAATATGTTTTCACTTTATTTTTGAAAATCTTATATTATAATCAAATTTATCAAATTAAAATCACATATTATATTGTTAGAACATATTAGTTGAACTATAGATAGTTCTCAACTTTGATAGATAAGTCAATACCAGTATAATACTTTGTTGCATTACATTACAATACATTACATTACCTTACATTACATTACATTACATTACATTACATCACATCACATCACATCATATCACATCACATCACATCACATCATATCACATCACATCACATTACATCACATCACATCACATTACATTAGATTACATTACATTACATTATAAACAATGTTAACATTATATTTGTATTAATATAGATTAAAATATGTTCAATACTGGGAAGAGAACAAATTTACCAGCTTTTTTGGAATGTTGTCGATAGAACTGGTATTTATATTTATTAATAACTATTTATATTTATTCTTATAATACTTTATTTGACTTTTACATTGATGTAAAAATAATTCTAAAAGGCATTTTTTTTTGTTTTTCAAATAAATAAAATTCTAGAAAATATTTCAAAATTTTATGTCATGGCTTAAAACTGTCCCTTATTGGTTACTAGTCTTGACTTATATAAATATTAATATAATAGAAATAAATTTGTTTCGAACGGCTCAGTATCCCCACTCTCCACTACTAAAGAATGTTATCAGGAATTTCTTCCTCGTATAGAATGTAATATTTATTCTAATTATATGTAATGTTATATCTTGTAATTTTAATTAATTATTAAGGGGCCCTGAAACCTTCATTTTTTATTTTTAAATATCAAAATGTGGTTTATTTTCTAAATAATAATATATAACATGTTATTTAAAAGTAAATATAAGCATAATAAATTTGAATTTTAAAACATTAGCTCGTGAATATAATGTATTATTATTATTCACAATATAAAACTAAAACTTTAGGAAGCTATATCTCAGATCATTTATTTAATTTTTTCACTTTTTTCAAACTCTCTTAATTTTGAAACCTTTGATGGATTGGTGGAAACCCTAGACATTTACTGAGTATATATATAATATATTAGATAATTAAAAAATATGCATAAATTCTATAGATACAAATATATTACATACTATCACAAAAATATGTATATTTAAAAATTTTAAAATATTTGTATTTGTAAAATTCAATATATACTCTTTTTCTTCATCATCTAAAAATATCCTCGGATATATATAATTTTTATATATATTATTACTATCTACATAATAAAAAAAATAAAAAAACATATTAAATCTTAATAGATGATTCTATTATAGTAGACCCATTTCCCCCCGATCTTTTACATGTAAAGTGACCAAGGTTTCGCGCCCCTTAATGGTGGATAAATGAATAAATTAAATAAATTGACTGGAGTAATATTGTATAATATAAGGTAACAATAGACATTAATCATATACAATCGACTGAAACCATTTTATGAGAGAACGTGATTTCAATCGGAACTTTCAGTTTGTTGGTGTCGAGAGAAGGGTCTACAATAGTCGCGGATACCACTCTGGCTGCTATTATCTTTATGCTAATGCATATTGTGTTATTAGATCGGTGTGATATGTATTAAGAATTATAACTATATGTGAATAAATAAATAATATATACTATATATTATGATGAATATGAACTATTACTTTTATTAGTATATTTTAATTATAAGAAAATTGTATTATACAAATTTTATTTACGTAACTTTTTTAACAATTAATAATTTATAAATTCTCAATTATACATATCAATGATTAAGTACATTATCAATAATTAAATACGATACCAATACCCCTAGCACCCCCCTAGTCACTAACTCTGCATCGCCCACCACTGTAGTATCATCTGCTGTTGCTAGACTCTGTTGCGGCAGTAGCTTGTCAAGGTTAAAGTAGGTCACCACCGATACGAATCTGTCGAGCGGCGTGTCACTGCCGCAAAGTGACACATCTGACACCAGTTCCACGGGTATTCTTACGTACGATAACTGTATACGAGTAGAGTGTGCATATGTGTGAGTCATACAATTAGTGTTTAGTGTTAACTTGTTATGAGTTATATAGGTTTTCTTATAACTATTTAAGTTGTGTATATTTAATGACTGCAGGGTAATGTATATTATTAAAAAATTTGATGAAATATTATGTGCATTTTTTAGCAAGGATTAATTATTCGTAGTTTATTACGTTAAATAAACTTTATTAACGAGCAAACTAACTTCACTTTTGGAAAATCTCAATATTTTCATAATATCTGGAGATTATACAATTTTGATAATAGCTAAAATGCATTATAACATAACGGTCAATCACCATAATTTATTATAAGTTGAAATTCTTTGATTTCTATAATTGTCCTAGTCAAATATTGTGTAAATATAAATCTTAAATTTTTGGTTTAATCAAGATAGCTTACGTAATCTATAAATAATGATATCACTGTGTGTCTTAGTAACAATAGTAGAAAAGCGCATACCTTATTGTTGAGCCGTTTAGAAGAGATAAAAAGGGAGTATTTATATTTAAATTTGTTTATTATAGTAAAAAACAAAACAACTGTTCTAATGAATGTAAACACGAATATTAACTGGACACTAGTAGAGGTGACCTACGCTGAAACCTTATCGTCCGAGTATTGACCGGTGGTCCTGCGGTGTTTGGAGTTAGCGGCCGCACTGTCGATGGTGGTCAGCGGGGGGTATACGTAGGCACCCTCTTGTGTACAACTCATTCTCTTTATGCATATGTCTACAGGGGGGCGGGGGTAGTTAGTATGGGGTAATGCTATAGGTATGTACAGTGTTCACTAGTGTACAACTCATTCTCTTTATGCATATGTCTGGTGGGGGGGTAGTTAGTATAGGGTAATGCTATAGGTATGTGCACGTATGTTTACAATGTACAATGTACACTGTACATGTGTATGTGTGTATGTTATTATTGTTAATTCAATTTGACATGATACCATTTAATTCTATATGTCTTAATGTAACTAATATAAATGAAATAAATGTGATTGCTCACAATTCTTATAGTTCCGAATATTGTGATATTAATCAATTTATGATTTAATAAACATTTAAGTTATTTGTGAATTATTTATGATGCCTTTTAAATAAATCCACGTATGAAAGTATATTTTTTCCTAGCTGTCTAAAAATTGCTAAAATTATAATAATGTAGTATATATATTTATTATATTATATTATATTATATATTTACATTTTAAATTAATATCTCTTCTACCTCAATTTTATTAAATATTTGAAAAAATTATTAAAAAAAAAATATTTAGTTACAGTTTTAGTTCTTGCTGAAACTCTAACCGTAAACTGTGAAGATAATTATATAAGCGGAAATTTATATTTTAATCCGTGATCATTGATCGGCGATCCGGATCGTGTAAGAAAGAGAGGATCGGCAAAGGATCGGGTAACGAATGGAGGATCGGGATCGGGAAAATGATATGGATCGGGGATCCCGAACCCGATCCATAAAAAAAGGATCGGTGCCCATCATTGTATATACGATACTCTAATATTATTATATTTATTTATAAGAATATTAACAACATTTGAGTATTGTATTATTACATTGATATGATATTGTATTGATAAATATTTTGTAATGTTTTCCGAGGTATTGCAAGGTAAAACCTAAGTTGTATTTAAATAATAATTGTTATTTTTACCATAATAGAATTTAATCAATTGATATCATATAAATAAACCACCGACTTTGACTCAACGTACAATTTACGTTGTACATCGTACATCATACAATGAGTAGATATTTGTATCCAATTCAATGCATTTATATAAATAAATTATATTTAATTCACTATATCATATAGTCTATATGATATACATTCAATATATGCATTTAATTCAATTGAATTATTATTGAAATATATACAATATATTAATAATAAATATTATTTACAATTATAAACAATTTATATTACATAGGTATTATACATATATATTGTTGCGAATTATGAAATATAATCGTATTAATTAAATATATAAATAATATTGTGATCAGAATCGGGTAAGAAACTTAGGATAGGAATCGGGATCGGAAAAGGATCTGGTAACGAATTGAGGATCGGGATCGGGAAAAGATCGTATAAGAGAATAAATAGAGGATCGGGATCGGCGATCCAGGAAAAAAGAATCGGTGCCCATCACTGGCTACTCTCGATCATCATTTATTTATTTAGAAACAAGATAATTATGGTACAGAGGAACACCTTTAAAGTTGATGCAAACATATTTTTATTATAGAAGACAATATTCTAGTATAGATAATAATACATGTAGTTATGAAATTATAAAATGTTGTGTTCCTTAAATTTTAGTATTGGGACCAATATTATGTCTCATTTATATTTACGATATAGTGTATGTATTACAGCAAACTTGAATTATATCGTTTACTGATGATATGAACTCACTATTTATATTATGATATATCAATAATTAGGAAAAAATCGTTATGATAAATCAATATATTTTATGAATGGATTTCTTATAAGCTCTAACTTAATATTAACAAGACTAGCATCATGATATTTAATAATAAAGCTACAAGTATAACTGTGGAAATAAATTGCAACAATATGAGAGTCATTTTAAAGATTAATTTATATCTTAGGAATAAATATTGATAAGATTAATAAGATTAATTTGAATATATATATATATATAAGTTCCTGGATGTTATGAAAGAACTCCACAAATAAAATTAAAATAAAATAACATATGATTCGATAAAATCCCTTCGCTATGACATGGATGAAAACCTTTCTCTCAGGTTATATTTTCTTATAGATGTGTACCGACAGCTTTCTGGGGTATAATCATTATATCTACTTTTATTCTTATATATTATCCTTTTATCCTTTATTTATTTATAATTTAATTTATCTATATCATATAGAGTTTATATTATTATGCTATTTCTATTATGTTATTATGACATTTATAATATTATTATTGGTAGTTGGAGAACTTCACGAAGATAAATATAATTTTCTCTATACATTTTATAATATTATTCATAATTATATAAAATTAATCGAATTGCAGAATATTAATGGAAAAACATATGGATCATCAACGACAAGTCTACCACAATTTCATCGATTTCAAGAAAGCCTTCGATAGAGTATGGCATGATGGTTTGTGGAATGTGATGTTTGAATTTGGGATAGGCAACGACTTGGTAAAAATCATAAAGTCACTCTACGAATCAGCAAAAAGCGCAGTACTATTGAACAACCAGATAGGAACTAAGTTCGATACGACAGTAGGAGTTAGACAAGGCTGCTTACTATCGCCAGTTCTATTCAATATATTTCTAGAAAAAATAATGCAAGACTCTCTAGTAGATCAATCGTCAAGTATAGCAATAGGAGGAAGAAAAATCAACAACTTAAGATTCGCTGATGATATAGATCTCATCGCTGGTTCAGAAAGTGAGTTGCAATCCCTCACAGATTCTCTAGAAAAAGCTTCGACATCATACGGTATGGAAATTAACCATGAAAAAAGTAAAATTCTTGTAAATGGAGATCATTCAACACCACCTGTGATCACTATGTACGGCAAACAACTTGAAAATGTTCAAAATTTCAAATATCTGGGAGCAATGCTAACCGACACCGGAAATTCAAAGAAAGAAATCCAAATAAGACTAGCGACAGCAGTTACAGCCCTTGTGAAATTGGAGAAGATCTGGCGTAGTGGAGAAATTGATTTCAAACTTAAATACAGACTCTACATCTCTCTAGTTATTTCAACATTGTTGTACGGATGCGAAAGCTGGACCTTACTAGAAGAATCTAAAAAGAAGATACGTAGTTTCGAATCAAAAGCACACAGACGACTTTTAAATATTAGCTATAAACAAAGAAAAACTAATATATTTGTAAGCAATGAAATTAATAAAAAAGTCGGCCCATATGTACCACTTCTGGATATTATCATGAGAAGAAAAATGACCAAATTCGGACATATAACTCGTCACGATTCGTTAGCTAATACTATTCTTCATGGATATGTCGAAGGTGAGAGGAAAAGAGGAAGACCTAAAAGAAATTGGATGAATGATATATTCGAATTTTCCCATCTTTCTCTTAGGCAACTTTTAGATATTGCAAAAGATCGTTCGAAATGGAGAAAGTTGTGCTATTCATTATCATGTGTTCCCCCTACGATGGCGACGTCACGGGACTAAGTAACTAAGTAAGTAACAATAACAATGATGATTACATAACACGCTACAATAGCACTGCACATCGCACTTACCTATATTAGTTCTTCTCTCGCAGAATTCATCCAATCCGTCGCGCTTCAGATAGTTCAGAATCTGGCGTCCGAGAGATTCCACGGCCTCGGAGAACGACGTAACCAGGGATACGGGCGAGTCGGCCTCCTTGCGAGCTATCTTCGCCCATATCGGACTGATGGAGGGCGCCAGTACGGCGTTCACCGTCACTAGGATATCCTGCATTCGATGGTGATTAGATTCATGTGATTTATATTAGAAGATTTGCGTTTGTTTTCGATTACGTTTTCTAGTTTATAATATTATTATTCATGTTCATTCTAAAGTGTTCAAAAATAGAGTATATTTTCTGTTATTGTCGCCATTTATATATATATATATATATATATATACCAGAGATGGGTTAAATACATTTTTCATAAAATAAAAATATTTATATAATATTTTATTCAAATCAAATACAAAATAAAAGTAAAACAAAATACATATAATCTGGGATGAAATATTTGTGTACGAGTAAATTAGGGATTATTATTAGCTAAATAATTTCGGAGACTTTATATAATATAATTTATAGTAATAACATCATAAATACAATTGTACATTTAGATATACTATATTATTTATCAATATAACTTAAGCTAATGTTAATAACTATTTTCATTAAATCGGTAAGTATAAATATAATACATATGTATTTTATTGTATATAAGATGAACACAGAAGTAGACTAAGGAGAAACCAAAAGTATAATGTATTAAGTTATATATTTATTTTATTTTTACTAAATACAATATTTTAAAATGTAGTTATAAATAATACTATTTCTTTAAATATACATGTGAAATTTATATAAATGAATACAATACATTACAGATAATACTTGGACTAAGTGGAATACCTTCATATGGTACTCTATTATTTGAAATATAATTAAAAAATAAATCTTTTATAAAAATGTATTGAATACAATATGATACATAATAATAATCATGCAATTGAGAATAACTACAACATATTATATTAAATGTATGATATCATTTTATAATATCATATATCATAATTATAGTATATATTAATATATCTCATAATTATTAATTATTTAAATACTTTATTACTATAAATAATGATATTTAACTAATACATAAAATAATAAAAAATTACTCTGCAAGTCATCCTAGATTAATTTGATCTTCATCTAAAATAAAATAAATAAAATTATATTAATATTTACCAATCTAATCAATAAAAATAGTTATTAATATTACTATATTATAAAATATTAATAGTATATCTAGTAGATACAATTTTTGACAATACTTTATTTATTTAACAATACTCTAAATTAACACATATTAATTCAATATATTTACAACTTGACCTCTTACAATATTACTTGTAGTGCAAAATACTTCATTATATTTTTATTTTTTTATTATATTTTTATAAATTGTTAAAAATTATTATTATTATTCTTATTAAAACTTAAAATATTTCCTATATCAAATATAGTTACAAAAACTTTGTTTATATTTTAATTTTATAATAGAACTATCTTTATTAAAATTCTTTATAAAATATTCATTCCATTTAATTAACAATTAAATATATTTTGATTGTACTTGATCAACTATGCTAAATTCTACAATCGAATAGAAATATAAATACATCTATGATTAATCAATAAGATATAAATAAATGAACACTACACCAAATCCGTGTATTTAAGTACAAATACATATTTACCCCATCCCTGATGTATATATATACTAGTCGGTTCAGGCCCAGCTAAGCCAATGGAATCATTACGCGAGAACATCACACAATCGTACACAATGTATACCTTAACAAATATCATCATACAAATGTTATAAACTCTAGCTATTAATTGACAAATACATGTTATTGATTCCACGTCATTATTATATATCGATGCATTGATCATATTAATAATTTAAATACCTGTACATTGTACTCAGATATATATATATATATATATATATATATATATATATATATATATATATATATACATATATAGTAGTATATTACAGTCTAAATTAGAGCTATAATCATTGACTACCTTCAAACTTATACCTGTTACCATTGGTACTACCAACCCTATAGCAACCCCCATTAGCTACCCACTTACTACGACTACTGATCCCACCTACCCTGATAACTGCGAGGTTCTGGGCCGTGGTTCCATCAGAACTGGACATAACATCCATCAGGATGAAGGAGCGGGCCGAGTATTCGCACAGCGCCACCTCTGAGGAGAACTGCATCGAGGCCGTAGTACAGCTCGCACTCATAGTAGAAGCTACGACGGCTCGTAAGTCTACCGTTTCCATGGTGTTCTCCATCTGTGTGGTGGGGGCGAGGGGGTTAGCATGGGGTGTTGGGGGAGGGGGGTTGTATTAGACGGCGGGGGCGAGGGGGTTAGCATAGGGTAGTATAGTCATGAATAGGGGTTAGAATAGGATAGTTGGGGCATGGGGCTAGAATAAGTTAGTGTGTGCAGGGGGTAGAATAGGGTAATCGGGGTAGGAAGTGGATTAGAATAGTGTGATGGGGTAAGGAGTAGGGTTGTAATAGACGGTGGGGTCAGAATAAGTTAGTGGGGGTCGGGTAGAGGTGGTTATAATAGAGCAGTGGTGGAAGGAGTGGAGGTTAGAATAGGGTGGTGGAGCCAAGGGGTGTTAGCATAGAGTAAGGATATGGATGGTTAGAATGGGGCAGATTCATCATCATTTTATAAGGTTACACATTAATTAGTGGGTATATATTCACATGTGTTATGTGTACCTATAATGTATAGATAGCATACTTAGTATATGGTAAATAGTAAATTAGTGTAATATATATTAGTATAAACATTATTATTATTGTTGTAATTGTTATTGTTATTTTTATTTGGCGGAGTCAAATCATCCCATCCAGGAACTTAGATGAAGTTTTTCACTTATAACCATATATGGCTCTAATGTCCCTTCGAAGATGCTCTCATGTTAAGGCATCCATGGTTTTAATGAGAGCCGATTATTATTTATACAATATTATATAAGATCACTTCTAAGTAATATTTTAAGACTCATTATATAAAATTAATTAATGGTCCGGACGAGGCTCGAATCCTTGCCCTATTGCTTGTGTGTCTGACACCTTAGCCACTGAGCCACACAGGCAGTTAATATTTGTACACGACTATTAATATTTTTAGTACTATTACGAAATAAGAACTCATCATACCTTCAAAATGACACTAACAATATATATATATTATTCTCAAATTAAATTAATGTTTTCTTTATAGAGATTATATACATCAGTGTCATCATAAATACTTTACTTACTTACTTACTAAAACTGTGAACCATGCTACCTGTAATAATGCCTCTAATTCCTGATGCATTCTAATACACAAAGGAAACATACATTTTGAATTCGCATTAAAACATTATTATAGAAATTATGTAAATGTTGATATTGTTAAGGTGTAAGATTAGTGCTATTCATTTTATAGCGGGAACATTTAAATTTATTATCGATTTAAATATCGTGCGAAATTATTTCGCTGGGAGCAATTTCGTGCAGTATCGTACGCAGTGTAAATTCTACTATTTAAAATAATATGTTATATTATCATTGACATAAGATCACTCCCCATGAAATCAATTCGCACGAGATTACTGGTATTCTTAAAATACCCCGTATGTGAAGTCTGAGAGAATCCCTCTAGATACCCTGCTCGAAAGAATTGGGATCGGATACTTGCAATTCGGACTAATAATACAGTTTAATTCACAGAAATTACCTTACTACATTTTATTTAATAGTTTACTTTACTATTATTATTGGGTTTTACCGAATCTTTAAGAAGTATGAATTCTTGTTTCATGCAATCGTCCTGTACGAGATCTTGTGACCACAGCCCGCCCTGAAGACAATCCTTGTAGGCTATACCTGTGTGATCATTCTCAGTTAAGCATTCGAACTTCATATATATACAATGTATACAATGTGACAATTAAAAAGTCTTATTATACTATGTATAATGTACATATTAAAAATAACTGTAACAATAAAATAAAATATGAGTTTTGATTGTTAATTTCGTGGATAATAACTTTGAATGAGAAACAAGAAATTCATTTTACATTATTAAATTATTACCTTAGTAAAGCATGTAACATAAGTGTTGAATATATATATATTGATTTTACATTTATTATGTAATATTATATAATTATTTAATCAAAAACCTAGTAGTGGTATTTTACAGTTAATACTTGCACTTTGACCTACTTTAGTTTCCTCCAGTCGTAAACCATCCCACATGTCCTTAGAAGGACACTCATCTGTTAATTCAATATTATTTATATTATATTTATATATAAATATTATACATAGAAAATTAATATTATACATATGTATATTTTCAAGTAATATTCGTAAATTGTAATACTAGTTGTCAATAATGCAATGCTATAAAATATATACTAATTCAATAACAATTTATTATTTCAGTATATTTTATATATGTATTTTTATCAATAAAATGGAATAGTTATAATACTAAATCTAATTGAGAAAATTAAGATATATAAATAATGAAAGATTAAAGATATGAAAACAGAATTAAGTATGTAATTAACAACTTAAAGTGGCCTTCCTTCACGATGATTCAATACTAAATATAGTAGTTATCAGGGTGTATATGAAGCAACATTATTATTTGATTACAACACAAAAAGTAAAAGTACCTCTTAAAGAAAGCAATATATTATAATGTATGGCACATGCGGCGATATACTAAGGCTATCACAATAATATATAAGTTAATCGGATATAAAATATATTTTAATAACTAATAATTGAAAAAATAATTAAATATTATAAGAATAATATATAATTGAATCGCTATTAGAATATCATTAATATTTATAATATATATATATATATATCACATTATATAGCCTTCATATGAAATAATAACTATCTGTAATTAAAATATACTAAATAACACACAAGTGAAGTTGATATCTAGAAAATGTTAAGTTAAAGTTAAGTTAAGGGTTAATTAGTGTTATATAATCTAGTAATTATAAGTGATTACTTAGCATATATGTGCAGTAGAAGTAGAACACATATTAGAAGAGTGTATCGAGATTATGAACAAAAAGTATTAACGAAACTAGAAAAAATATGTTAATTAGATAATCAAGAAATTATATTATATATAAAAAAACAAATCATATTTTAAGAGGAAATAAAATGAAGAAAAAATAATTAAATGGTAGAATAGTTAAATAACTAGTTAAATGGTATTAAAAAGGATATAAAATTGTATAAAATATATATTATTTAAAATCATCAGTGTTTGATAATAACTAATAGAAACTATAAGTTTTATGAATATATTTAAAAGGAATATGACAAATATTTATATTAATTTTAAATTGAATATAAATAAAATAAACAGAGAATTAACTTAATAGTAAGTTAGGATTACAAAAATATATAGATTTTTAAAAATTATGGTCATTATTTAAGAGTTAATATAAATAAAGAGAATTAATATAAGAATATAATATATAATATATTGTAAAATAGATTAATAAGTGAAGATCCATAATTATGAATATACTATAAAGAAGTTTATAACAATAGCTTCAGCATAGTACACAAATTTGTAACCCAACATTTTATTTATATGGTAAACATTTTAATTTTGTAATTTACATTAATTATCTATTTTATTCATAAATCTATTTACACATTATTGGTTAATCAACAATAACAGTACCCTAATCAATATATATATTAATATAAATTTATCCAAGTCGATCAAGCAGGGTTCTCTTATCGAGATTACCAAGAGAGTACTACTGAGATATTCACCGTTTTCAGCCAATAAAGTGCAAGCTTTATTGGTTGAGACAATTACGTCTTAAGATCATATAACTAAAGATTATAAGCCAATCAGAATCACTGATTGACTAGCTGTAGAATGTCAGATCAATATTCATAACGGTACAACTACATTGTTTTCACTTCCACTCTACTACATATATATATTTTCTTAAATTAAAAAAAATAATAATTATAACATTAATTCTAATATATACACATAGAAGGTAGTAAGACTATAATGTATTACAGATGTAGTAGCAATAGTAATAGTAGTAATAGTAGTTATAGCAATAGTAGTAGTAGCAGTAGTAGTAGTAGAAGCATTAGTAGTAGTATCATTTATTTAGTCACAAAAATCATATTTAAAATAAATGTTCGGAAGTGAGATATAAAGTTATGGCGACATAATAAAAAATAAATAAAATAAATCATTGATAATAATCATAAATTGTTTGAAAATGTGTGCGCGCGCATTAAAGTGCAGTTCGTGTAGTTTGAAACCTATATTGATGTGAATGCCGGTACCGATAGTGATGCGGTCTGTACGAGAAGGATGGGTCAGGGAATCAGCCGTTGTATAATAGACCGTTGATAGCGTTGCGTCGGGGTTGGGGGTAGTAGTTTCTGAGCATCTGATGGCCACGCAACGTGAACTTTGAACCTATTCGAGGTGTATAGCGGATTAGAAGCTCATTACAGTCATTTAATACACTGATATCTTTATGTGTATAAATAATAGGCTATAAAATCTAAAATATAACCAATAAATGTTGTTACAACCTAATTTAATTTCAATGGAAAATGATATCAAATAAAAAAAAATAGTAATAGAGTTAAATAGGCTAAATAATTATCCACATTAGTTAATAGTTAAAATAATATTAATTATTAAGTAATATTTAATAATCATAATAAATATACTAAATGTACCTCTGCATATGCCTTAAATTATAATATATAGTTTTCTTTAAGAATCACTTTTACTTTTATCTTGTAATCAAATAATGTGTTTTTTCTTATAAATTTCTATAACTACTTACTTTTACTTTTAATCCCGTCACTCGGAAATCGTAGCGGGATTTAACACACTTTGATACTTATACTTTGATACGCATTTATTAATTATAACTACTATAAATAATGAAATAAACCTGCTCGTTTGAGAATGTATATTTCCCGGTACACTCTCGACCACTGGATAAGGCTGGATTGCATGTCCTTCTTCTGGACATCAGTCCTTCACCGATGTTATCACATGACAGAGAACACTCAGACCAGGGCGACCAGTTAGACCAATGTCCATCCACTGCACGTACAGGTGATGATATTAATATAGTATTATTACTTATTAATATTATTATTAATAATGAATTATTTAATGATTGATTTTTATTTAAATAAATATATGATCACAAGTATACTATTATTATTATTATTATTTTATCAAAGAATAGAAAAAGTAAAGAACGGAAACTATTAACAGATACCAATAATTATAATTATGATTATTATGTTATTAACATAAGTGAGTTAAATCATCTAAGAAGTTGATTTACTTATAATATCTATAAATATTATTCATTTTAGAATTATAATCTCATTACTATTAAGAGGACAAAATGTTCATGAGCTTACATGTAAAAGATAGGATTTTTTAAAGGGTGATAACTTTTTTATTTGCCATTATTTTTTTATATATATCAATAAAATTAATATACATTTTATTTAAAATTCAATATTTGTAGTGTAAATATATCTATGTAATTTTCATATTTACATAACAACAAAAAATTTATTTTATTGAAAATTGCATAGATATATTTACAACACAAAATAATAAATTGTAAATATAATGTAACTGTAATGTAAATGTAATGTAAGTATTATTGATATATATAACAAATAGTAATACATAAAAAAGTTAAAAATAGTCTTTTCCCTATCTTTTACATGTAAACTCACGAACGTCCTTTAACAGTGACATAACATCCTGGTCGTCTATTTCAGCTCCTCCGATTACACAATACCTGGACACGGAGACGAAGCGCACACTTCCGTCTCAATCTCTCTGTAGGTGATTGACAGCCGCATCGTTACGTAATCGTCGCAAGGTCGTCCGTCGTGCGAAGGTGCCGGGTTGTCGCACAGTCGATAACGCGATACTTTAGCTTCCCCTGGTGGTGGTGTGTTGCGTTACGCATGCAGCCGGTAAAGTAGTGACCGTGCGATATTGTTATTATACGATATTGTATGCCAATATGTATATAGGCATATAATGTATACACACTAAAAAATAAATATATATATTGTTGTTATATTTATTTGTCCTTCCATCCCATCCCGTTCATAAAATGATATGAAGTTTTCACTTACAAGCAAATTGCTCTAATTCCTTACGAAACAGCTTTCATGTTAAGTCAACAATGTTTAAAGAGTGTCTATCATGTTATAACAAAATTATATAAAATTACTTCCATATTTTATTGGTAAGGACAGAATTTGAACGATGTCTAATCGGTTGCCTGTCTGAAGCACTAGTCTACTGAGATACACAACCAGTTATAATCATATTACCATAATCATGGGGTATAATTGTGAATTATGTCTATAATATATACTGAGCGTCAACCAAGAAAATACACTAAAGTCTTGATGGTATGCATCTTGAGAAGAATTATAAATTATGTAATAAATAAATAGAATTTCGAAAGAGAAAATTAATTATAAACTCAATAAATGTGTTCTATTCTATTCTATAAAAAGTACATAAGTTAATGTCTTAAATGATTTACATAAAGATTAATCACATCTATTATATAATAAATCAGTACGTATATACATCATACTAAAGAAGGCGTACCACAAGTTGCCGAACAATCGCTCCAAGACGACCAATTTGACCAGGCTCCATCGATGATAACAATAGGAGTCGTAGTGTTCGCTGTGGTTATGTAATAGGTGTGCGATTATGTAATAGTAGTAGTCGTAGTGTTCACTATATGAAAATTATTGGAGAAAATCTAAATCTCTCAATAATTACAATATATTTATCAAACAACGTAGCCTATATAGAACCCTACTCAAGAAGTCTAAGAAATCATACTACAATAATCTATTAAAAGAAGCATCAACTAATTCTAAGAAACTTTTCTCCATTTCTAACCAGCTACTTGGTAGAATATCACTACGTGTTCTACCAAATGAACCCATAACAACGCTAATAGATACATTTTACCAATATTTCAATACTAAAGTCATGAATATAATTAAATCACTCCCTACACCACTCAATGAACCATATAATCTACCTCTATATTCCCTTTCCTCCTTCACATCACCATCAACTACTACCATTGAAAAACTCCTCAGTGCAGTAAATACATCTTCCGAACTAGATCCAATTCCTCATTCTATATTAAATAAGTACCACATTTATCTAGCATCTTATTACCAAGAAATAATAGAAAACTCACTTACCTCAGGCATTTTTCCAATCTACATAAAAACAGCATATGTTACACCCATCATAAAAAAACCAAACCTTGACAAATCAATCCTCTCCAACTACCGACCAATCTCCAACTTATCAACGTTCTCCAAAACCCTAGAACGAGTTGTTGCTCGTCAATTAAATTCTTATCTCCATGAAAATCATATATTAAACCCATATCAGAGTGCCTATACCAAGCACAAAAGTACTGAAACTGCAATAATACATATCCTTAATCACATTCACCTATCTGCTGCATCACCACATGGTTCAGTGGTCATTCTCCTTGATTTATCAGCTGCCTTCGACACCCTTGACCATAATATCCTTATAAATCGACTAACTTCTATCGGAATCTCTGGTACTGCACTCAATTGGTTCATCTCATACATAACTGATCGTTTTTACCAAATTAGTATAAACTCACTAATCTCCAAACCTCGTAAAGTTATTCATGGAGTACCTCAAGGATATGTCCTTGGTCCACTCCTATTAAATATCTACCTATTTCCCTTATTTAGAATTATTGACAAATACCCCACTATAGACTATCACTCGTATGCTGATGACATACAGTTACACTGTAGATTGATAGACCCCACAATGACATAAATGTACTTAACAACTGCATTACTGATATACATAACTGGCTCACCATCAACTCATTATCACTTAACTGTCTTAAAACTGAATCAATGCATATTAAAACATCTACCACTATATTCATTCCACCACAAATAACCATTAACAATATGAGTATTTCTTAATGCTAATAAAATAAAAAATCTTGGTATATTAATCGACCCAACACTACAATTCTACATCCAGACTAAATCACTATCACAGTCAATTAACTACATACTACACAACTTACGAACAATAAGACCCTTCATTAATTTTAATACTGCAAAACTCCTCGCTACATCCCTCATTCTTCCCCGCCTTGATTACTGTAATTCCTGTCTCTATGCCTCCTTACAATCTATAATAAATAAACTCCAACGCCTTCAGAACTCAGCCATCAGATTTATATTCAACATAACTAAATATTCCAGATAACATATATCCCCTTTGAGAACCAAATTACATTGGCTGCCAATAAAATCCCGTATAATTTACAAAATCGCACTCACCACACATTTAGCTACACATCACAACACACCAGACTATCTTGCCAACTTACTAACTCCCAACACAACTATTTACGAACAAAGACACATAAACAAATTCAAATTAAAAACTCCAGTTCTATTACATTTAACATCTTCCCAACATAAATCTTTCTCCATCCATGCTCCAAAAATCTGGAATGATATACCTCACCATATCCGATCAATTGACTCATCTGTAACATTCAAATCAAAGCTAAAAACATACCTTTTTGCCCAATAATATATTGAAAGCATATCCGAAAACTTCAATAAAGAAGTTGATGGAAGTGCCTAAACCAATTAGGTAACAGGTAACAGGTAAATGTGGTTATAATAATAATAACAATATTTATTAGAAGAATTGAATTTATCTATTAACTAGGATAAGTATATAATTGTTCATCTTAAAGGACATCAATGTAATATATTATATTTTCTGTTGTTGTAGCACATTATGTAATAGTTATGTAATATTATATTATGTAATAATAGTAGTAGTAGTGGTATAATTTATTTAATCACACAAATCAAATTTTAAATAAATTATTCGGAAGATAGATATAGAGTTATGGCGATACTTCAATAATAAATAATAAATTAAAACAAAATAACAATAATAATAAATTGTTAAAGTGCAGTTCATAAAGTAAGTATGCGCAATTCAAATATTTATGTAGTTTTTTTTAATATTTGTTTTAGTGTTTGAGTGTCTTAATAGTAGTACTAGTTGTATGATGATACTAGTATTGTAATAGTTGTGTGGCTATCGCGCATATAGTATACAGTTTAATTTGGAGTAAATAACAAGGATGAATAACGGGTATACCCTGGGTAGTATATCTGTATCAATAACTTATGATTGATGCAAAGGAGTTTTATACCAAATTAAACTGAGGAGATTATAGATTAATTGAAACCTAATGTAATGATAATATGTTAGTTTAGTAATTAATGTTTAATGTTTATTATGTGAATCATTATGCTAATTTAAGTATACTACTATAACAATAATCTATGGGTGTGGTGTTTGTAGCATAGAAGGATAGACATACTACCGTTATATCCAAGCAGTGTATTAACTGACTGACCATCTGACCATCTGTCCATTGATATAAACCACTCCTTTAGATTATTCTCATAGAATTACACTTACATCGACCAAATGAATCATCTAATAAAAACTATCATTAATTACTGAACTGACTTAATTATTATTAAATAAGGTTTCAATTAATCTATGATATCAGTAGTTTAATTTTGTATAAACTCCAATGCTTCAATCATTAGTCGTTGATACAGATATACTACAATCTAGCTAGTAACATATTACAACAGTTAGCACATACGCTCTAGACCAGTGGTTCCCAACCTTTTTTCACTATGACCCTTTTTTTGATAATTCTTAATTTAAAAATATACCATGACACAATAAGCAATATAATATTCGTATTATTATACTTTAATCAAAAACTAATAATATAAACTATAATATATATGTATTAAAATATATATTTCCATCTTTTATTTTTCTCAACCATAACGTCAATTTGCTTATAAAAACATGTATTGTTTAGATTGGCTTAAAAACATAATGACCCAAGTGTGGGCATGACTAGGGGCGCTGGAACCATGGTGTGTATGTAGAGGGGACCAACCAATCAAAATAAATGTTGTGGTAAAAGTGGGGGGGGGGGGTACCAATACATAGTAGGTCCCCCAAGATGTTAAAGTGGGGGGACATATCCTGCCCCGCCCTGTTGCAGCACCCCTAACAGTGACCCATAGGTTGGGAACCACCGCTCTACACTAACCATCGTGTACGCACAGATCAGGTACGCATGACTCCACCTTAGTGGTCAGCGTACCCTGACACTCGACGCCGCCACCAGATGGAGTCGGCGAGCTGCACGTTCTCAGAGTTGTACGACGGCCTACATACGGAGACTGACCGCGGTACTGCGGACAGTGAGTGACCATTACGCACGGTGACCACTCGCTCCACGTCGACCAGCCACCATCCTGTACTGCGGGAGGGTGGAGGGGGGTTTAACGTATGTGTTGGGAGCATTAGGAGTACATGTAGTTATATATATGAATGAATGAATGAATGAATGTTTATTTTAACATAAAAATAAAATTAGACGTTCTCTATTGTGTACAAAAATATAAAAAAATATAAAATAACAAAATACACAAAAAATATAAATCAGTTGAAAATAATAAAATTAATTTTTACGAATTAATAACAATAAATTATATTTTAATAATAATACAATAATAATATCAGATTCAGTTGATGACCGAGATCAAAAAGCCAGGTATGGTATAGAAATTCTATTGAGCTTATCGATATAGCAACCCGCTCTTGGTAATGAGAGAATTAATACAAAACGAATAAATATAGAATATAAATATTTTGTAATTCTATTTTGTTCATTCGTTGTTCTGTCTCATAAATAATCAATACCATAACAATATATAATACTAGACGACTGGAGCCTGGCTACGTCCATACAGCGTAGGCTAATATTCTAATTTTAATATTGATGATTTGGTAGTATAAGTTTATTTTCCCGTAGATTCTATTATTTTAGTAAAATAATCAATATTGATATTAAAATAATTATTATAATATATATATACATATATATAGAAACTATGAGTTATAACTAAAATAACTAAATATTAATAGAAACTATAAGTTTGAATAATAATCATTGGATACCGGAATTAACTTTTAGTGAAATAAATAATGTGTTTCTAATTTGGGATAAAATAACTAAAATTCAATTTCTTTTCTTTATTTTAGTTTCATATAAATAACATATACGATAACAATTATCGTTACAAAATAAATAATAATTAATAAAAATAAATATACACTAGTTGATCTTTTATGAACTATTTAGCCATATTTAAAAAATCTCGAGTATTAATAAGCCAGGTTTATTTGGTTTTACTTAAATAAACCAAAAAACCGATTTATTTGGTTTTTTATGGTATAATTGTTTATTTAGTTGGGGTTTATTTGGTTTTTTTTATGTAGTATATTGGTTTTTTATTTATTAAATAATTTGTATTAATAAATTATTATATTGAATGTCATTTTTAATAAATACTTCTGTGATTATTATTAGATATATTATATATTATCAGATAATTATCTATATTATATATATTATATATATATATTAGATTATTTATGTATATTATATTAAAAGGTATTTTAGTATAATTTATACAAAGATTTATTAGTTATTTCAGTAAATTCTTTCCAATTTATATTTTTAACCAGGAATGTTTATTAAATGAATAACTTTATATAATATATATAATATATACTATTATTAATAATATTAATATAAATATTAAATGATAATATAGAATTGAAATTAATATTCAATAATTTTGTATATAAAATAAACCAAAAAAATAAATTCAAAAAACCGAACAACCCTGTTACTCATGTATATCTCCAGACGGCATTGTTGAATTGTTGTCAGATGTATTATATACACATATTAGAATTAATGATTTATTAATAACAATTTATTTTCTAATGCTATTTTAAATTCTAATAATTTAACAATAAAAATGGAATATAATAAATAAAATGTTAAATAGACAAAATTATAAAAATGAACTAATTAAATAGTATAAATAGTATAAAATAATAAAACATCTTTAGAAATAGCTAATGAATTATGTACTTACTTTATATATTGTATTAAATAAACTATTGAATTTTCAATTTAACAATGAATGTGAAAATAATATTTTAAATAATTTCAAATACATAATAATCCAATATTTCTATCACCTGTACCATATAATGAAATGTTTAATGTAATTTCCCAAAAAGAACATGCACATTTATTAGGCATAATTAAAATAAATGTGTATAGTTTATATATATATATAAATCACATATTGTTTTGAAATTACTGCATATTATCAATATATAAATTAGATAAATTTCCCAGTTAAAATTAAAATAGTCATTGTAAAACAAATATATAAAAAAATAAGAATAATTTATAAAATTATAGGCCCATACTACCTCAAATATTAAATATATTTGAAAATTAATATATAATAGAATACAAAATTTCACAAACAAATTTATCATCAAATTATAAAATGGATATCAAAGAAATATAAACAAAATTGATGATATTTCTGAAATTTATACAAATATTTTAAATAATATAAAATCAAATACAATATTTTTTGATTTATTTAAAGCATATATGATAAAAACTATTTCTTATTCAAATAGAAAAACATAAATTATAAATATACTGAATTATAGCAAATCCATTTAGGGCTTTGAATATAGGTAACTCTAATTAAAATCTACATGGAAAATAGCAAAGAATTTCTATAAATAATAAGTTATCAGATATATTAATAATATAATAAAGGAGTATCACTAGTGGGATATTTGTTTTGTATTATTTATATTAATGATTTTGCACTAATAACAGAAAATAACTCAAATATCACAAATATATTTTTCGCTTCTGACACTTCAATCAATATATCAGTTAATAATATAAGTAAATTAATAAATTATTTAAAAATTATATTAAATATATCAAAACCATTTTTTAAAAAATAAATGGATCAACCGAACTATTGGTCCACCGGTCGAATCTACGGTCTTTTTCACGGTCATTAAATGACCGGTGGGGTCATATCTCCGGTCATATCTCCGGTCATTTATCCGGTCATAACTATTGGTCCACAGGGTCATTATTTTATAATATATAGTGAAATTATAAAAATAATGGTTTATTTATACTAGAATATACGTATTATATTTGGATTATTATTTAACTTGAATTATTATTATATTTAACTTATATTTACTTATAATTTTTATAAAAACCGAAATGACCGGTGGACCAATAGTTATGACCGGAGAAATGACCTTAATATACATGTTATCAGTAAATATAAGTTAAATATAATAATAATCCAAGTTAAATAATAATCCAAATATAATACGTATATTCTAGTATAAATAAAACATTATTTTTATAAAAACCGAAATGACCGGTGGACCAATAGTTATGACCGGAGAAATGACCTTAATATACATGTTATCAGTAAATATAAGTTAAACATAATAATAATTCAAGTTAAATAATAATCCAAATATAATACGTATATTCTAGTATAAATAAAACATTATTTTTATAATTTCACTATATATTATAAAATAATTACCCTGTGGACCAATAGTTATGACCGGATAAATGACCGGAGATATGACCGGAGATATGACCCCACCGGTCATTAAATGACCGTGAAAAAGACCGTAGATTCGACCGGTGGACCAATAGTTCGGTTGATCCAAATAAATTAATAGAAAATATAAAAAAAAAACAAAATAATAATTTTCTAACAAAAAGTTCAAATTTTAAAATTGTTAATTATTGTATAATGATATTATAATTACGATTAAATCATTAGTTTAATATTTGTATATTATTTACTTTGTTACAAGTGAATATTAGATATACAAAGTTTGTATATCTAATATTCACTCTGGGATAGAAATATTGTGTAACAACTATACAACTAGAGAAATATTGGTTGCAACGAACCAACGGCAAGTTTGTTTATATATTCAATATAGCCTATATAATAATTATATTGCGCGTATTAGCACGGTTATTAAATATAATACAAAAGATATACTATCATATTAACTATGTGCACTATCAATGATATTATCATAGGATATATTATTATATAGACTATATTGTATAATGTATAGATTATTTGCCATATTATTATAATAATTATATAGTATTTACAAAATTAATACTTAAAATATTATCTAATAATTATCATTATAATTATTATAATTATTATAATTATTATTATAATAATAATGATTATTTAATTATGACATAATAATTATGTCATAATTATATTATGATAATTAAACTAGTACAATTCACATAATACATACATACATACACATACACTACATAACTTTACATATAATAATATACTTACTTATGCTGCATATTATAGAATATAAAACATACGTTTACAAATTAAATTAAATTCAAAAATAATATTAATCAAAATAATAAATAACAAAGATTGTGAATTACAAAATAAAGTACACAAACAAATAATAGTTAATTAATAGATACACAATTATGGAACTTATAAAATAAAAAAAAGATTTGGAATATTAACTAAAGTTATTAACATATTTTAAATTAAAATGGCTTATTACAGTACATAATAATTAAATACTATTATATGATTGAATACGCTATATGTGTAAAGGCGGGGAATCAGGCAGTATTTATACAAGTTGAATACGTAATTACTTAAAACAAATAGTTGGCACTTATAAGTTAGAGTATACAATAATTTATATTAATGTATATTTGTATCTTTTTACTTTATTATACTTCATATATTTATTTAACTCCAATACATTGTTATCCCCCTATACATATATATAGTACTGCTACCAATAATGAATTCTTTGAGTTGTAAACACTGTAAACCTGGACAAAGCGGACTCTCACATCTCATCCTCTCCTCAGCGTCCCCTTGACACGGCGTACCACCATTACTAGGAAGGGGATTCTCGCAACTTCTGTTTCGTAGCCTGTGCCCAGCCGCTGACCCGCAACTAATGCTGCAGTGGCCGTAATCTGACCACTCGGCCCATCCGCCGTTTACTGTAACACATTATTAAGTGGATGTATATGTAGGGTATTCAAATTGGAATTACTCTATAAATTAATTATCGAGTGGGCATTAATTGAATTCCACGAATTATATTCTAATTAGTATATACTAATATTATCAAATACATATTAAGAAATGTTTTTACAATTACGCATACAGATATATATTATATTGAAGTTATATAGTAGGATATATATATATATATATATATATATATATATATATATATCCTATGATATATTGTATACTTGGGTATTATATACACCTAGCTATATATATATATATATATATATATATATATATATATATATATATATATATATATATATATATATATATATATAATTATATATATAATTTCCCGTGTCAGTGAAAATACCAATAACCCATAGTATAATATATTATACTTCTTATATTAATTTAGTTAATATGTAGGTTAACCTATATTGTATATATATATATATATTAAATATAACCTACATTTTAAATATAAAATAAACCCTACACGTTTTATGTTAAATTTAAAAACAGGATTATCCGTGGATAACAATAGTTGTACTATATTATAGGCTACATTTCGTCAGTGACTCTATAGAGTCAAGTATACTTGTAAAGTTACCAAACTATTAATAAATTTAGTGAGATATTTTCAATGTAGGTCGTACATATTTCTATATTGATTATGTCGAAATGGTTCAATAAATAAAAAAGTATACAATAGTATTATGACACTCGTCATCTATTCTGTATTATTATAATATCATTAAGGGTTTACAAAATAATTAATTAAATAATCAGTAATTAAAATAATTAAGGGAATTTAAAAGCGTATGTTGGTAGCCTTGGTAGCAACTAGTGATGTAAATAATACTCAAATATAAAGCTTGATGCAGTCTCATGAGACTGCAGTGAGACTGCAGTCTCATTTACCTAAAGTCTCAACTCGGCTCGGGCTCGTTTTGTTAGAGTTTCGGCTCGGAATCGTTTTGCTAGAGTCTCATCTCGGCTCGGGCTCGTTTTTTATACAAAAGAAAGTCTCGGCTCATCATCGATAACCAAAAATCTCGGCTCGGCATCATAAAGCTCGATATTATTTACATCACTAAATGGCATTTATATTATTATTCACTGAATCGCGAAGTTGGCCCAGATCATTTTTTTTAAATTGATGTAAATATGAAATAGGTATAAAAATCAGTATTAAAATGTAACTTCAAAAAAGCATCATTTCGGCTCGGGTTCGTTTTTTTTTCCGAAAATGAAAGTATCGGCTCGGCATCAATAACCAAAAGTCTCAGATCGGCATCATTTACATCACTAGTAGCAATCATTAGAAGGGGGCCTAATATTTAAAAATTGATATTTGGGATACAAATTTATATATATATATATTTACATTATAATTTCCTAATTATTATATAATAATAGGTTATTTATAATCGTGATATATGAATAATTATAATTTAAATATTTTCCAATCGATTAGTTTCAGACAATTCGTTCAGTTCTCGCGAAATTAACATATTATATAATAGTGTGTGACACTTTTATTACATCATACCTGGACACTGCACCATATTCGGACATAGTTCACTTTGCTCCGCCTCCCCGAAGCAAGTTACGCCTCCGTACTGTGGGGTGGGCGTGTCGCAACGCCTCCGCTTCACTCGAGACACGCCCACCGAGTTAGGTTGTTCGCAGGTAGCGCTACACTCTCCGTACTCGCTCCACGTAGACCACCCACCGTGAACTGTTACGTCATCGATACGAATATATTAGATAAGGCGATGTTATGTATAGTGATGACCTATAGGTCATATATATAACATGTGTATCCGTGATATACCGTCTATCTCGGGACTGTCCTACTTGGGCGGTATTAAAATGTAGAAAGTATAGGGATTACCTATTATTTTAGAGTTATATATGTATATATATATATATACTATATCTATATAGATATATTATATAGATATATGTAAATCCGTTCCAGCTTTATTGGTGGTATATAAATGGTGTAGAGAATATACATATATGTATATGTATGGAAAAACTGATAGCAGTGGATATATTTATTGTCGAGATATTCTAATAAAGAGAAACAATTATCAAAGAAATAACAAAATGTAACTTAATAACTAATTTTCAAACTTTTCAATTATATTATATTCTATCTACATACTAATATAATCTATTACTATAGCCATACTGTAATCTAGTGATTATTTTAAGAACTATTATACATGTTACATGTAACATGTACATCTTAATATTTAACGATGTATATGTATTCCATTATTAATCACAGTAATATAATTATTAATTATATGATTATAATTACAATTATATTAAATTATAATTACTAGTATGTATATACAAATGTAACTTCATATTAACATTGTACATGCCTTTATTACTCGTTATTTAATACTCGTGCACAAATGGCAACATATTAGCTACGTTCTTACTTATATGTAATTATGTAATTACAATACATTTCCTATTTACCCACACGCTAATAATCATGCTACAACATCTCTAATCACCGCTCACACGCACACCGCTTCTAATTACCTACAGGTACGAACATAACTGTTAGTTGCGTTTAGTTGCGTGTACAACATCAACATTTTACCACTAGAACTCGTGAAGTGTCCGTTGTGACTCATTATGTTATATCGTGTATACATGTAACTAGCTAACATGTGTTGCAACAAATAACGATATATTATTTAACTACCTACATTAATAAATATAGCAGGGTATATATATATAGAGCTGGATAGCTAGAGAGAAAGAGATTACGTATTGTACAACATACAATGTACCTACGTTACTTAGTGTATACACACTTATATGATATCATTTATTATAAGAAATAATATATAAAAAATTCTTATAGGATCATTCATTATTTATATCCTACTGATTTATGGATATATGAAAATCTGTTGATTTTATTTATTACAATTATTCCTTAAACTAACGAATAGGAATCGCTAATTAAATTCTAAAACGGGAACATTTAGAGTATGATTGTAAATCAAGTTACGGTGGCCATGCACGTAGTCTGTATGTACACATGCGTTATCAAATATATAATATACAACGTTCATTGTACTAATATAAATAAAATGTATAGTGTACACTGTACACTGTACAGTAGACCGGTTCGTACTCAATTTTTTTTCGTAATTTTATAAACCTTCACATATGTGACAATTATGTATGCTATGATAAATAAGTGTTTACAATTTTAGACCTATATCTTAAATATTGTTATGTCACGAGACCTTTTAATTTTAACATTGAATACATATAAAATTTAACATGGGGGAGATATAGAAATAAGTTTTATTCCATTTTTATAAAATTGTATGATTTTTTTTAAGCCAATTATGGATATATCCTAGAAACATATATTACAAGTAGTATAAACAATACAAATTATTTTTCATAACAATCTAGATGCCCAAATTTTATAAAATAATTTTAGTAAAAAAAAATGTCTAAAAATCGTATAATTTAATATAAATAAATTAATACAATTTAATTTAAAAAATATATAATTTATAGATAATAATAATACAATTCAAATTAATTATTAAAAAATTAAAAATTATTTTTAGAAAAAAAATTAACATCATTTGTAAATTTTTTTGGATTTTTATTTGAAATATGAAATACAAAATAATTTTACATATTTTTTTATTTTTTAAATTTTATTTGTATAAAGGACATTTATATCTAACTTATATCCACAATTCAATACAATCTGATACCTCAAATTCATGTAAAGTATAATTATATATATTAATTTTAAAAAATTAATTATTTTTTTGAATTATTTTGAAATAAATACTTTGTAAAATGGTGTATTTTCTCGAGTTTTAGGAGACATTAATATTGGTAATTTGTAGATATAAAAATGAAATATAGATATTATATTAATAATAAATATAAATAATGGTATATATTATATTAATTCATTAAATATAATACAAATACATCATTAATTTTAAATATTAATTTAAAAATTTGTAAACATCAAAGATAATAAGATGGCGTCATTACTATTATACATGGAATATTATACATTTTATCTTAAAATAATAATTTATATTTCAAACTTTAAATGCTTCGTGACCAAAGGTAACTATTTTTTTATAAAAATTGTTAATACATATTATACTAAAATATAGATATGTATTATATTTTATATGAAGGATTAAAAATTGAACTGTACACTGTACAATGAACTGTACAATGTAGATTGTACAGTAGACCGGTTCGTTCGATTCAATTTTTAATCCTTCATATAAAATATAATACATATCTATATTTTAGTATAATATGTGTTAATAATTTTTATAAAAAAATAGTTACCTTTGGTCACGAAGCATTTAAAGTTTGAAATATAAATTATTATTTTAAGATAAAATCTATAATATTACATGTATAATAGTAATGACACCATCTTATTATCTTTGATGTTTACAAATATTTAAATTAATATTTAATATTAATTATGTATTTGTATTATATTTAATGAATTAATATAATATATACCATTATTTATATGTATTATTAATATAATATCTATATTTCATGTTTATATCTACAAATTACCAATAATGTCTCCTAAAACTCGAGAAAATACACCATTTTACAAAGTATTTATTTCAAAATAATTCAAAAAAATAATTAATTTTTTAAAATTAATATATATAATTATACTTTACATACATTTGAGTGATCAGATTGTATTGAATTGTGGATATAAGTTAGATATAAATGTCCTTTATACAAATATAATTAAAAAAATTAAAAAATATGTAAACTTATTTTGTATTTCATATTTCAAATAAAAATCCAACAAAATTTAAAAATTATGTTAATTTTTTTTCTAAAAATAATTTTTAATTTTTTAATAATTAATTTGAATTGTATTATTATTATCTATAAATTATATATTTTAATTTTTAAAATTAAATTGTAATAATTTATTTATATTAAATTATACGATTTTTAGATATTTTTTTTGACTAAAATTATTTTATAAAATTTGGGCATCTAGATTGTTATGAAAAATATTTTGTACTGTTAATACTACTTGTTATATATGTTTCTAGGATATATCCATAGTTGGCTTAAAAAAAATCATCCAATTTTATAAAAATTGAATAAAACTCATTTCTATATCTCCCCCATGTTAACTTTTGTATGTATTCAATGTTAAAATAAAAAGGTCTCGTGACATAACAATATTTAAGATAAAGGTCTAAAATTGTAAACACTTATTCATCATAGCATACATAATTGTCACAGATGTGAAGGTTTTTAAAATTGCGAAAAAAAATTTAGTACGAACCGGTCTATTGTACAGTGTACAATCTACATTGTACATGCATATATGTATACTATAGTATATATCCTTTTTATTGTTATACTATTAACTATAGTTAACTTAACATGCGTATACGCACTATTTATTATAATTATTATTGTTATATATAAGTAACATACTACTTAAAACACATTCGAGAATAGCGCTCGCTATTATATTTGTGTATAATAAATCATCATCATCATCATCATGTACGTATGTACGATGCATACGAAACCTGGACAATGCTGTTCGTTACAACTGTAGTCTTGATACTGGTAGCCCTCGCTGTCTTTGTCTCCCTGACAATCCGTACCCCCTCTGGCGGGAGAAGGGGAGTCACATGCCCTTCTCATTTTGTTAGAACCTATTGTTGCATTAACGTTACGTTGTAGTTATATTGTATATGGACATTAATAGTATTAAGTTATTACTATTAACATAAACACACATAGAAATATATGTATATATATATATATATATATATATAATTATTTATGATTTGTATATTAATAATAATTTCAAAAAATAAACATTTTATATATTTAATAATTATACGGAACACATTTTGAACAATTGTTTTTATACTTTAATAATATTAGGTAATATTATATATTGTCTGATAATATTATAGCAATTATTTTATTTAACTATTAATAATATACATATATATATATATATATATATATATATATATATATATATATATATATATATATATATATATATATGTAGTTGTATCGATGGTCTCATTTAGATGAAAGCTAAATAAGGTCATGATATAAAGTATATTTAATATTAATATAAATTAAATACTATTTTATTCATGTTAACTATATCGATTAGTTAAATATTATTCGCACTTGCATGTTTTTTTGACATTTAATTTGACATATCATATATTATAATCCTATATCTATATATAGTGGCGTTTATTTTGTAGAGTGTGAGAAGGAGATAAGTATGGGAAAGTCTCCGATAACCGACCCCTAAATGATTATTTGTAATAACTTATTTTTTTAGTTTTTTTTTTAGTTTATTAATTATTTACTGAATATTTAATTAATATACAGAAGGATATTCAGAAGCTATACGTAGCTTATATTAAGAATATCCTTATAACAAAAATATTAAATATTTAATATATAATAATAATTATGAAATAAGAAAATGTAATAACAAAAATGGTGTAATACAAGATATTTATATCGAATATACATATTAATAATAATAATAATAATAATAATAATAATAATAATAATAATAATAATAAATGATAATAATAATAATAATAATAATAATAATAATATAAATAATAATAGTGCGCATATTAATACTACGTATGTACATATATTACAAAATATTATAAAAGATATGAATTTTTAATATAGATTAGAGATTACATGATATTAAATATTTAATTTTTGAACAAAATTGGTTAAGTGTGGTTTGACTATTGTATGATTTTATTTGTATCGGTAGATTATTCCAGCAAATGGGTCCATAATAAGTTTTATTAAACTTTTTTGCATTGGTATTAACTAAAGGTATTTTAAATTTGTTATTATCGCGCATATTATAAGTAGTGTCTTGTCATTTAAATAAATTTATAATTGTTGTTGAAATTTGATAATTTTTAATCCTAAACATAATTTTACAGGCATTATAGAATATTATTTCTTTAAAAGTTAAAATGTGTTGTTCTTTGTAAATATTATCCACATTAGTTCTATTTTTTTGACGATATAATATTCTTATAGCTTTATTTTGAGCTATACTTATTTGTTTTGATGTTACATCATAATTATTCCCCCATATATGTGTACAATAAATAAGATGGCAATGAAATACAGAATAATATATTAGTTTTAAAATATTGATGGGTACAATATTATTTAGTTTTCTTAGAATTGATAATTCATAATAAAGTTTAGATTTAACCATATTAGTATGTAGTTTCCAATTCATGTTCGAATCAATAATTACACCAAGGAGTTTTATTGAGTTTTTTTGAATAATGACAATATTATTTAATATAATAGATAATTTTGCTTTATTATTATTAAATATTAAATAGTTAGTTTTGCTTAAATTAATTGTCAATTTATTTAATGATAGCCATATATCAAGATTTTTTAAAGTTTTATTCATGGAATTTTCCATAGAATCAATATTATTTTCACGGAATATAATAGTAGTGTCATCAGCGAATAAAACAAAATGGCCTTGTGTTTTAATATTGACTATGTCATTTATAAATATTAAAAATAATAGGGGACCGAGGACAGATCCTTGAGGGACACCAAACTTAATATTCTTTATTTTTGATTTAGACTTATTGAATATTACAAATTGATTTCTATTATTAATAAAAGATATACATAATTTTAAAGCAACTCCTCTGAAACCATACTTCTCTAACTTATTTATTAATAGATCATGACTGATGGAGTCGAATGCTTTCTTTAGATCTATAGATATAGCTGCACAATATTTCATTTTATTTGAAGCTATGGTTCCGGTTAGGTCAGTCAATGCATCGGAAGTTGAAACTCCTTTTTTAAAACCAAATTGTGATTTATTAATTATTTTATTTTTTTCCATAAAATCTATATATCTAGATTTTAAGACTTTTTCTAAAATTTTTGAGAAAGATGATAATAGAGAAATTGGCCTAAAATTAGAAGGATCATCAATATTACCAGATTTATATTTAGTTACGACTTTAGCAGTTTTTAGACAATTAGGAAATATACCCTGTTGTATACATAGATTAATTAAATATGATAATATATTACTTATTGAAGAAATGATTTGAATAATTAGTTTAAATGAAAAGTTATGAGAATCAGTACTATTTGTTGGTTTACTTTTTTCAACAATATTAGTTATTTCAATTGGATTAGTGGGAGTAATAAATAATGAATTTGTATGATTATTATGTATATAATTAGATGTATTATTGGTATTACAATTTTTTTCTGATTTAGAAGCTAACTTCTCACCTATGTTACAAAAATAATCATTAAATTGTTCACACCGTTTATTATCTTCTATTACATTAGGAACTATATTACCATTTTTGTTGTTATGTATAATAGTATTTATTTTATTCCATATCTGCTTAGGGTTGTTTCTGTTAGTAATAAAATATTGACTATAGTAATAGCGTTCAGCTTTATTTATGATTTTTGAAAGACAATTTTTATATTTTTTATAAATAGTTTCATTAGATACAGAATGTTTTTTTTTTAAGTTTTGGTAAAGTTTATTTTTTTTAATTATACATTTTTTAAGGCCCTCTATTAGCCAAGGTTTATTTAAATAAGAATTTTTTGTATATATTTTTTTTTTAGAAAGGAATTTTTGTTTAGAGTTTTCTAAAGTAGAAATGAATAAGTCAAAAGCATGATGCGCATTATCTATTCTGTATAAAGATGACCAATTATAATTTAGAAGATAGAGCTTAAACTCGCTTATATTATTATGTGTCATATAATATATGAATTCATTATTTTTTTTAATAGAATTGTTAAATTTATTTAATTTATAAATACAAAAAATGGGTAAATGGTCACTAATATCATTATATAATAAACCATTAGATATTGGTACATGATTATAATTTGTGTATATGTTATCAATTAAGGTGGACGTTATATTAGTAATGCGTGAGGGTTTGGTTATTATTGGATGTAGACCTAATGAAATAAGTATATCAATGAAATGAGAGACTTTAGGACAAGTTATTTTTAAAATATCAATGTTAAAGTCTCCGCAAAGAAATATTGTATTATCAGTAGAGAGTGTATTAAATAAATTATATATTTCATCTGAAAAATTAATGATATCAAATTCGGGGCATTTATATATACCACTTATTATAATATCTTTAGAATTGGGAATTATTAATTTAATGGTAACTATATCAAAATTATTTGGTAATGTTGTACTGAGTGTATCAATAGTTATATATTTAAAAGATTTTTTAACGAATATTGAGGTACCTCCACCACGTTTATGATTTCTGGTTATATGTATATTATTATAGTCTAATATAAAATATAGATCTTTATTATATTCATTTAACCATGTTTCACTTATAACTATTATATCAAATTTATGGTGTAAAGAATATAAATAATTAGTAATAGAATTAACATTTTTTACCAGACTACGTGCGTTAAAGTGTATGATGGATATATTACTATTCGTGTGTATTTGGTTTGGTATATTATCATAGTTACATTGATTATTTATACTATTATAAAGTTGTTTTTTTATGATGATAAAGAATACTATCGCTAGAATTGAAATCATTATCGAGATTATCTAAAGTTTGTTTATATAAATTATTTTGAAATATATCTTTTCGTGAATTATCGGCATTCATAATTATTGGAAAAATAAATAATATGAGATTAATATAGAAACAAAATGTATAAGATAAAAAATAAATAAATAAAGATATATGTTTATAATATACTCTGATGTAAGTTTTCAGATGTAATTCATTTTATGATATTTTATATCTATGATGTGACTATCTAATGTTTAAATGTTCTATAATTGTATGCATCTATAGATGCATACTATAGTCTATATAATCAGTATAATCTCATTAATCTACTAGTATAGTTTTCTTATTATATGATATATTTCGTAGAGGATAACAATTACTATATAGAAACAAATTTTATAGTAATATTATAAATTAAAAAAAAAAAAAAAAAAAAAAAATTATATATAAATTTTTAAGAATTTAAAAAAATAATATATATGTACATAAGTTAATAGTAATAATAATATGAATTAAATAATAGTACGGGATAATAGTAATACGAATTGTGAGTGTAGATCTTTATATCAGGGAGAGTGGTCCTCCGATACAGCAGATGATCATAGATGCCGAGCCGTGTAAACAGAATGTCGTCGAGTATTCGCGTATATTCTGGCAGATTCACTTTGTATGTTCTTGTAAGTTCTTGTAAGTTCTTGTATGTTGTATTCAGTATTCGTATTCCAGATAGTACCACGTTTCAGATTGACTAAATGTATAAAAGGTAGAGCAGCAGGATGTATCCGTTAATGGTTAATAGTGGCTAACCTTATATTGAAGGTAGGTAGGTGACACTACCTAAGGCGCGGCTCCCAGAGGATATCTCCGGGGTATGAAGATTATAGATCGTATGATATATTTTAATTATAATTACCGAGTATAAAAGTTAATTATAATTAATGAGTGTAAAATATAATTCTATAATCTTTGTGATTATTATTTATTTATTTATTATTTATTTATTTATTTATTTATTTTTTTTTTATTAAAACAAATCCTAAATATAATTGTATCTAAATAATAAATGAATATACATTAAAATGCGTTATACGCTACGATATATTTCAAACATGTAGGATAATAATATTTAATTAATATTAATATTATATATACTATAAAAAATATATAAATACATACTTATTTTTATAGTAAAAATCTAATTAAAGGATATTTATTAGCGAAAGTAAATAAAGCGACTTTGCTTTGGTTGCTATCAATATTAAATATATTTATTTGAAATTTTGTAAATAGGGTAATATTATGGCAATGAATAATGTGGCTATTTTAAATTATTTATATAATTATATTTACAAGAATAAACAGGGGGGTCGGTAATCGGATACCTGTTCCTAATACATACCCCCTGCTCCTATTACCGACCCCCTAACATAATCGTGGTATAAATAATTTTAGTATTATAATATCCAATCAACATAGTAGATATTCATAAATATAGTTATTTATAACATATATGTTTATATTAAAAAATTATATTAATATTATTGCGTGTATACACGCAATTATTTTTTATTGAATTTATGTTTTAATAGTAATATTAAATTTAAACTTTATATTAATTATATTAAAATAGAGTATATTATTATTTAATATTTAGTTATTAATCAGTATGTATATAATCGAATGGAATCATGAATCCTTAATCTATATCAATGATACACAAATAACTTATGACATATTTTAAAGTAAAATACCTATATATTTTGATTGGGTATTATAAATCATGTGGGGTCGGTATTAGGGTAATTTAGGGGGTCGGTATTAGGAAATCATATGGGTTGCTATAAGTAAGATATGTTGGTTAATAGTTATTCAAATTGAATTATTTTTATAATATTTATAAACATTTTATTGATCTACAATATTATGCGTAGTATTAAGTTTTCTTTTAAATAATAAAGTATTTACAATGATTTAAAAAAAGTTATTATTCAAATATTTAAAAAGTAAAAACAGAATATTACATGTTATAAAATAACAATTGTAGGATTGAATGTTTTGTAAAAAATATACTTATTCATATTTATCATTAAATTGCTAACAGTTCATGTATATATATATAATTTTTTGATATATCTTATATTTACTGAGATACGAGAGTGGGTCGGTATTAGTAGGGGGTCGGTAATCGGAGACTTTCCCCTATCTAAGATAAAAGGGTGAACTATTTAGCTAAAGATATGAGGTATTAGGTATACCTATGACACATATATACACATATATGAGCTATGAGGTAATTAGCTATAAGGAGGAGCTAATTAACTAAGTACGATGAACTCAATAGCTAAGTAGAATTAGCTAATAGATCTATAGATTAATAGGAGGAACTACTTAGGTTAACCTAGGGGAAAGTAACCTAATGCTGACACTTTAACAATAAATGGTCTTAACATTTTGTGAATCATTATTTTTATCCAAAAATGACAATATATTAATATTATATGATTATAGATATAATTGTGATTTTTAAATTTTATTTAATCTTTTAATTCCATAGATAACGGGGGTGTCCAATGGACACTGTCCATACGCTGCGCGCTGATTGGTTATAGGGTGTCCGAGTCGGGCAGTCCGACGGACACTGTCCGTATTAAGACATATATATATGTATCTATAGAATGTCCGTATTAGGGACTTATATGACCTATATATGCTTATAACTTAAGGAATATTCTATAACAAATATAGAAATTATATATATAATTTTTGAATGATTTACTTTTTAATAATATATTGTTATATTTTTGATCGATACTTTTTTATATTCTTGAGAAGGTTTTAGTTGACATTTTTTTATTT
>OZ025240.1:87775099-88125099 GCA_964019155.1 Osedax fenrisi | reverse complement strand
ATTAATATAATATTAATTGTATATGTAGCATATTATTTACTGTTAATATATATATATATATATATATATATTGCTGAGTATTAACTTGTAACCTACCCTCCCATTTACCTTCATTTTTAATGTACTCTATTATTTATTTTTGTTTCCTTCTCACGACGCCCATAACCACCACGTGATCGTGTAGTCAATAAATCATTTTAAAATAAAAACATTTATATATATATATATATATATTTACTACTCGTTACATTCATAAGCTAAACACATGCGTAACTAAGCGCGTAACTAAGCGCGTAACTAAGCGCGACTCTTACCAGGGCATATCAACACCAGGCACTGAGTGTTGTTGAAGGATTGACCGCTACATTGTTGACCGTTATGGTCTGGCGGAGGGTCTGAGCAGGTCCGGAACTGAGAGGTTACCCCCGCCCCGCAGGTCTTCGTGCATAGGGTGGCGTTACCCCATTCGCTCCATTGCCCGTCGACTGGAGGGGTGGGGTGGATTCGGCGGTGTCAATGTAGTTATTATCATTATATTTATATGTATAAATTATACAGTATAATGAATATTATAATAATTATATAATTATATATAATAGACAATAGCAAATGTATAATATATTATAAATAATGTATTATCTATTATATATAATTATATAATTATTATATGATTTATCATACATATACATATATTTATATAAATAATTGTTTTTATTATTGTATCTGTATTTATAGAAATATATGAATAACATTTATTGAATGAACATGAATATTATTATTTTTAAAAACATTACAAAATATATCTTCTCTCTACATCTAAAACACGATATATATATATATATATATATATATATATATATATATATATATATATATACCTATATATATACCTATAGGTGACCTCCGTTTATAGTAAATAGGTTGTATATTCAATAATTGTTACCAAAATTATGGTTTAGTATATATCCTATAGGGGAAAATAACCGAATACGGACAGTGCCCGAATACGGACACTCTCGGTATCTCAGAAACCATAAATCCTACAAAAAAATTATTAATGAATAAAATATTATTGATTATATAAATAGTCTAAAAAGTATTTGTATTTTTTAATAATTAAAAATAGTGATGATATATTCAAAAACTGATATTTTTATTATGTTTTTAAATTTATGAAAAAAAATGTCAACTTAAAACCTTCTCAACAATATACAAATGTATCGATATAAAAACATTCTAAAAATTATATATTTAATTTCTATATTTGTTATCAAATATTCATTAAGTTATAAGCATATATCTAGAGGTCATATAAGTCCCTAATACGGATACTCTAGATGTCTTAATACGGACACCCTATAACCAATAAGCGCGAAGCCTATGAACTATTATGATTTTCATAAAAATCGTGAACATTATAATATTAATACCAAAGCTAAATCAACATTTTTTATTATGTAGATACTTAAATTGTATTATTAATAAAAAAATAATAAAAATAAATAAATTATTAACTAATTAAATTAGAATAAATTATTTATAAAATTAATTATAATTAATGTAATAGTAATTTGTCTAATTGATTCATCAATACTATATAGTTTATCTAGTGGTATATATGGTTCCCGTATTATAACACATGGTGTCAGTATTCGGAAATGGGTACCGAATACGGACACCCCCGTTATCTATGGAATTAAAATATTAAATACAATTTTAAAATCACAATAATATCTATAATCATATAATTTAATATATTATAATTTTTGAATAAAAATAATAAGTCATAAAATGTTAAGACCATTTATTGTTAAAGTGTCCGTATTAGGTTACTTTCCTCTACGTAGTCATGTACGACGTACAATGTACGTATTACGTAACATGTGTACACTATAGTGTATATATATATATATATATATATATATATAGTGTATATACTATATAGGAATGCGAATGTATACATACTATAGTATCTATATATAGAACATTTTAATTTATGAATTTAAACAAATTAAAATGATGTGATAGTAACTACTTTATAAAGTACCTATATATATACATACTTATACGTGTAGCAGGTGACGTATAGGTCAGAGATATCTAATAGATGTATCTTCGTTACTTTTAATCAACTATTTGTCTTTAACCATGTAGACGATATACATTTTATAACCCCATGGGGTGAAAGTAGGCTAAGTGCACCCCTATATATAGGGTATATTAAAGAGTATACTATTCACTTCCGTCTTACCATATTAGTAATCGAGAATAACGCGTTGTGATTAACGTTAACCGATACAACTTATAACTATAACATTTGTATATTAATGAATATAAATAATTAAATATATTCCACCATTTATTAAGTCACGTATTAAATTGTCGCTTCAATCGTACAATGTATTCATAATGATAACTATTATATTTTGTAATATAGTAAATTATATAAATATTATTTATTATAAACAAATCCAAATTACTAGACAATTTTACTATATCTAATATATAATATACACATACTTTTACTATAATCGGTGATATTTAGAGGTATATTTATACTATAAATAGACAGGCAAAACATAAATAATATTTAAAATCATTAATATAACACTCAATTAATTATAATTGAAACTTATAAGTTAACCGCTCTACGTATACATAGAAGGGTTTTCACTATATATATAGTATATATGTATACATATATGTTTGTGTGTGCATGTGTTTATAATTGTTTGGGAATATATCTATATATAACATATATAAGGGTGTATAGCATATCTACGTATTTAAGTCTATGATACATTGTGTACTTGCAGTGTATTGTTCACGAACATATTGTAATTGTACATATAAATAGATATAATCCGGGATATAATATAGGTGATTATATTTTAAATTGTTACAATTGTTATCTAATTCATAACATAAACAAAAATAGAAATTAAAATAAACAGTAAATAACAAAGAAGTTATTTTTAATATTTTATGAACTATATTTTGGACACGCTATTAAATATTAAAAATAAATATTTCGTACAAAGATTTTTTCTGGAAACGATAATTATTATAAAGTATTTAAGTAAATAATCTGTCTTTTTATTAACTTACGATTATAGACTTTGAATTAATACATTTTAATCCAAATACATATATACATATGTATAATATATGTTGTATATATATGTTATATATATATATATATATATATATATATATATATATATATATATATATATATATATATATATATATGTGTGTGTGATGATGATATATGGTTTATTAGGCATGCCTAAAACATGGTCGTAAAGCCCCTTCGCTCGTGCGCCACACTTCATGACGTGCGGAAATATTTTCTTAAAATAATAATACGATAACAATTAGATAATAATAATACGTTGTAGATAACACGACACAAACATAATAAGTTGGGTGATCTAATGATTAGATATAGAGAGAAAAGAAGAAATGCTATGTTTGTGGGATCTAAAAGAACGAATGGTAGGAGGGAGGAATTCCATAGGGTGGGACCGGAATTTTTAAAATCTCTAGAATTTAGGGAAGTTTCACTAGAGTTTCGGGAGATAGGGAGAGGAGCATTTTGGTAACGAAGAGAAGGTCATATTTTTAGGTTTTAAATTAGATCAGAGATATAGCCAGGGGTAAAAGAATATATTTATTTATGGATTATAGAGAATGCACATGTAATTTACACCTGAGGGAGAAGGGTTGCCAAACACGAAATGATTGATGAGATGTTATAGTATACTATATATAGAGTGATCCAGTCGTTTTATACGGTAAGTAGTACTTATTGAGGAATTGATAATCAGATTTACGGGCCATAGCAGGAAGTAGATTCAATAGGGAATAAAAGTATACTGTTGACTATAGTCAAGTCGGGAAAGTAAAAGAGCATTTATTAGATTTTTTGTAAGGTCCGTATTTTATTTATTCTGAATAGATGAAAGTTGGAGGATTTTGTAATAGATAATATATGGTTCTTAAATGATAATTTGTCATCAAATACTAATCTAATATTTTTAAATTATATATATATAGGTAAATATTTTGCGAGGCATCCTTAGAAAAATCTTTGAAATATGTTGATGTTTTTTATTTATATTTTATGTATATATCTTTAATTATTTGTACATTCATGATCATTGAAATATATGAAATTTACAAGTTATTGAAAGTCTTGTTAATTCAAATGAAATCATATATATATATATATATATATATATATATATATATGAAGGTTGATATTGCCTTTGTTTTATCCTTGATACATATATTCACATTCGTGGATACATAATTGCATGCATATATACTATACAATGTATACTTTACATGTTAAATTATTATATTTTATTAACAATTATCTATATAGATATAGACAAAGTTTAATATACTCAACATGTAAAGTATGCATAGTTAAATAATGGATATATATATTAATATACAAATCACTCATAAGTTTGTTGATTTACATATTCGGAAAAAAGTTTCAAAACGTAATTTTCAGCCATTACAGTTTAATATAATAAAAGCTATAGGTATAACCTATAACAAATTAACAATTGTATTCGACCTATTTATATCGATGATTAATATAGGATGCAATTAAGTGGCTAGATAACGATACATATGTACATTGTACATAACAGTAGAATTACTACTAGGTATATATATACTATACTATATACTATAGTATATATTATAGTATATCGTACATTGTACATAACAGTAGAATTACTACTAGGTATATATACTATAATATATACTATAGTATATATTATAGTATATATATATATATACCTAGTAGTAATTCTAGGTATATATACTATAATATATACTATAGTATATATTATAGTATATATATACCTAGTAGTAATTCTACTGTTATGTACAATGTACCTATGTATCGTTATCTACCTATATATAACCAAAGCCCGCAGGCTTTTCTATAACTATAGTTATATATATATATATATATATATATAATAGATAATAAGGGTATCCTTAGTATAATCTAAACATAGCTTCTGGGTATCCCTCTGAATATTATAGCCAATATTCGGTAACAAATAAATGCCATCATTCATACTACTACGTAGCAGTTCCCTATAACTTATATACCATAAGTAAACAAACCAGGGCAAGCTGAAGGTGTACACGTCACGAAATCCGCGTTCTCGCCAACACAATAAGCCCCGCCCAGTTGTGGTGGGGGCGTGTCGCAAGATCTGAGGCGTGTTCTCAAACCGGATGGAGGACTACAGGTGACGGAACAATTGCGGTATTCTCCCCATTCCGACCACCCACCGTCAACTATAGTGGCATTGTTAGTTTGTCAATATTTGTCTTACTGTAAGGCTACTAGATATAACCAAATTTAGGTAAATATATTTATGATATTATATATATATATATATAAATATATATTCGTTATGATATTTTTTTGTAGTGGAATTTGTATCTAACTTAAATATGAATTTATATTTTTCCCTGTGAACAAATGTTCATCTCAGTAATACCAATACCAAAGGGCATTGGTAATACTCCGAATATATATATAAATAATTAAAAAGTCATGATACTCTTTTTAATATTACAATTATAATAAAGTTTATACGCGTAAAACTAATTAACCTTTACAAGGAAAATCGTTGCAGACCACTGATTGGCTACTATTCCCGGTACAAGTATCGCCACCAAGCGAACAATGTCGGGCTCTAGTTCTGCTGCCGGCGGCCGCGTATCGCTGCGGTCTACACTGCATATCGCACGAGCTCCATTCGGACCACTGCGTCCAGTAGGGGCTAGCTTGACCGGCGCAGGCGTTGTGGCCACAGGTTACGTACTCCGGGGATGAACCGGGGCAAGTGGCCGTCTCTGAAATCATTGAAGCGTGACAGTAATACAACGAGATTATATATATAATCCTATATGATTGTTTATTGTAATGTAAAATAGTATATTAATGAATATATTCAACACAGCTGTAGATATATAGTATTATATTTAATACAAAATGTAACTGCAGTTTATACATGTATTAAATCACTTATAACATTAATTTTATAAATAATATTTGAATTTGAATTTAATTTTAAGCTATTGAAATATATATATATATATATATATATATATATATATATATATACAAACTACCTGTGTGGTTCAGTTGGCTAATGTGTCAGACACACAAGCAGTAGGACACAGGTTAAAGTTTAATACGGACCATTACAATATTTGTCAAAATAATAGTTAGAAGTTATCTTATATAATTGTGTATACATAAATGATCGGTTCTCGTTAAAACCATGGATGCCTTAACATGAGAGTGGCTTTAGGGATATTAGAGCCATATATGGTTATAAGTGAAAACTTCATCTAAGTTCCTGGATGGGATGAAAGGACTCAACCGAAATAACAATAACAATAACAATATATTAAAATGTCTGTAATATCTGTAATGGGTTGACAACCATTATAATGATAGTATGTATACAACAATGTCGAATGAGAAGTATGAGTTATGAGTCATAACTTATGACACGTTACTATAGTATACTAGTATACATATCATTAATATATTATCTTTAACCATTACCGAGATGTGCCTGCAATAAGACCTGCAGGTAAGTGTGTGTTTGATGCAATACTATTGAAGCGATAGGATGCCGCTCGTTACCATTAGCAGAAGGTATAACATCGTATACGATGTCGGATATGAATATGCCCAGCAAACAGTAAGAGCAGCATAATAGCAGCATAATATACTTTTAAAATTAATAGCAGCATAATAGCAGCATAATAGCAGCATAATAGCAGCAGAACAGCATCATAATAGCAGCATAATATACATTTAATAGCAGCATAATAGCACAATGTAAACATTTGAGGCTCTAGAATATGCTGTTATGCTGCTATTATGCTGCTCTTACTGTTTGCTGGGTGCGTTTGTTATCCATTAATGTTAATCGTGCGACTAACTAACACGTTCACAAATAAGCGTTTACTAATGTAACCTAACCCGTTACCTGTAACCTAACCCGTTACCAATAGCGGATGTATTACAAATGGCTTACAACTATAGTTAGTCGTGTGAACTGTAGTGAATTAAATGATGCTCGAATGAAATGCCCGGCTAGGCATCGATAACCAAAAGTCTCGGCTCGGCATTACAGAGCTCGGCATTATTTACATCACTATAGTTAAAACCGATTACCTAAACAGATGTCTCCTAACAGATTACGTAATCAGTATTACGTAATGGTAACATCATTAACGCGCATCTGTAATGGGTCGCATTCTATAATACAACAGGGAAATGTAACCATGTTAGGGTGTCACATAAGCTTATCACACGTGTGAGGGTATACCCTATAGGGTATAGATATATCTAGATAGATTATAAAGCGATGTAGTAATGGGTTTATTTTAAAGCGAGTAATACAATTCAGCGATCTAGCCATATCGCTATGAAGTAGCGCATGTTGGTATATAGGAATGTGTCATACCGATATCGGTGACATGTCATAATAGGTGTTACCCAATAATACCTATGCTATGAGTATTATTTCTAGAGCATATTGATCGATCGTGTAAACATTTCGAAATATAAAAATAATAAATAAATAATATATTGGTATACGCAACACGCGTGCGTGTATAATGCGTGTGTACTAATATTGTGGGTCACGTGTTAATTATAAGGTTACATCAAGGACATGTCCTTGGTTACATAACACGCTGTGTCGGTGCATCACACGCTGTGTCGGTGCATCACATGCTGTGTTGGTGCATCAAACGCTGTGTAGGTGCATCACACGCTGTGTCGGTGCATCACATGGCCTTAAATCGCACACATTATAAATAAGTAATGCTTTAACGTGCACGACATTCGCAGGCGATATCGTACAGATGATCGCGTGTTCGAGACGGAAGCTTCTGATTGGTTATGACGCGGTCACGATGCATTACTCCGATCACGCGAACGCAGCTATAATATAGTACACGTTTAGGTATCCATGGGATTACATAACATTCACACGTGTAGTGCACGCGGGTATTTTGTATATAAGAATACTCATATATAAATACATTATATGCACTCTACTATGATGTAATAGTATATATTTATGAAACTATTTATAAAATGTAACTATATATATATGTGTATATATATTTTATAAATGTATAATTAAATTCAAAAAAATGCATTTAAATACCTAATTTCCAAATATATAAATAAATAAATATAATATCTGATATACGAGAAAATGATAAACTTATTTATTTTATATAATCGTATATCTATCATCAATGTACCATCTGCAATGTAATCTAAAAATGCGATAGGAACTCATCGAGGTATAAGAATACGTGTGCATCAGTGCTTGACATCCACTAGCCTATAGGCATTCTCATGGGGTGGCTCGGAATAGAACTAACCCGAAGGTGATCCGTCTAGTAGACATGTTCTAGAACGTTCCATAACTCCGGAAGTGCCACAGCTAGAGGTACACTCGGAGAACTGACCCCACGTCGACCATTGACCTTCAAATAGATGTAGTAATAGTAATTATATAGATATTAACACTATTGGATATTAATGCTTTTCTAATAATATTATTAATCCACTTTCAAGTTGTAATCTAAATATATATTCTTTCAATAGTTTTTTTCTGAATTTATAAGTAACCTAAAGACCATAAATAATTAGGAGTATACTACTATAAAGTATACTTTAGTTACGCTACATTGTCGGTAATTTATTAATGAATTGCATACACTAAAAATAGATTAACGAACATGTATATAACATTAATTCTACTAACGCATCATAAGCTACATTTGATAATTATATGTATTTGTATAGATCATCTAGAATAGATATTATAATGTCTACAAAAAATAATATTTTAAACTGTTGGTCATTTTGAAAATAATACTAGACAAATGTATTCTCTTATAGGCTATGTTTCCTACTATACCTAATTTAATATTATGTTATTATTTGTCTATGTATGTTCAGGATAACATTTCAAATATTATTAATCGAGTTAAGTTTATAACGAATAATGTGATTCTATAGAGCCACATGACTATAGTCATATGTATATATATATATTTATATGTGTTATGTTGTGATATTTTATTTGTATATGCATATACCATTTGCATATACCGTGGTGAATATATTGACTAATATATTGACTAATTGTCTTACACTTTTGTATCTGTAGTGTTATATCTTATAAGATTAATAGATCGATACGAGAAGAATATTTAGAACCTATTGGTTCTTATATATTATAATATATATTTTCGATCTATTAATTCTATCTATTTTCAACATGCTTGATTTTATACTAAATATTAATAATAAGTCTCTATTAGTTATGTAACATATTAATTATGTTTTCTCTTTATAGCATGTCCTTCATATTACTTCTACCACATTTTAGGATAGAATCATTAGATCTTTAATACGATTATTTCATCGAACACAATGATATGACCATATATGGTTAGAGTTATAACTATGCCGATGATCACTTAAGTATAAATGGTTGACTATTTCTCAGATATCTACTTTTAGTCACGTTAAACTACTTTTTAAGCGTTTAAATAATCATGTTCCAAGTTATTTGAATGAACTTCTACAAGTTTCGTATAAAGAGTATAATATACCATTATATTGTGTAGGAATATTCAGTATATACGATTATTCAGTATATCTACAGAAGGTCTATAGAATGTGTTGCTTTTTTCAATGAAAATTAATTTATCATATTCATCTTTTGAATCTAGTGATTTATTATAATTATAATTGAGTATTATTAATTCGTAATAATAGTTTCTGTTATTGTACATGTATAATTCTCAACTAATTTATTATCATTCTATTTATTTATTTTATTGTTTTTTATATTCTTGTACACACAATATAGGACGTTGCTATAGCGTTATTTGTGTGGTTACATAATTAAATAATACCAACAAAATTAAATATATATATAACATCAATTATAATTGAATATTATGTATATAACTATTATGTAATGTATACGTTATATAATAAGTAAAGCATATTTCGCGGATAAAGTGTTCTTTTGTAAAGTGTTATAACACACTGCTTATAATGTTATAATATATATATATATATATATATATATATATATATATATATATATATATATTTGTTTGGAATAGAAATATAGGTGATTGATTGGTTAACGACCTATTAGGTAATAGTTACAGATCATATACAGTGGCGCCACCTTAACGCAACGTGAACGGTGATTATAAAAACTAACAATACTGATTAATATGCCAGCCACACTTCGATACTATAACAAATGTGTAATTACGAAAGTAAGTTTATATATCGAGTTACTCCGGATAGGATATATCATATGACTAAACTATATATATATATATATATATATATATATATATATATATATATAATATATATTATATATATATATATATATAATATTATATATGTTATTATTTTATTTTATTTTAGGGGAGTTCATTCATCCACGAACTTAGATGCATTTTTCACTTATAACAAAATGCCTCTAATGTATACCTTCGCAGCCGCTCTCATGTTAAGGCATCCGTGGTCTTAACGATAACCGATCATTTATGTATACAAAACTATAGTTATATATATATATATAAGATTACTTCTATAAAATATTGTAAGACCTACATGTTAATACTCCGGATAAGGCTTGAACCTTATCCGAGGGTGCCTCGTCATACTGCTTGCGCATCTTATAAATACGTTTTATTACCGATGATATAATGCGTATCAATTACATTATATATATAGGTGTATATTGTAATTTATGCGGAGCTCCATTGTTCTAGTACAATGCAGGGCGTATCACTATATCTGCATATATTGATATAGGTCGATATTATTAGAAAAAGTGAATTGATATTTACATTGCGATATATTGTTTATTATGCAAATGTATTATTGAAGTAGATCCGATGTATACAAAACCTATAAATAGGTACATTTAAGCTATCGTTAATTACAAATTTCCGTTCCATAATTGTATTTATGAGTTATTCAGAAATATTATTAGGTATATTATATATATATATATATATATACCGTATATATCGATATTGATATCGTGTCAATATCATATGTATATATATATATATATATGAAATGTCATATATAGTATATTAATTGAACCAACCGTCAATGCAAATAGCTACTCGCACCGCTATGAAGATAGTCAGCAGCGAAAGTAGCATCTCTAACAACGGAACAATATAACAATACAACAATAAGATAATGTGGACAATTGAGATTACGAGGTCTATAGAACTCTATCGCTGGTAGTATGTCAACATTGTCACCCGCGTCGTGTCAACATCGTCGTCAAGGTAAACATACGTGTGGACATGAATAATTCACCATCGTTAAACGAAGCGATGATACGCACATACGCGTGACTGACGGAGTTCGTTACGGCGGCGCATGCGTTACTTAATTATTGATATCCACATCCGGTGCGAGGTCCGATATTACGTCACGCGCTGTGCGACAGTCACCTGACAGATTACGTAACTTGTGTAAATATTATTTCGACGGAAGACTGGCTTCTATAGATATATCTATAGAATCGCTTCTATAGTATATATACTATAGAATCTATAGATATAGGTAGTATACAATGAGAATGTATGTTCAATTACATTATTAAAATAAAGAAAAAAAAACAAATAATATAGAATTTAATCTAAGGTTTTTTTATATATTTAAATGGTATTCTAGTTATTTGGGTGTTGGGGTGTTTATATTTCTGGTTGAATGAATAATAAAAACAATAATATTTACTCTCGATTGCTTTATAAGCACAGTTCGCAGTCCGAAAACCGAAAAATGTAAAATGTATGTACTTTCATAATACATTTAAAATTTAGAGATATATGATTTTTATTGACACGAAATGATATTGGGAAGATTATGATGATGATGATGATTTATTTAAACACTAATTCAATTATAAAATTCTTATAGTGTGACAATAATATATAAACAACAATAAATAAATGTAATAATAAGTACATACAGTGTATACACTTTTTATACACGTTTTATACAACGTGTCATAAACGAATATATTTCAAGTTCAAATATCATGGACAAAGACTTCTTTAGTTTATATTTGAATGTTGATTTTGAGGTATTGATGGTTTTGAGGGATTTAGGGATTTGATTCCAAAGATGAGATAGAGAAAGATACATTTGGAGATGTAAATCGACTACATCTATTTCATGGATAATTGTATATCTACTTCTGTAACACTTTTATATTAGATATATATATGAAATACCACTTTCACACATATGTCTATAGACAAGTTAATAATGAGGAAATCAGTATACCCTATACGGTGGTAATAAATTAGTTTGTAAATTGTAACTAATGTTAGATGAGGTATTAACGCCACTAAATTATTGTAAGTCATTCTTGAAATACCACGATTTTATTGGTGATATCGAAACATTCATGTATTATTTCTTCTCTATAGAGATCGTACATGATGTATAAAGGATATATCCTTTATGACCCTATACTGTTAAGTTTCACTTGTAAATTAATAATGTAATATTTATTATAAACATATATGTTAACAATATATATTTCCTGTCATCTTGATATAGGTTTGACAAATAGGTATTAATCTCTTATTATAATTTATACATATCTCCAGTGCATGTTTTAAGGAATTTTAATTGGAAGAAACTACATATTTAATTATATATATATTACATTATATTATATTATCACCTTATTCCATTATTTGTTGTTGTTATTATTTGTATACTTATTATAATATAGAAATATAGACTGCAATCGTGGTATTAAACTAATCAGAATAGCTTGAAATAGAAACATATTGCAAACCACGAATAAAAGAGTGACAATTTCAATTATCTTAGCGCCTGGATGAACAACTCGAACAAGAATATTTAAGTCCACAAGGCAATATCATAGAAAGCAATGTACAATTGTATTAATGTTAAGATTAACCTACTCTTGAAATCGAAAACGCATCGCAACCTGAAAATCATGATATTAAAGCAAATGGTGAAATTATACTTCCTATATGGAAGCAATGATGAATACTAGATTCAAAACTTGAGAAGACCATTGATGGTTCTTATACTAGGATGATCAGAATGACAACAAATATATCGTGGAAAATTAAACTAATAACTAATGTATTATAAAGGTTAAAACTTACTGACACTATATCTGAGAGAAGAATTCACTTGTCCGGTATAACGATGGTATCGCAAATAAACTGGTTTATGAACTCATCCGAGAGGGAAAAGAAGTCGAGCTAGAAAATCTTTCACTTATATTGATATCGTTAGGAAAGACTGCTGACTGGATAATATTTCCGAAATACGAATCGCGATGAAATGGATCGTGAAAAATGGAAAATGATGTAAAATGATTACAAAAGTAGGTCGAGCCACTTATGTTTCTATTTATTTTTCATTTGAATGCACTATAGTATCGTATACGAGGAATAGTCATCAGTTTGTTTTGTGCATAACACATTTGCCTAATATATATATATATATATATATATATATATATATATATATATATATATATATATATATATATGTATATATATACATATTAAAATTAATACTACATATTTGTTATGAATAATATTGGTAATAACTATTAACTATAGCTGTAACATATATGTATACATATATTGTAATGTAAGTCATTATTATGTATATATATATAGGACTCGTTTGAGTTATTCGTTAACATACACATTACAATTGGGGTATTTAATTCCAATGTCTATGCTCGAATAAGCTTTTATTAATATAGTCGTTAAACCACACGGTCACTATGGTGACGCTCCGTAAATCTACAAATATCGCCGCCAGGAGTGATCCCAGCATGCATCAGGAGTGATTCATAGTCACGTGGTGTTATATAACAACGCTTCCGTTCGTCTGTTATCCGGGCGCGCTCTTATCTCGTATAGCCTTATAAGGAATACGTTTGTTTACGATAAGGTGGTACGTTAATGCTATAAATAAAGCTCAGTCTGATTATGTGAAATAATCAGGGACACCATAATTATGTGTTATACTCATTTTCACCGGTATATATAAGGGTATATATAAGGGTATATAGGGGTATATAGGGGTATATAGGGGTATATAGGGGTATACGTATACGTCGTACACTGTACGTGATCGCGAGTGGCATGTACTATGTTATAACATAGTACATGCCATGAATACACACGAATAGACGTCAACGCCAATACGTACATCGTACGAGGTGAGAAGTATATATATATATATATATATATATATATATATGTATACATACAAATACACCACTGTAAATATCGGTGCAAGTTGATATACAACTTCAAAGTATACTTATACTTGTACTATTGTACACACCTTCAAATATATCGGCTAATTACTTATCCATGCTCATATCCATTACATTGATTCAGTTAACGCTTAATATGTGTGTATATATAATATATATATATAATATATACAAGACGATGTATGTATACAGTGTATATACTATGCTATAGAGTATATAAATATGTAACTATAGGTACATATATAATAATATTTATTTATTGAATTCATACACATACATATATATATATATATATATATATATATATATATATATATATATATGTCACAAGAGATTATATATGTCATAATTAGATAGTATTCAGTGAATACTATTCACAGTAAGTACACAATAGATACACGTGAATTTAATGCACTTTTAATGAATACAGCGAATTCCTACATACAATAGGTACAACCTGCGTATACCTCTATAGAGGTACTATACTTCAATGGAATAATATATATATATATATATATATATACTATTCATTAATAATCGATATGTTATAAATATAAATTTATATTATTAAGGTAGGTATTATATAGATTATATCGACATTTAAAATACCCAATACGTATTGGACAGGAGATCAAATGTAGTGTAGCATTGTTTTACATTCGACATGTATACGTTATACATATATGTGTTAACGCAACATTGTTATCAACAAGGCATTAATGTGAACATATCATTCATAACATATAGGTATTCATTACTAAATGGTTACATATTTATTACATTATGAAATTATTTACTTTGTAACTATTTACATCGCATATTTTAACTATTTAAGCAATATGTGTTAACAATACTGTATTAAAAATGTTCAAATTAAAAATGCTCTATGGGGTATATTGGTATACCAGAATTATAAGCCATCTAAAGAAATTAAACATCTGAGTATACTATATATAGATTATACTTATTCATAGAACTCCTATAGGAGTTCTATAGAATACGTATAATAATCTTTACTATAGTATATTAAAGTAATACGTAAAACCTATATATATATATTATATATATATATAATATTATATAACAAATACATGTTATATATATACATTACAACTAGTATACTATAAACTATAGTTTATATAGAAAGTTATATAGTCAGTTAGATAGAGTTATTCACCATGAAGTAAATACTACTGCATAGGTAACATTACTATTATATAATAATATCAGTGATATAATTTATCTATACAATTATTATATTGAGAATTCTAAATAAAACGTTTATTTAAAATTTTACGTTTTATAAATATTTATAAATATTTACAATAATTTTCATTATTAATTTTAGCTCTATATATCGTATACGCACTGTTCAACGTTAGTCACACATATATATATATATATATCCTGAGCCCATGACAGTTATTTATAATATGTAAAAGTCTATAGACTTTTAGTCGTATACGACTTATCCTTGAGTATAAATGTGTATGCATAGATATATCCGCTATTTTATATAAATAAATAAATAATATATATATATATATATATATATATATATATCTAAAATATAGTTATATATCGGTTATGATGTTAATAATGTAGTGAATTTAAATTAAAAATTAAAAGTAATTAAAATTATCATATAAGTCCCTAATACGGACACTCTAGATTTTTTAATACGGACACTAAGAATGATCATTGGATAACATTTTTTTTGATCAGTGATTCTAAGGTAAAGGAAGATGTTTTAAGACACATGCAAAAAAAATTATTCAATTTGAGATCATATTGACGACGCGACAGACCGTTAAAAATTAGTAAAAAATTACATTGAAAAGTATTATAGAAAAATACATTATAACACAAAATATACGAAAATATATGAAAATGGTTGATACAACTTAATTCTTTAAAAAAAATTATCACTAGCTCTCATTATAGTATATATGATATCTGTTTTCTAAAAAATATCATAAAAAGTGAGAAAAAAAATGTTGCTTTATTTTGTATACCTTTTTGAAAAAATCTTGATTTTTCACAAATAATATAGTAAAAGTGGTATAAATATTATATTTTTATAAATTAAATATTTTTTTTTTAATTTTACCTTTTAGATTATATAGACATATAAATAAATTGTAAAAAAAAAAAATTCGTTAATATATTAGAATTTTAAAAAAAATCCTAGAAATTTCGTTTATTTCATTTCATTTATAAGAAAAAAATTAAACACTTTAACTTTTTTTATTTTCCATAAATATCACATTTAATCTATGTGCTATTAAAATTTCATAATACAAAAAAAATTATTAGTAGGTTAAAAGTCACTTTTTAGTAATTTTTAAAATTTCCCATGTTAAATTTCTTATTCTCAATGTTAAACTTCTAGGAATTATCGCGAGTCCTAGGATGGTCAACAATTAATAAAAAAGTGTTTTGACTTATTTTTATATATTATTTTATAAGTTCCAAGTTAACAAGTATTGGAGGACCCATATTCAGCTGAATGATCACTCTTAACGGACACCCTGTAGGACACCCTGTAACCAATCAGAGCGCAGCGTATGAACTATTCTGATTTTCATAAAAATCGTGTGCGTTATAATATTAATAGTATCAATGAAGCTATATCTAAAAATGTTTTTATTTAGATAATTAACTTGTATTATTAATATAACAATGCAAATTAATAAATTAATTACTTATTTAATTATATTAAATTATTCATAACATTAATTATAAATATGTAATTGTAATTTATCTGATTTGTCATCAATAATATATAGTTTATCTATTGGTATATAGAGTGCCCGTATAATAACACAGGGTGCCAGTATTCGGATAAGGGTACCGAATACGGAAACCCCAGTTTATCTATCGAATACAAATATTAAATAAAATATTTTATCACAATAATATCTTTAATCATATCATATTAATATATTGTAAGTTTTGAATACAAATATAGAGTCATAAAATGTTAAGACAATGTATTGTTAAAGTTTCCTCCGTATTATGTACACCTAATGCATGCAGTCCTTTTCCCCTAGTACTATGTTAGCAAGAGTTGTTGTAACGTACCATGTCCCAACATCCAAATTTACCAACATCCAATTTGTAAACTTTAATTATGGTACCTATAGTTTCACCTAGTAAATATTACCTACCAAATATTAATATATATATATTAATAGTTTTGTTTATGAATTAATTATTAAAACGGGATACTTTTCGCGATTAAAAATTGTATATTATATATGTATTCATTTTGTTAGCTAAATATATCTAATAATAATATAAAATGAAAATGAATTACTAATTAATTTATTTATTACTAGTGATATCATTTAGAAAGATATATCAGATGTGACTCATCAGTCTGGATATCTACCTGTCGATCAACCCTGATAGCCAACTCGGAACCTATATCATTTCGAATAGGAATAGCATCGTTATGCAATAGTAATACGTCATTGCTAGGATACCACTAAGTTATACGTCATACGTTATTCATCATCATTTGTCGGCATTAGTTATGAGTCATAACACGGCGAGGAAGTACAAACGAGAAGTATGACGCATGGCATAGTAGTATACTATGCTGTAAACACGTGTCTATTTGAGTTGTAGGTAAGCTACATAGGTAACCTATCGTTTATCTATAGAATTCTATAGAATCTGGATATTTATAATATTATGTATATTATTATTTATACTATTTATAATATTATGTACACTGTTAAAAATTAGGGTATAACATTATGAATTATATGGTATAACATATGGAAATACGAGTTATACCATACAATTACGTTAAATGGTATAAGATCACATATTATATGGTATAACATTTGTTTTTTTTAGTTATACCATATAGCTATAAGCTAGCTTAATTTAAATGGTATAAGATCACAAATTATATAGTATAACATTTGTTTTTTTACAGTTATACCGTAAATGGTATACCAGGACGCCACGGGGTTATACCATTTTTTAATCAATGTTATACCATTTATTTCTAACAGTGTATAGTATACACTGTATGCTATTTGTGTGTTAAAGTACGAAGTTGTCACTCAAACTATCGAGTAAATACAATGCGGAAACGTTGAATCATTAATCGCGACCTAGTTCACTAGGTTTCTATAATAATATATTTCAACAATACATATTTACTTAACGAAGGATATCCTTAGAATTCCTATTGTATCGTGTGAGTAGGCCTATATCGAATACTATAGTAGGTACTGTATACAGTTAGGTAGAGGAGTGTTTACTTAAGAGTAATGTTTAGGAGTTTATTTACAGAGTTTATTTAAATAATACTAAAATAGTAAATATTAATACCGGATATATAAATAGAGTTATGCAATATTATATAATAGTATACTATATATATATATACTATATACTATATATATATATATATATATATATATATATATATATATATATATATATATTATAACTGCCTGTGTGGCTCAGTGGTTAAGGCGTCAGACACACAAGCAGTAGGACACGGGTTCTACCCTCGTCCGGACCATTAATTAATTTTATAAAAATGGGTCTTAAAATATTATTTAGAAGTGATCTTATATAATTGTGTATAAATAAATGATCGGCTCTCGTTAAAACCATGGATGCCTTAACACGAGAGCGGCTTCGAAGGGACATTAGAGCCATATATGGTTATAAGTGAAAACTTCATCTAAGTTCCTGGATGGGATGAAAGGACTCCACCAAATAAAAATAACAATAACAATAACAATAACAATATATATATATATATATATATATTATCATTGTCAATAATATTGATACTTTATAATCAATATAAATACACTTATAACCAAACCTTTTATTTGCAAGCTGCAATGAAAAATATGATTTTACAACACATCTATTTACACATATAGATATACTATAGTTACTATATAGTATATACTATATACTATAGTATATGTATTATATCCGTATTACCTTATTACCTATACCATGACCTCGGGTGGTCGTAGGGGCGCCATCATTGCTTTTGAAACCACCATCATTGCTTTTGAAACCACTCCGTCATCTACTTCGGTCGCCGGCTATCCTCAGGGTTTCGGCGGAACTCAAGTTTGTCCACTCTGAGATATTATGTTCCCACCGCTTCCGCTGACCACCACGTTTGCGGCCTCCTCTTACTGTGCCCTGCATTATTGTTTTTGATAGATATTATATCATAGCTAAGGGAAAACACCTCCATTTTTTATATATAACTGAATGTTATTTCATATTTATCCACATAAAATACGTGTTTCCGTATATTCTAAATGTTCTAAACGCGGAATTGAAAGTTAAATGGTACATGGAAGACAATTCGTACATATGCATACATGATACATTAAAACTTTAGCCTTTCTACCATCACATTTATTTCGTATTGATTTATTAGAATCTCCTTATGACAATGGTTATCCAGTAATTAAAGTAATCAAAGTTCGTAAGATCAGATCACAATCCAACAAGTAATCAGATTACGATCACGGACTATATATTTATTACGATCACAGATTACAATCCGATTACAATCATTGATATTCGTTTGATTACGATCATTGAGTTAATTTGTTATCAGTTAACTATCATTGATTATAGTCATATTAATATCATTGATGTAAATGTGTTGATCAATGATTATCAACTGATTGTAAATGAATGATAGTAAGTTACTATTAGTAACCTAATCAGTTAACTATCATTGATTACAATCATATTAATATCAATGATTTAAAAGTGTAGTTGGCAATCAAAGCATAGTTATCAATGATTCTAATATGATTGTAATCATATTATGATAAGTTAAACATAAATCACGACGATGATCAAACTATAATCTAACTACTATCATAATTTGCTTAACTTTCTGGGTACTTTTTATATTGAGACACACTTCATTTATATACATATAGTATTATCATTATTATGTCATTTTATTATCAATTGAAGATTCAATTAAAATATCACAAAAGTTTTTAAATTTAAAAGTAAATTTTACATAAACATTGAAAATAATATTTAATACATGATTCATTTATTTAATTTGTTCATCTATACACGTATACGTAAGTTAATATTACTACTACTACTACTACTACTACTACTACTACTACTACTACTACTACTACTACTACTACTACTACTACTACTGCTACTGCTGCTACTACTACTACTACTACTAATACTACTACTACTACTACTACTACTACTACTACTACTACTACTACTACTACTACTACTAAAACTGCTACTACTACTACTACTACTACTACTACTACTACTACTACTACTACTACTACTACTACTACTACTACTACTACTACTACTACTACTACTACTACTACTACTACTACTACTACTACTACTACTACTACTACTACTACTACTACTACTACTACTACTACTACTACTACTACTACTACTACTACTACTACTACTACTACTACTACTACTACTACTACTACTACTACTACTACTACTACTACTACTACTACTACTACTACTACTACTACTACTACTACTACTACTACTACTACTACTACTACTACTACTACTACTACTACTACTACTACTACTACTACTACTACTACTACTACTACTACTACTACTACTACTACTACTACTACTACTACTACTACTACTACTACTACTACTACTACTACTACTACTACTACTACTACTACTACTACTACTACTACTACTACTACTACTACTACTACTACTACTACTACTACTACTACTACTACTACTACTACTACTACTACTACTACTACTACTACTACTACTACTACTACTACTACTACTACTAATACTACTACTACTACTACTACTACTACTACTACTACTAATACTACTACTACTACTACTACTACTACTACTACTACTACTACTACTACTACTACTACTACTACTACTACTACTACTACTACTACTACTACTACTACTACTACTACTACTACTACTACTACTACTACTACTACTACTACTACTACTACTACTACTACTACTACTACTACTACTACTACTACTACTACTACTACTACTACTACTACTACTACTACTACTACTACTACTACTACTACTACTACTACTACTACTACTACTACTACTACTACTACTACTACTACTACTACTACTACTACTACTACTACTACTACTACTACTACTACTACTACTACTACTACTACTACTACTACTACTACTACTACTACTACTACTACTACTACTACTACTACTACTACTACTACTACTACTACTACTACTACTACTACTACTACTACTACTACTACTACTACTACTACTACTACTACTACTACTACTACTACTACTACTACTACTACTACTACTACTATTACTACTACTACTACTACTACTACTACTACTACTACTACTACTACTACTATTCATTACAGAAACATGAACAGCTCTACTTGCAAATTTTACGCAGCTGGTTACTGTATCTTCGGATATAATTGCAGGTTATTAAATAAGTATTAGCGCGTCATATTTATCACCATAACTATCTATATAGTTATGTACAATCATATTATCGAATATATTTAATTTATTAAATTCGATATTCATAGTTTATAATCACATAACATTATATATACATAACTAAATATTATTTTAATAGTAATTATAATATTTATTACAATTAGTTATAACACATATGCATATGCTAATCTTAGAAGTATATATATATATATATATATATATATATATGTAGACATTAAAATTGACATAATTCTAATGTCTATACTTAGAATATACCACACAAAACGTAGATTATAACCGCACTAATAATAGACTAACGCCGCCCCTATAACACCCCCTATCGACCATGCGACGCGCTACTACCCTAGCGGCGTTCACCCGTACTAAACCCCGACCTCGCCTGCGCAGGAACATCCACCACAGCGAAGATGGCACCCCCGTTACCGAGCTGAAGAACGGTTGCCGTTACATCCGGGACGGTAGAGGTATGATCATCACCGAGTTCAGCTCTTTAGCCGGTCAGACCTATTACATGAAACAGGAGGAGCAGCATATGTTCTTTGTGACGGACGCTCAGAAACCAGAGGTCATGGTGCCAGTTGAACTTAGTTTCGCGGTGGATATCGTAGATCCCGTATCCGGCGCCAAGGTTACCGGCAACCGGGGAAGAATCCTCACCGCACCCGTTTACCACACCGATGCTACCGATAAAGAAGAAGTTACAGAAGACGACGACGAGGAATGTAGTTATGGCGGTTGCAGCCGTACTGAATGCAGTAGTTACGATAGGTATGAAGGTAGTGACAGTAATACCGAATAAGGGCACCCGAGAGAGAGAGAGAGTATGGGGAGGTGAGGGGATTGGAATGGAAGCACCTAGCGATCTTGTTTACCAAAGACTATACTCGAGCAAATGTAACAATAAGACACCAAAGCTAAACACATCGAGCGTCGTCTCACTCCTCGTAATTCTAGAAAATCCAAGAAACTTAAACACAAATCAACAATAAAAATAATGTAAAATTCTAGAACTCATTTCGTTTATATATTATATACATATATTAATCTATACTATAATATGTACATATACGTATATGTATGTATAATATGTATTACTGTACTTGATATCCTATCCTTCATCAATAATTCATAATTAATATTGCTTATTATTTTTAGTTTTATAAGACAATAGACGTTCGATATCATCATCGATAGATATTTATTTTAACACCCCCCCCCCACCGCGTGATAACATGTATATTACTTAATTGTTATGTAATGTACTTATTGTTAACGGTTGCAGTGCGACTTTCACTAATTGACATACTCGGATTGACATGTAGAAAATAGGGAAAGGGGCTATTTTTATTTATGATTATTTTTTTTATAATTTGTTCTTATTTTTCATTTTAATTAATAATGTTTAGTTACTTGATGCAGTAGTATTACATTTTGTAAGAATTGTTTTAAACATATATTTTAGCAATGTAACAAAATAATCAATGGTAATTATAATGTAACTAAGTATTACTAATATATACAACAACAAATAAAAATAATCATAAATAAAAATAGCCTATGAAAATAGAAATCTTCCCTATCTTTTACAGGTAAACACACGATCGTCGCGCGTCTCCTTAACACATAAACAAGGCCATTTCCTTGATATCTATTGCACGTCCTCCCCATAGTCACACGTATACACCTACACGACACGGAGCCGATCTATAGCAGTATATCGTCAGTGTGTTAGGCGACACTGCGCATGTCATCGTCGTCTCTCTCTCGTGGTTACGTCACGTGATACAAGATGGACGCGACTACGTTAATGTATGGTTGAGGTTGTAGTAAGTCAGTACTATCTATGAAAGCGTATATTACGCTGACTATTATATATATATATATATATATTGTTATATTTCATTTGGTTGGTGTCCATGGACTTTTATATTTCATACCATCCAGGAACTTAGATGAAGTTTTCACTTATAACCATATATGGCTCTGATGTCCGTTCGAAGCCGCTCTCGTGTTAAGGCATCCGTGGTTTTAACGAGAGCCGATCATTTATTTATACACAATTATATAAGATCACTTCTAACTAATATTTTAAGACCTATTTTAATGGTTTGGCTTTAACCCGTGTCCTACTATATGTGTTTCTGATGCCTTATCCAACTGAGCCACACAGGTAGTTATATATATATATAATATATATGTTTATTTAACATAGTACCTGCTTGAAATATGTATACTACTATATATATATAGTGTACATACACATACATACATACATATATATTATCCATATAATGTGCCTACTTTAATATAAACTCATATGTATACCATCGTACACCAGTAATACAATGCCTATTATTAACACCGTCAGTATATATACTATTCTATAGTAGCAAAGGGCTTTGGTAGTAGTAAGTAAAAATAGGCCTGTTACCTACTACTTTGGCCTATTTGTACTTACTACTACTGACGGTCCCATAAAACAGTAAGAGCAGCATAATAGCAGCATAACAGCAAATGCTAGAGCCCCAAATGTTTACATTGTGCTATTATGCTGCTATTACATGTCTATTATGCTGCTATTATGCTGCTATTAATTTGTAATGATATTATGCTGCTGTTATGCTGCTGTTATGCTGATATTATGCTGATATTATGCTGCTATTAATTGTAAATGTCTATTATGCTGCTATTATGCTGCTCTTACTGTTTGCTGGGGTGTTAATAATAGGCATTGTATTACTGGTGTACGATGGTATACATATGAGTTTATATTAAAGTAGGCACATTATATGGATACTAGTAGTAGATAGTATCTACTACTAGTATGGTTACTAGTAGTATCTACTAGATACTACTAGTAACCCTTGAGTTGAACCCTCATCGCTATCTACATAAATAAACAAAAACAATATATATATAGGGTATTCATCGTCACATGTTTAAGGTGTGGTCTCCGGTAGATAAAGGAGGACATTCTTTAATGCCCGCTTATCTATTGCTATACAATGTATACGTGTACATATATATATATATAGGTGTATATATGTGTATATATAGGTGTATATATAGGTGTATTACATGTATATATACGTAGGTGTGTATGTGGATCTGAACACGCGTTTACATACAATATGCGTTTACACATACCTTCGTGTATATATATATATATATATATATACTGCATATACATTGTATATTGTCATAGAGCTAAATAGAATTTCTCTCTAGCGCTATGTATATTGTATACATATGAAATACCGTAAACAATGTGAATTAAGTCACGCCCCTTATCGTATTCAATCAAAGCGATCTGGTACAATGTTGATGCTTTTACACAATGATTCAGCCTGCATCCCCCTGAGATTTATTACATCTTGCGTTTACTACATTTACCTACCCGAATACAATTAACATCAATACCTAGAGCTACAGAGTATAGTGATATATCGTGAATATATAACATATTGTCACATACACACACACATACACACATATATATATATATATATATATATATATATATATACATATATATATATATATATATATATATATATATATATATATATATATATATATAATATATATGCTCCATTTGCATTCGTGGTTCAATACCATAGAGCTAGATATAAATGTATCTCTAGCTCTATGTTCAATACATACATATTATTATTATATACATATTTAATTAAGTATACCCAGGGAGGTCAACCTACCTCCTTAACATATACAGTTATCAGCTGATCTAGGTCATCAACAATACATTGTCCAATACATTGTGTAATACACATTGTGTATGGCTAATTATATAACATTTTTGTATTATACCTAAAATCAGATATCCTGCTTTTACACACATATATATATATATATATATATATATATATATATATATATATATAATATATGTATACTAGTATCCCAAATTAGTGAAGCACACATATACGGAACACTATTTATAATTATGGATAAAACGTATTATAATACGGATTATAATAATTTAACAGAATTTATAAATATATAAAAATATGCACATATTTTGTATGTACAATTGTACCATAGAGCTAGAGAGAAATTTCTCTCTAGCTCTGTGAATTGTATAAACATTATTATTTACAATCTCCGTTCAATAACAAATAACACATCGTTAGTGATGCGAGACGTGAATTTATACGTGCTATATAGAACAATACATATGCATATATGCATTGAAATTTGTACACAATGTTATTATAAATAATTGCAAAGACGCCATATATAATAACAGCCAATAGGAATACACTTTATAGACACGCCCACGGTAACGCCTACTAGACTATAAATATGGTTCACAATTTAAATTTGTTATTTATTTGTGATTATTCAAAGTAAATATTTAAAATGGGTATTAATTTAGGAGATGTGTTCCCTAACTTTTCGGCAGAAACAACCGTAGGAAAGATTTCTTTCCATGATTTCGTAGGAAATTCGTTAGTAAAATGCGTTATCATAATAGTGTATAATTTAATCATTATTATAATAATAATTATTTAATTTTAGACCGGTATTTATTAAATATATACCGTATTAGACGAATAATATATTAATTTAATAATTAAATATCATATTTAATATGTGATATTATAATAATATAATAATAATTATTCACTGAATAAATCAGATAATTTTAGACCGATATTATAATATCATATTATAACTAATTTAAAAAAAATATTTAAACATTACGATAATGATTATCTATTATAAGATGACATGATTTAATAAGAATACTATTAAATATATATATATATATATATTATATACAATTTATAATAAATAATGATAACAACAAATTAATATATTAATTATTAAATATTGATTATTAAAAGTTTAATTATAATAATTATATTAAAATACAAAGCATATCATAATTATATTTTTATAGTATATTGAATATACTATATTCAATATATCAAAAACCACACCTAAATATTAAAATACAAAGCATATCTGATATCATGTCACATATATTTTTTCTCTATATCCTCAGAATAATCCTTCAGTATAATATACTATATTTATTTATATTTAATTATTTTAAAAATCACAAGAAATAGGTATTAATTTGTAAATAAAAATACATTAATTTTCTTTAAATTTGTATTTATTTACAAATTGATATTAAAAGTATAAATTAATTTACAAATTCTATTTAAATTAAATGCTGTTATGTTATTTTTATTAACATTATAAATAATATGTCACATTAAATGTGTATTAAATTGTGGTTACATTTATCATAGAGCTAGAGTTCTATCTCTATGCAATGTATACAAAGTATGTACATACTATGTAAAAATTATTATATAATTTAATACGCATTTAATTTAACATATTTGAATATTAAATTCAAATATATATTTATAGAACATAATGCAACATGATAAAATCATTCAAGCATAACATAAAAGTTTCCAAAAATATAGGTAAACATAAATAGTACTTTGTACAATAACTTGTACTTGTATATTATAATATTAGGATATATTTAACATGATTAGTTGGTAATGTTTACTTTTGAATTATGATGATGATTATGATATTCGTGTTATTATGCTCTAAAATAGGGTCATGTAGACCCTTGCTCGTGCGGGAAGAAAATAATAATAAAATAATAGTAATACGATAACAATTTACTAATAATATACATTGAATATACGGTGGAATATACATAGATTATACATTTTTAGTTAATATATATGTCAGTTTTGCTCTATAAATAATAAAGTTTATTATTTATTAATTAAATAAATATATAATAATTATTTTACTTCAATCTTTGTTTTACTAATATTATTTTTAAAGTATTCATAATATAATTTCTAATTAATAACTTTTTTTTCAATTATATATATAAAATATGATACAATAAACCTGTTATTTAACATATAAATGTAAATATTTGTCCACATATTTGCTAAATATATAAGTCGGTATATTTACATAAGCCTATATTAACTGAGCGTACAAATATTTGCACATATTATCCTCTTTACCTATTAACACTGTGTAGTCTACACACTGCTTTAACAACATGTATTTACTAGCATATTACCAAAGCCCTAAGGACTTTGATATTACTATATAATCTATATCGATATTGACAAATGACAAAAAAACAATATTATTTGTATAATATAAAATTATAATCAATATATCGCCGATATATTGATTCATATATTATATCAGTGTGTATTATGTATAATATGAAGCTGAGTTTCTATGATAATATAATGTGGTTTATCTTGCAGTTCATGCACTGTTAACACTGTAAGCTAGGGTACATAAATCATTGTAATGACATGTGTCTCTCTCCTGTATCCTATTGTGCAATAAAGGCTCATTGTAATAAATATCACTGTTAATTACAGTACAAAGAGCAACATGCCACTGTGGGCTATTAATCATGATGTTATTTATAAATTTTATAATTATGATTACATAATATTTTATTAGTTTTCCGTCCAATATTTAGGTCATTTTCATTTCATGTTATATGATACTAATATTACATTATCTAAATTAATCAAGTATTTATTAGATTATTATGTATATACTGTATACTAATTAATAATGTAATATGAATTTATATATATTTAGATTGTAAATTATATTTTGATTATAATTAATATTTTACAAGATAATGTTTCTATATTATACCAAAGCCCTTAGGGCTTTGATTATACTATGAAATATATATTTATTATTATTTAATTGTATAATATTGGCATATACATAATATAGGAATAATAATAGGTAGTAAACATTTTAGAAATACTTTTGTTATTTCAACATGTTATCTATAATTAAAGATTAGAATACTTTATATCTACATATTCTGCTATTAATGTAAACATTGCTGTTATATAAGACTATTGTTATTGTAACACTATATACATTGTTACTACTGTTACAACAGATGGGGTATCCTGTTCTCCCACCCTGCCGACTTCACACCTGTGTGCACTACAGAGTTGGGAAGAGTAGCCTCTCTTGTGCCAGAGTTTGAAGCTAGGAACTGTAAACTGATTGCCCTATCTATTGATAGTGTAACTGACCATCTTGCCTGGTCAAAGGTAGTATATACTATAGAGTGTATTCACTTATTAACTTCTTTAATATATAATTGTTTGAAATTATATTGATATAAAACTTCATTTGATATCGATGGGCAACAACAACAGAAAATAGTCATATTATTTTGAAGCCCTTTAGAAGAAAATATAATATAAATATTATTATAATTCAACAGAAATTTTTTTTTTTTAATTCTAATAAATATTATTATTATTATATATATATGATTTTATTTAGAATAGTATTTCATTAATTTGTAATTTAATCTATACATACTTTTCCAATCTAATTTTTACTATGACCTCTATTTAGGATGTTATGGCCTTCATTAAAGAGGGTGACAAAAAGTTGCCTTTCCCTATAATTGCTGATGAAAATCGTGTATTGGCTAAACAACTAGGCATGATTGACCCAGATGAGAAAGACTCCAAGGGCATGCCATTAACTTGCAGAGCTGTTAGTGTCTATATATTAGTATATATGATAGTATATTATGTAAACATTATGAGTATATAATTATTAATCTATAATTTCATGTACAAATATATCTTATTTTATTATCAATATTACACATTTTATAAAAAAATTTACTTGTACATATACATACTTGTTTATATATATTTAGTTAACTATTATTTAATATACACAAATTATATATGTATTACTACTATTTTTTCTAATTTATATTATTATATAATAATTTTAATTTTACAAATATAAATAAATGTATTTCAAACTTTATAGATTTACAATATTAGGCTAACATAAGTGACACCTACATCCAAGGATTATATACTTATAGTTATATTCTTATTATACTTATAAATTATAGCTGCCCTATTTACATGTAAATACTGGAATCCCTCCCTAAATATTAATTGATGTAATTAATTGTCAGGTATTCATCGTTGGACCAGACAAGAAACTGAAGTTATCGATACTTTACCCAGCTACTACCGGTAGAAACTTTGATGAAATATTGAGGGTGGTGGACTCTCTTCAACTTACTTCATGCCACAAAGTTGCTACCCCTGTCGATTGGAAGGTTTATATCTAGATATTATCTTTTAAATCTAACTTCAATTTATATTGATATTAATGGATATGTTCTATTAAAACAGAAAACTGATGACGTAATAGTAGTACCTAGTTTGAGCGACGAAGAGGCAAAGAAGATGTTCCCAAAGGGTGTCGACATCAAATCTCTACCTTCAGGCAAACATTACTTGAGATACACTCCCAACCCCAAGATTTAAACTATTCGTCTTATCACAACTTTATTATGAAATAAATATATATAATACACTATTTCTTCATGTGGGCCGGCAATTCTGTTGTATCTATGTAGTTAATTATATCTGACTTGCTGACTTCCACAATCCTTGCTTTCTGTGCTGCTGATAGCCAACTCTTTATAACTTTCCATATCGCTGTATGTCACATTGTATTAAGAGATGTAGGAAGTGATATTATACTAACTATTCAATAGGAAAGTCATGTCGAATAATAATATCTTCTTGGTAGTATGAGGAAAGTATGTTGTCAGTGCTGTTATTATAAACTTTGTAAGTTCCAAATCCTGAATGAAGTGCATGTGTTTACATGATATATATGGTGATAGTTGAGATTAAACCATGTTCATTAGACCAGCTCCTGTAAAGTCAAATATAATGTAGATTTCTTCACCCATAGCCTGCATGTAATGCTTATTTAAGATGTACACTATATATTGCTTGGTTTCATCCATTAGCGTTCCTTTTTTGTGATTGCTCACACAGAAATGTACTGTAGGTGATGGATATTTATTAGTGTAATTAATTACAAATTGAATATAAAATACATATATATCTACACTATTTCTAATAACAAACAATATTTAATATTCATTATAATTAGTAATTTAGTACTAATAATTAAATGATAGATTATGATTATAGTATGTAAACGAAATAAATTATGCTCTTATGAAATGATTTCTATAATAAACATACTTTTTTTTTCTAATTTACTATTATAATTGTGATAATTGATTTCAATGATAGAATTTCTTATATACAAGAATATTTATTATATACTGTATGGTCTACAATGTGTACTGAATATTCAGGTAATATTTAATTTTGAAATGTTCTTGGTAATAATATACTTATCCACATTCTACTATAATAGAAAATGAACTTATATATCTTAAAAATAGATTTATAAATATTACTATGGTTATATTAATTGTCATTTACAGAATACCTATAAACAAATTTGAGAAATATTTAGTTATTAATTCCCACAATTAAATAAAGAATAGACCAGTAGAATTAAATTATATTATTTGTTAAATTTAATGTAATTTAAAATAATTTGTTACATTATTTTTGAAATCAATATATTATTTATTAAAATTAGTAAATTTATTATATATGGATTTATGTATACAGATAATTAAGTGCTATAAGTAAGCATTTAAAAATATCATAATAAATACGTTATATTTTAATTAATCTAATAATTAGGTTTACATTTTAGATTATAATTTCAATATTATATTTATGATTTAAAACATTTAATAATCGTATTTATATAAATATATATGTCGCTTCATGGTAAAGTATAGCCATAAAACAAAAGCATTTTTTTTACAAAACTAAAAATATATTTAATAAAGAAGAAAAACTGGCAGCTATAAAAAGTAAACCTATAAACTAATGGACTAAGACTTATTATACTCTTGAGAAAATAAATATGTATAACAATTACTTTTAATTAGAATGGCTAAAAAAAATAGAGATGTTTTAAGAAATAATTTAAATGTAATTATCGTATATAATCTTAGTGTAAGAGAATTCATAATAGTAGGGGCAGATATAGGGAGCTTTTTTTAGATGTAATATTCAGATTTGTTGATAAACTAATTTATAACATATAAATAATTATTCATAGTTGTTATTGGATGTATTCGCTTAGATAGTAATGCACCACGTATAATCTGGTGATTTATGGAGATATATGAGGTGGACTAGTATTGTGTATGTAATACGGGATATTAGGGGAAGCTGTTAGTGGCTGTATTTGTTCTCTTGGCTATTTGTACATGCTGCGAATAAGACATACAGTGTTGTTGAACAATACCTGTTGGAGTGGGGATAGATTGTTGATAAATGTATTATTAGTATAATTAATGGATTCATTTGAAATAATTTCTGAATGTATTTGAGGATGGAGGGTGATCTTGGAAGATTATCAGGTGATGTATGTATTTAATCAGTATGTGCAGATGACAAATATAACACTCACATTCAATTGAAACATCAACAATATCCCTTATTGTATATATTAATTATCGATATAAAGAAAGTGGATAAGCAATTGACGCAAGTAATGTATGTATAAGATAGATACGTGAATGACACTTTTATCGATAAATAAACAAAATGGTATCAGTGATTTTGATTTGATATTAGTCATATTATATATGTCAAATATCAAAACAGTAGGCTTATCGTCGAAATAGATTAAAGTGACTTCTATCTATATCAATGGATTTCGATTATAAATATCAATAAAATTGTATGATATCTTCAGTTTAAATACACAAAATTACGAGGAATGTTGATATGATGTATTTTAAATATATAATTTTATTTTTACGTGGTCTACGTGAACTCTCTATATATCTGGTTTCACGAAAACTCATTACAACTGAACCCTTTAAAAACTGAAGTAATGTACGTTAATCACACTTCTAAACACTTTTCAACATCGTTCACTTTTTCATTTGACAAGTGTTTATTATCATAATCACAAACGATAAAGAATTTGGGTGTAATTTTGAATTCTAACCACGACATGAAATCTTTTATATGAGAAAAAATTCGTTCAGTAAACTTTCAACTGTACAGAATTAAAAAAATCAGAAAATCTTTAAATTTCTTTACTTGCAAAATTTTAGTGACTAGTTTAGTATTAGGAGTTTTCGATTATTGTAATGTGCTGCTTATAGGTCTACCAGCTATCACATTGGCTGAACTTACCTCCCTTCAACGATATGCTGTACGTATAATTCACAAGCTACCTCATCGAGAAGAAAATAACCATATCAGCATCACACAATTAATGAAGGAATTACACTGGCTACTGTATCGAGATCGATTATGATCTTTATGATTAGCATAAACAACGATCATAAACAAAACAATAACATTGACTTCACTAAATGACTTGCAATATCAACATCTAGATTAAAACTTAAATACTAAATACAAGACTACAAAGAGGTTAGTTTCGTATGATAGCACTTCCAAGTAGTATACAACGTACAACTAACTAAAACGTTACATGGTGACAGCGAAAAACGTAATTTTATTTATAAAAAAAGCATTTATTACATATTATTCGTAATTTATTATATTATAAATTTAAAACAAAGTTTTATTTGTAAATTTGTTGTTATTCTATTTAAAAAAGCCTTGCATTATTATTAGATAAGTATTATATTATTATTATTATTAGTATTATATTAGTATTAGATTATTATTATATTATTATAAATATATATATATATATATTATTATTGAAAGTATTATGTCTTTACCAATTCCCGAGTCAATCGACATCGAGGGAGATAGTGTAGCAACTATTTGGCCAGCATGGAGAGTCAACTGGGGGCATTACTATATTGCAAGTGAAATGGATACAAAAAAATCAGCAACGCAAATATCAATTCTGTTGACGATATTAGGCACCAATGCCCAGAAAATATACAACAACATGAATTTTGGAGATACGAAGGAAGTTACAATCTTAATGGTTCTCGATAAATTTGAAAAACACATAGAACCTAGAATAAACATCATTTATGAAAGATGTGTTTTTAATAGAAGGTATCAGGAGGAACACGAAACATTTGAAAAATTCGCGACCGATGTGAAATCATTAAGTAAAAGATGCAAATTTCAAGGGATCACAGAAGATGAAATAATACGTGATAGATTGATAAATGGTATGAAGAATGAATCATTGAGAAAAACAATGATGTTAAAAGAAAAACTAACAAGCGACGAACTGATAAAAATGTGCAAAACTGAAGATATGACAGTAAACCAATGTCGAAGATTAGCAAATAATTCAGAAAATGTCAATCAGATGAAAGTCAAGTATCAAGGTAAACAAAGTACAAAAATAAGAGACCAAGATAAGACACACTATGAAAGAAATGATAAAATATTAAAGAAATGTAGGTACTGTGGTAAAGAACACGCTTGGGATAAAAATAAGTGTCCAGCGTATGGCAAAATATGTTCTAACTGCGGCAAGAAAAACCATTATAAAATAATGTGTAAGGCAGACAAAAATGAGAAGTCTATAAGTAGTATATTCAAGGTAGCAGATGGAAATATGGAACTGAACATAGCAAAAGAAGATACAGTTACATTACGCACAACATGGGGTAACCTGAAATTACAAATTGATAATGGTGCCAGTGTTAATGTGTTACCACTTGATAAATATATACAATTAACAAAATGATACAAATTCGAGACATATTAAAAATTCAGCGACAAAACAAATCACTGTGTTCGGAAATAAGAAATGGCCAGTGATGGGCGAAGTTATAACGAGAGTATGGAGGTTCAAGAGAAGCTGTCTTGTTAGATTCCTAATATTACAAGGAATTGAACAACAATTTCACCCTATATTAGGCAAATTTGCTAGTATAGAACTGAAACTAATCAAACTGCTAGACAACGACGAAATAAACAACACAAGTATTTTATCGATGAAGCCGTCGGAAATAACAACAGAATACAAAGAAGTATATCAAGACACAATAGGAAGATTAGAGGGATATCAAGTTATCAAAATAAAAGACGGAGCAATAGCAAAGAAACATGCTCAACGAACAATAGTGGTACCATTACGAGAAGGAGTAAAGAAGGAAATTGCAAGAATGGAAGAAGAAGGTATTATAAAGAAAGTAACAGAACCAACACTGTGGGTATCATCTATGATAGTGGTGAAGAAAAAAACAGGACAATTAAGAATATGTCTAGACCCAAGAGACCTTAACGAAAATATAATTAGAGAGAATTATCCGCTACCTACTATAGAATCGATAGCAACCAGACTAAGCGAAGCAAAAGTGTTTTCAGTTTTGGATGTGAGACATGGCTTCTGGCATATGGTATTAGACGAAGAGTCAAGCTTTTTAACAACGTTCAATACACCATTTGGAAGATATAGGTGGTTGCGGATGCCATTTGGAATATGTTCGGCTCCAGAAATTTTCCAAAGAAAAATGCACGAAATAATTGAAGGTATGGAAGGTATAGAAGTAGTCGCAGATGATTTTCTTATTTATGGCTGTGGTAAAACAACAGAATTAGCCAATGAAGATCATGATAGGAAATTTAGAGCATTTCTAGAAAAATGTAAAATAAATAATTTACATTTGAATAAAGATAAAATGATATACAAAAACACTGAAGTATCATATCTAGGTCATCGACTATCAAGTGAAGGAATAAAACCCTGTGAAGAAAAGATCAAAGCTATACAACAGATGCCGTGTCCTAAAGATGCGACAGGAGTGCGAAGAATACTAGGTATGATACAATACCTGGAGAAATTTATACCAGCATTAGCACCAAGAACGAAAGAAATTAGAAAGTTGACACATAAGGACGTAGAATGGAAATGGGATGAACAACACGAACAAGAACTAGAAAAACTGAAGAAAGAAATAGGGAGATACCCTACATTAGGATACTACGACGTGCACAAAGAAGTAACGATACAATGCGATGCCTCGAAAGATGGACTAGGCGCGGTGTTACTACAAGAAGGAATTCCGGTAGCATATGCTTCAAAAGCTATGACTGAGACAGAACAACGATACGCTCAAATAGAAAAAGAGCTACTAGCAAATGTGTGGTCTTGTAATAAATTCAACCAATATATTTATGGTAAAAATAAAGTTATAATTCATAGTGACCATAAACCACTGGAAAGAATTATGAAAAAGCCTTTAAATAAAATGTCGACAAGACTACAAAAGATGTGTTTGAAAATACAAAAATATGATATAGAAGTCATACACAAACCTGGAAAAGAAATAGTGATTGCAGACACCTTAAGCAGAGCATATATTCAGGATAAACAAACAGAAGACGTACTACCAGATGTAATAGCAACGATATCGTTATCAATTTCAGAAGACAGAAGAAAAAAACTAATAAAGGAAGTAGAAAATGACTATACTTTTCAAAGATTAAGTATCTATACGAGAACTGAATGGCCGAAGAAAAATGAAACACCAGAATCAGTGATACCTTATAGATCAATGCGTAACACTATAACCGAAGTAGATGGCTTACTATTCAAAGATGAACGAATAATAATTCCAAACAACATGAAAACTGAAATGCTGGAATGCGCACATTTTGCACATGCTGGAAATGGGGCGTGCCAACGAAGGCTACGCGACTCAATGTACTGGCCTGGGATGACTAAAGACTTGGAGAAATTTGTTGAAAATTGTAGTATATGTAGAAAACATGCTGAACAAACAGTAACAAATGAACCAATGATTCCACATGATAGAGGAAGTCACCCATGGTCCAAAATAGGCATGGATTTATGTCAATACGAACATCGTATGTTACTCGTAATAACTGGTTATTACACAAATCTAATTCAAGTAGAAAAACTTTCGTTAACAAACACATTGTATATAAAGAATATTCTAATGAGGCTATTCGCAGTATTAAGTATACCAGAAGAGATAGTAACAGACAACGGTCCGCAGTTCAGGGACGAGTTTAAGAATTTTTGTCGCAAACTTGATATAAAGCATAGTACATCAAGTCCGTATCATCCACAAGGAAACGGAAAATGCTGTAAAAACGGTTAAAAGAATTCTCAAGAAATGTAAAAATTCTGAACATCTAGCGTTACTAGAATTTAATACGACTATAACTGAAGGATATACAACGTCTCCAGCTGAAAGATTTTTCGGGAGGAGATGTCGAGGTCAAATGATGACAACAAAGAAATCGTTAAGACCAAAGTACAATATGAAAGAAGAAGATATGATAAGAAATAGATTGATTAGTACACAAAAGAAATACCATGATAGGAATGTAAGAGAAAGAAAAGAACTAAAGAAAGAACAACCCGTTCTAATGAAGAAACCAGGAGAAACGACATGGTCAATAGGCAAATCAAAAGAAATGTTAGCCGAAAGAATATATCTAATAGAAGTAGACGAGAAACAATATGTAAGAAATAGGAGAGATTTAATAAAGATAAATGAAACGAACGATGAAGAAATAGACAAACCAAGAGACGAACAAGAAATGGAGGAAGTTGAAACACCTAGACGCTCTGGAAGAATAACCAAACTACCAGCGCGATTCAGGGATGACTAAAGCTCTTCCTAACTGGGTTAAGGTATTATTATTATTATTATTATTTATTTATCTCTACACTTTATCATATTATGTTTATGCACCCTATTATTAGTTATACACTCGTTATGCACACGTTAGATTATTATTATTAAATATTACGATTACTATTATTATTATTAACTATTACGATTACGATTATTATTATATGATGATACATACTAATTGGAAGTGTGTCATAAGAAACTATATCTCTAGTAAAGGAGATGTATCGAGATCGATTATGATCTTTGTGATTAGCATAAACAACGATCATAAACAAAACAATAACATTGACTTCACTAAATGACTTGCAATATCAACATCTAGATTAAAACTTAAATACTAAATACAAGACTACAAAGAGGTTAGTTTCGTATGATAGCACTTCCAAGTAGTATACAACGTACAACTAACTAAAACGTTACAGCTACCCATAAAAGAAAGAATCATCTATAAAATATGTCTTATGACTCATAATGCACTCCACTTTGAAACGCCGTCATATTTATATGAATTGATAGAAAGAATCGACCAGACAAGAAGTCTCAGGCCGTGTCATGTTAATCGTATACGACCTAGATCGACAATACATTCTACTGCTGCCAGTTCACGCGCCTTCTCGTCACAAGCACCGATAGCCTGGAACTCACTACCTGCAACACTCCGTGCTGAAAGAAACTCAGAAAAGTTAAAAAAGAATTTAAAAACATATTTATTTACACTATAACTTTCTTATTATTTCATTATACATTATTGTTAACTTAATTGTTTAAACGATGTCTAAATAAAATTTCTTCTTCTTCTTAGTATAGATAGTACATTAAAATTGGTAGTAATTATCCATATATGTATTAATAAATATTATTATAAATAAAAAGTAGTGGGCCAAATAGTGGGTTTCGACTGCAGTGCCAGTAGTGGATAGTGCCATACACTACATTCAATTGCTTATCCACTTTCTTTATATTGATGATATTAATACACTGTGTAATATAATGTAGTATGTATAGTAATAAATAAATAAGTAATACACATTTATGATATGGCCAATACTAAGAAATTGTTAATAATACAATGAATCTGTTGTTTGTTATGTTTGGAAAAAAAGTGAAATCTAGAATTCTATTGTTATTAAGCTAGTTAACTGGTCTATAGATATATCTATTGAAATCTAATTAATTTTATTTGAACTAGATTATATAATCACAAATCTATAGTATGCATAAGTAGAAAATCACTTCCTATCAGTATGGCTACAAAAGTGAGATCTTTACTAGAATTAACCAATTGAATATATACACTTATTAATACACTATTATTAGTACTTACTTACTTTTTACTTTTTTTTTGTTTATGGACTGCATCAGTGCGTGAGCAATCGGCCGTCCGTGGGAGGGAATTATTGAGTGGAAGGGAAGGCAAGGGAGAAATAATAAGTCTTAAGGTTGCGTTTAAAGGAGGGATTTGATGTGTTTGTTCGTGGGTAGGGAGTTCCAGTGGTAAGGGGCAGAGAGGGCAAAAGATTGTATATTGGAAGAGTGGAGTTTGTGTAGATTGGGAGTGGTAAGGATAAAGGTGTTGGAGGAACGGGTCTGGAGTGGAGTGATGGGTGTGTGTAGATGTAGGAGGGAGGCAAGGTAGTCAGGGAGTTTTGGTGAATAGCTTTGTGGATGGTCAGGGAGAGTTTGTAATTTATGTGATAGGGGACTGGCAGCCAGTGTAGTTGTTTTAGGAGAGGTGTAATGGAGTCAGAAGAACGACTGGAAAGTAAGTGGACGCAGCGAACTACAGCGTTTTTGAGTCATTGTAGTTTGATGAGTTTATATTCAGGGAGGTTAAAGAGTAGGGAGTTGCAATAGTCGAATAGGGGGATGATGTAGGAGGAGGCAATGGTAATAGCGATGGGGAGGTAAATGGAGCGTCGGATTAAGCGGAGGCAATGTAGGTGGTAGTGTATGGATTTGTGCATATGTATAAGATGGGAGTCAAGGGAAAGGGTGGTATCAAGATGGAAGCCAAGGTTTCGGACGTGTTGAGAGTAGGGGAGTGAGGTGTTGTCAAGTGATATGGGGGTGGTTCAGGGAGAGTGGAGGAGCGTAGGGGTAAGTGGAGAAAAATAGCTTCCGTTTTAGTGGGGTTAAGTTTTAGAGAGTTGGAGGTAAGCCATGTAGAGGTAAGTATTACATAATAATTTTCTATTTCAATGAAAACTATAATTTCAATAAATATATATTCCATTAGATTCAAAATAAGACGCATTTTTTTAAACCCTGACATATCTGCCCTTATATTAATTTTATATAGTTAAAGTTAAAGCTTCACAACTTTTGAAATACTTGCAATATACATTAAACAATCAATATACATTAAACTTTCAGACGTTATTTATAATATATATATATATATATATAACAAATAATACATAATTACATATAATTATTTTAATATTTCAGGAATTTTTATTATTTTAAAAATAGTAATTTCTAGGTAACATTATTATAGTCTTATAATTATCATTTGATCTAAAATTTAAATTATAAATATTTATTATATTCATAGTTCTAAATAAAATCTACGAGATACGAACAAATCTATTTATTTTTTTATTATTTAAAAAGTAATCATACTTTTAAATTAATTATTCTACGTTCCCAATGTAAATAGTGAATACGATCGACAGCCCTTAATGCACCATATAAGTATCTATGTACAATATATTATTGTCAATAATACACATTCATATATTATTTATTAAATTATAGCTAAATGAAATGAACACATATAAACACACAGTGCTATCTAAGTATACTATTTATAGTGTTCTATATGTTGAAATAATAGTTATAACTATTATCTATAAATATATTTATAACTTACTACCCGATATACAAGAAATCTATATCTATTAACATGGTATATTAAATCACATTATTAGATTCGAAGGGTACCTATCTCCTTAAGGGGATGTCCCAGTGTTCAAAATGATAAAAAAAAAATTATTTTGTATTTATTTTTTATTCCATAATATTAATAAATGTAGTGTGTTTTAGTATCTGTATAAATATCAGCCGCGAATTCAATCTAGAAATGCCATAAAATTGATTTCTAAATTGTTATATTATCAATAGATATGTATACTTTCAACTTTCAAATGCTGTTTTCTCATAATAATTATTTCGCGCTAGATATGTGTGTATAAACTTAGGTATAACAAAAACTAGTATATGTATTCTACTAATTGTTATTGCATTATATAAATAACATATATATGAATACTATTACAGGCGTAATTTTCTAAATTTGTATATGTATAGTTGCAAAAAATAACAATTTCTATAGAAATTCTGTAAATTAAAAAATTAAAATGTGTGCATATATATATGTTATATAATATATATTATAAAAATTACGTCCTGTAATAGTATGTGTATACATTTAATGAATAGAATATAACAAAAATTAGCTCAATTCAATGAATATAAATCTTCGCGCCTAGTTTTGCGTATACCCATTATTTGCTATCTCTTTACATAGAGAGGCGGGCGTCGTGTGCCATCCCCTTAATACAAACAAATTAATTTATATTTTAGATACCATTTATAATATTATATTTTTATAATAAAATAATAAATTTATATATTAAACTACTATCATAAAATATATAATTAAAATGTAATCAAATTATATTCTTAATTTTGAAAATATTAATAAAAATTGAAATATATATTAACAAAAATATTAGTTTATTGTACAAATAGAAAATATCAAATATAAAGATTATTATATTTGTAATAGAATTTATAAATAAATAAATGCATCCAAATCATAATATTCTTAATTTTTATAAAAAATATATTACTTGATTTACTTATTTTATGGCTAAATTCATATCTAATATATTAGGTAGATTAAATGAGCTATCACATTTCTTACAATTATATCCTGCTATAAATAATGCATTACTATTAGAACATGAGTATATTAGATTTCTTGTAGTAAAGTATGACTGCATAATATGCACATAACTACTAGCATATCTATGGGTAAACTCCATAGTAAATACGTCTTATAATATATTCCTAGCATTTTCCCTGCTAGGCTTATATTTTATATAGATTATATTTTTATAATTAATGATGAATTATATATGTTAGCGATGGTATATTATATTATATATATAATACTATTATTATAAAACCCCTCTAATTATATTCTATTTTCTATATCTAATTATTTCTATAATTACAAAAATCGTATTATATATATATATTCTTAGTACAAATAATCCTAACTATTTAAATGATGTCACTTATTATATTATTTATTGATGAAATAGTTTATTTGCCTCTGCTTTATTAATATTTAATTTTAAAAAACCAATTTTCTAAAAAGATCTACGGATATTTGTTATCTACTTGGTCAATTATTTATAAGTACATATTCATTAGTATATTCTGTATATTAAACGCTATGAGGGGGAATAAACCTAATCATATTTAACGAATGTTTCTAATTTTAATATGAATACAACTTGAGATAGTTTATAACATTGAGATATTCCTAATGAATTAGTATACTATTTATATTGATATATTATAAATAATCAGTGGTAATTTATAATTTTCTATTTGAATTATAAAAATATAATTTTTATAATTTGTTTCGATATAATAACTAATTATATATGTTATTTTAAATATATAATCTATATGTTATTATCTCAATATATTGAATAATAATATTATAAATCATCGTAATTAAGATATTAAATGTAACTTTTCTACCATTTTTGATATATATTTATATTATAAAGTATATTAAATTATTATAATTATTATAAATTATAAGTTTATTTTGAATTTTGTATTCTTCTAATATATATTTAAACGACGCATTTCCTTAGTCCTACATGATCTATGGACCAATGCAATATATGTTAATATTTCTATATGATTATAATTATACACATTATTACACAAATAAATAGTATTTGATTTTACAAAGTGGAATAATCTATTTTAAGAATTTATTTTAGATTACAATTTTATAAAATAACAATGAACCGATAAGATTCAAATTACAATATAGTATATGTTATCCTGATTATACAAGATTTACTTCCGAAATAAGATGTTACTCAATAACAAAATCAATATATTTAAAACAAAAACTATTTTATAAATGTTTATTACAGGTTAAGATATGTTATAATATTTATGTATACATAAAAACCACATAGATATATATTATCTATTATTCTTAAATCGATCATACTAACATATATCTGTACCATCTTTATCCTTTCCTTTCCAAAATATAGTATTACGATCAATGACTTCCTTGTTCAGGTCTTCTTCTTGTAAACCTTAATATTGTCATAAATATTAATATAGTCTTAATTTTATTTATGGGCAGTGTACAAACTAACATATAGTAATTATATAGTAATTTAAGTTATATTATTATTAATAATCTATTAATTTATACAACTAGTCATATTATTGATTAACGAATTATAAAATAATCGTTTACATTTATTTGTTGTAGTTAAATATAAATATTAATGTTGTGTCTTAATTAATAATGTTATATTTGTTATGTAATTTCTGAGTTTGTAAATAATCAGCAAATCAATAATTCTCAATTAAACTCAATTATGTGAATGTTCTTTATCAAGTTATATGATATTCTAATAACATGTAATATAACTGTTATTATTAAACAGTAGTTATAAATAAGTTGTATTATATAACTACAAATATGAAGATATACATTAAAGCAAGAAGCATATATAGTGTTATATAAATGAATCTTTAAGGAGGGGAGCGACCTTTGAAATGATGAATTATATTTTTTTTGCAAATTAAAATATGAAGTTTTATCTTTAAAACGTTATATAGAACATATCTATACATACATTATAACCATACGAAATAGTCATTTTTAAATGTAAGTAAATAATAATTAAAAAATGAATGGGTCAATATTTAATTTAATAATTTGATAGCTTATTTATATATTTAATCTTAATAATACGCAGCAATAGGCAACGATCATGTAATGGTGTCCAATCCTCTATCCGATCATCGAAATATTCTTGTACACGATCACAATGATAGTCAAATGATCGACTATTAGAATATCATGTTTGGGCATCATGATGATTAGTATATTGGTAGTTATGTAATAATTCTTGTATACATAATATGGGTGTATCTATACATTGGACATTTTTCATTATAAACAACAAATATGCAAGTTTCAAATACATATTTTTCTATACGTTAATAGGCAACAATCGTCGATTATTAATAAGTGCACTGTCACTCTCATGATCTTTGATAACGATCAACTATTACGATGATTATATATATAGTGATATCACAATCTCAATTGAGAATTGCTCCCATCACTGATTATACATATATTATATACTATATATATATATATATATATATATATATATATATATATATATATATATATATATATATGTGTATATTATACACATATGTTACACAATAAATATATTATAAAGTATTATTTATTATGTATAAATATATATATATGAATAATTATTTAAAATATATTTCTTACTATAAAAAATTGCCTACTATATTTTAATAACACATCAAATTAATTGGAAATTTCCATTAAATATCACTATGAATACATAAGCAGTTCAATTATTTTAATTGAATATCCATTGATAAATTGATACATGTATGATGAAATATTAATATATTTTTTTACATTATTAAATTTAATATTTTTTCTATATACTATAATACTATAAAGTATTATTTATAATAATAAATATAATATTAACCACTTTCTAAAATATTACGATACAATAATTAAAATATAAAATTAAAACAATTAAAATATAAAATTAATAAAGTACTACCTACTATTATTACAGATTTTGGTAAGTATTATATTATTTGTTTGTTTCATTCTAGTATTTGTTTTATTCTATTATTGGTTTATTTGATTTTTAACATGTTCTGTTTATAATATATTTAAAATTTAACATTAAATATTAAACTATATAACTAATAATGTATTACTAAAACATGGTAACAAGATAAGAAGAGTTCTATAAAGTTAAAGTAGAAATTGAATATTTCGATGCCACTTACAAAATAATGTATTTTATTTCTATTTTCGATTATTTTTACGCTATCTTTTATTTCTATTTTGATCATTTTTCGTTTATTTTTACTACATGATTTATTTCTACTTTCGATTGTTTTTCGTTTATTTTTACGATAACTGTAAAAGTTTTAATTTCTTTAATTTTTTAATTTCGTATTATTCTTTGTTTATTTCTATAACGTATGTTATCGTTAGCAAATATCTATACTTTATACTTTCGATTATATTTTCGGCTATGTATTTGCTTAAATAAATTATCAATCAATAATTATGACTATCTATATATATAGCTATATTTATAGTGTACGCACATTTTTCATATAATTAACATGTAAAAATCTTTGGAACAAACGTCACTCCTCCCTTAAATAAAATAAACTACTACTTACAAAGTAGTATTTAATCCTAGCTCGGGTATTGTATTGATATGAAAATTTATAAGCTTATTTCATATAATTGCAAGATTAGCACTACTGAAAACAGAATTTATAATCAAGATACACTTATAAATAAAAAATAAAAATCAGATTACTACCAAATGGCATGAAATAACGGAGGACTTTATAAACAATGAAATGTTTACATTTAATGTATACATATATATTCGATTCGTATTATATATCAGCGATTTATCTTAGCTATATATATATATATATATATATCATTATATCAGTATTTACGGAGACATAATGATCGTTACGACTAATATACGAACCTGACATATTGTATTGCTTACGAGCTAGCAGCGTATGGTTCAGATTGTCTACCGTGGTGTAGATATCACCTTCGCTGGACATCAGGAAACACTCGAGGAAGCGGTCGGTTTCCTTGACCATGGTGAGGTCGGCGTCTGCGTATTTCTCAAGGTCATCTGTGTATGTGAAGGAATGTGATCTTTAACAACTCTTTATTTAGTAACTTGATTTATAGTTTGTAGTTAATTTTTAGGGTATCGGTGTTATGTAATATGATATCGTAATGCTATACTTCATATTATCAATTTATATTATAGTTTATATACATATTTTATAATATATATATATAAATATATTAATGAAAAAAGCATTATATGATGGCAAAATATTTGTTGTATACATATTATTATAATTAGAAAATTAAGAATTAGTTATTGTGATTTCGTGTTAGCCTATTATGTTATCTATTATCTTAAATAACAATCTGACCTTTATGAATTCTAAAGAATTGTTCCCTCAAAGTGACTATATTATCCTCCTAGAAATAATAACAATAGATCAGTTTCATTACGACGATGACGATGATGATTAAATATTACTAACACATAGAGTAAGATTTCAGTGATCTTAGTAGGTATGTGGTTTAATCGGGATTACAATAAACTATAATGATGGTGAATCTAACACTAATTTTTAATATTTGTGAATTAATTATATTTTATAATAAATGTAATAATGTATATATTAAAAGTTTTCTTAAATTTAACAATTAATATACATAAACAAATATCATGATATTCTAGTAATATATGTGTGTAAGCTCAAGTATTTCCAGGAACCATTAGCTGAGAATAGAATAAGTTATAATTACTATATTTCAGGAAATGATTCCTGGAAAGTGTTTCTGTGGGATACCCCTTTATAAAGTATGGGGTAAGGGTTGGGTATAACGTAGTACTTACAATAACATTGTAACACTAGTAAGATATGATAGGAATATGGGGAGTAATAAGTAGAGATGATATATATGGGAGTATAGTTATTAATAATATTATTTATTAGTAAAATTGTGATTGTTTTCTGTTTCGGTTTCTAGTTTATAATAGTTATGATGATGATGATTATGATGGTTTATTATACACAAATATATATATATATAAGCGAGCGCTATTCTCGAATGTGTTTTAAGTATACTATAGTATGTTACTTATATATAATAATAATAATAATAATAATAATAATAATAATAATAAATAGTGCGTAGTTAATAGTATACCAATAAAAAGGATATATACAGAGTATTCTCTTTATAAAAAGAAAAAATATAATAAAATAAAAATAATATGATGTTGTTCTCCTAAAGGTCTTCACAATAAGCTATAGCTGCATATGTTATGATGTAGTCACCCGTTCATTTTAAGACTTATACAACTTTTGAGAATAGAATACATGCTAGTATTGATTGTGTTCAATAAATGCCATCACTGTAAATTCTAATAATTTATAAATATACATATACTAGTATTTTTTTTTAAATGTCATTTGTTAATAGCATATTATAAGTATACATTATATCATATTTATACCTAATTCTCATTAATTAGAATAAATGTATCTGAAAATATAAATAAATGACTCACAAACTGATAATTATTTAGTTCAATATATATATATATATATATATATATCATTGATTATAATCAATATTTAAATATATATATTAAATAAAAAATACATATATGTATTTCATTTGAAAAAATAGAATATAAATATATATTTGTAGTAGGTATAAAATATAGATTGAGTGAGTGATATGACAAGTTATCATAAATTAAATATTAAATAATAATATAAATCATATTTATAAATATAAAATTAAATACACACATACGTGTGTATGTTGCGTAGTTAATAAATAATAATATAAAGGTGTATTGACTCAATGAAAACGATAGACGTTTATAGGCATCAAGTTGATATAACAAAACAAATAAATAAATACACAAATAATAATAAATTTTAAAAGAATACATTATAATGATAATATATGTGAATATAGTTGTGAATATAGTCGGTTAAAGAGAATCGTCAAGTAACGTAACATATCAACGATAGGTAAGGCGACTATATCGATGATGAAGTTAAGTATATAGCATTAGTGTCATGTGAATTGAGGGATTGGTGGTAAACTGAAAGATGATATCTATGCACTGTTTGTTAGTGATGATAATGTGAAGATAACGGTAATATAATTAAGTAAAAACATACCATTTCAATGGTACTTAATATACATGTATATATATAATAAGTATATCATTAGGTCAACTCAAATAATCATAATATTATCGGGGTCGTCATCGGGCGGGCATCGTACACTAGTGCGCGTATACGCACATATTAACACATGTATATATACTGTTTTAATGTAAAAGTAGAAGAGGAGATGAGGAAGTGGAGGGTAATTCTTAGTGCATGTTTAGGAAAGTTAATAAGTTGAGATATATTACATTAGTGTCAGAATTAATATCATAATTAGTGTCAGTATTAGTGGCAGCATTAGTGTAAGCAGACACTATCATATGAATATATAATTGGTGAACGAAAGCACATGGTACGGTTAAATGATGAAAGAATGGTAGAGTCATTAGGTACCAGCAAATCATTTTTAAGATACTTTATTATAATAGAATTTGAATAGGAGACGAGGAGTGTAATTCACAATTCATGTATATGATAGTCAATATGTTAATTTACATTACAATAATATGACATCGAGAAGGAAATTGTGTACTTCGATATATATTAACTGGGATATAGAAATCACCTAGAGTAATAGATGAAGTATTTGAGTTCAGTGAGAAGCTGACTACTGATATTGTCCTACACAACATCACGTTGCTTAATGAGATTACAAGTAACAACTGGTTGGGAGTGTTGTTTAGCACGCTCAATTATTCACAAACTATTAGTATTAGTAATATTAGTCATGTTTTACATGTTTTTATTAATCATGTTGATACATCGGCATATATATATATTACGTAAAATACTACGGAAATATCTTTTATTATATATATGCATCCTATTGACTCATGATTAGTTCATCAGCTGGACCTCTTTTCTTTAATAATTTTGCCCTACTATTTCAAATATCAGTTAAGATATCTAAACGTCCTACAATTTCTCCCTCTACTCGCCATCTAAATTATATATCAATATCTCAGTTCTTGACTGACTTAAATATGTTGCCTACACATGATGCTCAATCGCTTCATAATTCACTACTCTACACACTTGACATACATGCTCCTGTAATTAACAAAACTACCATTTTACGCCCTAATACATTATTGTACACTATTGATCTTCCACGTCAAAAACAATTTATACGCATGCTTGAATCTAAATGGAAAAAAGAAAAATCTTCATCATCACTAACTACATATCAAAATTTGAAAAATAAACATTGTATTGATCTTATTAACGCTAAAGCTATATTTACCAATGACAAGTTTATTTCTATGCAACATAATAGTAAGTTACTTTTTAAGTTAGCAAATAGCATACTTGGTAGAAGACAACGATCCCATACCCTAACATTACTAATGATGACTTATCTACTGTATTTGATTCCTTTTTCAATGACAAAATCACCAATATTATTTCATCATTACGCACACCCATATCTATATCTATCTTGTGCTCTACTACTAATACACTCACTTCCTTTTTTCTACCTTCTAATGATCAACTAATGTGTCTTCTTAAAAATTCTCGCAGCTCTTCTTCTCTTGATCCAATTCCTTTAAAAGGACTAAATGATATAGCTCCTCATATAATATCAAATATAGCTGATATCATCCATGAATCACTTACTTCTGGTACTGTCCCCCTCATTTTTAAACATGCTCTTATCACTTCTAGTATTGAAAAACCTTCTCTTGACCCCTCATCCTTTAATAACTATAGACCTATTTCCGATCTCTCAATACTTTCTAAAACCTTAGAAGAATCGTTTCAAAACAACTCACTTCTTTCCTGACTACTAATAATATACTTTACACTTTCCAAAGTGCTTATGTACCAAACAAATCTACTGAAACAGCAATAACCAGGGTAACAACAAATATCTTATGTGACCTAAATAATACACATACAACAATTCTTGTTCTACTTGATCTAAGCGCAGCATTTGATACAATTGACCATAGTCTTCTCATATCACGATTGGCTAATATTGGTATCGCCGGTAATGCACTTAAATGGTTTACGTCATGCATTTCTGAACGTAATTTTCTATTCTTATCAATGGGCACATATCATCTCCTATAAATATCCTTTATGGAGTCCCCCAAGGCTCTATATTAGGACCGATCCTTTTTAATATTTATCTACTTCCTATTTTTAATATAATATCTAAATTTCCCCTTATATCAGTCCACACATACGTAGATGATATACAACTTAACGTAAAATGTACTTCTAATATAAATTTGTCTCCAAATCTTATTTCTAACTGTATTAAATCTATACATAATTGGCTTTAAATTAACTCTCTATCACTGAATCCCAATAAAACAGAAACTATATGTCTTCACCTCCTTTCTCCCAAACGCCCATTAACAGTCCTACCTTTTATCATGGTTAACAATCATAATTTCTTATATTCTGATAATGTTAAATATATTGGTGTTTATTTCGACAGTTCTCTATCTTTTCATCGCCACATCTCAAATCTTCATTCTATAAACTTTCATCTTCACTCTTTTCGTCTAATCTGTAACTCCATCTCTCTAAGTGTATCTATAACTCTCGCCTAATCTTTTATATTACCACTTTTTGATTACTGCAATATTCTCTTTTTCTCATTACCTGACTATCAAATTAAAAAATTACAAAATCTATAGAATACATTGGTATGATAAATTTTTAAAATTGATCGCTTTTCTAAAATACATATTTCTCCATTTCAAAGAGATTGCATTGGCTACAATAAAATGTAGTGTTATATTTTAAGTTCTTCTACTAACTCATAACTCTCTTCACCACAACATACCTGAATATATATCTTCATTAATCTTTATCCTCACTCATACTATCTATCTCCGTTCTACTACTTCTTACCTTCTACATTTATCCTCTAAACTTAATCTCCATTCCACTAATATCCGTGCATGGCATATATCGGCCCCTTATTTATGGTACAAACTACCACATAAACTACGCTTTACTCAATCCACCAAATCATTTAAATCTCTATTAAAAACGTCCTATTTACCACTGCATTTCCCTGATCACTATTTTTATCATAATTGTAACACTATTTACAATCTTATATTAATGTTGAGTACTTTCGGTATTCCTATTGTTTGTTATTATTAATTATTTTATTTTCGTTTATGTTACGTTATATTGTTTTTTTTTTGTTTTTACTTTAGACGCCAGATTGCCCTGGCACAAAGAGTCTTTAAAATAAATTAAATCAAATTAAAATATGGCGATTACAATTTAGAGAATTCTTTATACAATTATTTAAGAATTAACTAATAATATTATTACGAATATATAAATATATATATATCAAAAATATATCAGGAAAATATCTGAAAAATAAATCCATTAACACATTTATACATGCACTTTCAATTAGCTACATAGCATACTTGGAGCGATGTCAATCTATATCAGTAAGAATAAAGTTCCTCCATAATATGAAGAATTATATTCGAAAATATACACTCACGTTTATAGTATTAGTAGTATCAACCTATTCTAGGTAATAATATTTAAAATATAGTTACTATAATAGTATGCATATAAATATCATTTATAAATATGTGATACTAAATTAGGACCAGATATATTTAATATAATAGTAGATTGGAAAGATGGTTATCATTAATATATAATAATAATATTATATAGATTAGATTATATAGATTAGATTATATAGATTAGATTATATAGATTAGATTATATAGATATTATATAATTATATTATAATAATATGATATTAAATATTACATATAATATATGTTAAATTAAATATTAAATTATTTAATAAATATAACATATGTTTAACATAATGTTATATTGAATATTACATTATTTAATAAATATAACATATGTTATAGTGTTATGTTATATGCATATTTAATAAGATATTATCATGATATATTTATGATATTGAATGATATATATTACAAAATGTAAGCATAACATTTAATAAATGATTTATGATAAATTAAAATATAATTTAATTATTGCAATTTATTATAAAATATATATAAAAAAGTATTTATAAATATATTATGAATAAACACAAATAACATATATGGTAAAAGTATATTTTTCTTACCATTATATTAAGTTTCTTATTTATCAGATAGTTAATGGGTTGTATTCTATTTGTTTTTCAGATGTAACCTATTGATGTATATTTATTATAAATTTTATAGATTAATAATTTGTAAATAGTAATTATCATAATTATTATGTTGTAATATAAAATGATATAGTGTATTTTGTAGGATATTATATATATATAAATATAAATTGAAATACATAATATGTTACTTTAAGTTTAAAAACTATAAATTGTAACTATATATTAATAAATATTGTAAATATCTATTGAAAATATCTAATTAAGAATAATATATTCTGTATATTACTTTTTTACACCATATTATTTATAAATTTAAATTAAACTTTGACCTATCTATTCTATTTTTTTTGAAATATTCAAGTGCTCTAAAAATTTGATAATCAAGTTTATATTAATGATATACTCTTTAATATAGTATACGAACACTATTTATACATATATATATATATATATAAATATTATAAATTATATTTATATTTTGGTCTATACAAATTGTAAAGTAGTTAAATATAGAAACAATAAATAATATAATAATACATTTTATAATTTTATAAAAATAAATATTTGTGTATTGTCAATTATACATCTATAATGGATACGGCTGATAAGTTGATATTCGAAGATTACGATGCTTATGGTTTTGATATTGATCATACGATAGCAAAATATAATATACCTAATCTATTCGATACGGTTTACTCTGCAATGGCAGATTATTTAGTCGATGTAAAAGGCTATCCTAAAGATATCATGTCACCGCCGTTTAGCGTTCACGCCGACTTTTGTACGAGGGGTATTGTTTTAGATAATAAGAAAGGTAACTTCTTGAAGCTATCCGAAAATGGGTACATATTTCGCGCCAGTCACGGTACTCGTTTCTTGTCGAGCGATGAAATCGTCAAGGAATACGGACCGTCCAGATTGTGGGAACATTACGAAGAGGTTATAATAACCGTTATTATAAATTTAATTTAAAAACATCCCATAGTGACTCACTATGATAGTGAGTATATAAAAACTCAATTTGTGATGTAATGAAGCTAACAAAATTAAGCAGAATTATTCTGGGAATAAATCTAAATCAATTAAACCAACTAACACAGAAATATCAATACATAATTATTATTATAATAATTATAATAATATATATATATATATATATATATATATACTATTAACTCACATTTAAAATTTAACTTTTAATCCCCAACTAATCCTTTTTAATCGTCTCCCATATGATATTATTATTATTATTAATATGATAATACTATTAGATATTAGATATCTTTTTAATGTAAGGCAATTTTACCACATTTAATCATAACACCTATATTTATTATGAATATGAATACTATATTTTAGTATGTGGAACCAATCCAATTGGTATTATTACCACTACATTATAACTTAACTTAATATACAGTAACCAGAGATTTAGAGTTATTAACTTCGTAGTGAATAATTTTATTTTGTGATTTCATTGGCAGTGTAAATTCTATTATCTATAAATAATTATTTACGCATATATAATAACGTATATATACGATCTGTATGAGAGATAACTCTCATAGAATGCCTTCGAACGATAGCAGTGATATTGAATACGAATGCAGTGGTATTCTATCGCATGTTGACCAGTGATTTCGTACAGAGTGAATTCTTTTGGTTTGGCGATTGCGCGCCGGGCGTAAATTCTATCATTTGTAAATATGATTTACATTAATATATATTATCAGCGCCATAGGATCACAGATCCACACGAGATCCCGCCCTACAAATCACTCCTGCACTAACTCCCAATACAAGCATCACTAACGGCTCCCCCAGTTAATCGACAAAGTAAACAACCTGGATGACCGCGCTCGCGTGTTCGAGAACTTCTTCGACATGCCCCTAATGGTGGTCAGCGCTCGTCTCGTGGACGCCATCGACCGAGACCGCCCCTCCAGCGCGGGCGACTACTTTGCTGACGTATACGACGCCGCCGAATACATCTACGGACAGGACCAGTTCCGGTTGAAGAGCGGCGGCTTCTTTGACAAGTGGCGTGCCGACACCGCTGCCTATCTGTACCCGTGCAGCGAACGAGTGCGAGCGTGGCTGCTCAAACTGCGCAGCCAGCATCGACAGATGTTCCTGTTGACGTCGTCGCGAGCCGATTACGCCGTGGAATCGATGCGGTTCGTGCTCGGCGACGATTGGAGGTCGTTGTTCAACCTCGTGTTGACTGATGCGAGGAAACCGGGCTTCTTTCAGAAGTCGCGCGACTTCCTCGATTGTTCCGGAACGGCGTTGACGACGGAACAAGCTGAGAACTTGTCTCCGACCGAAATATACGCTCAAGGTAACGCGAAACATCTCGTCGCGTCGCTGCAGAAACTTACCGGAAAGAAGAATCCCAAGGTAAATGTGTATTTAATATTAGTATAAGTAGTAGTACAAATAGTAGTATAAGTAGTAGTATAGTAGTAGTAGTAGTAGTAGTATACGTAGTTGTACAAATAGTAGTATAAGTAGTAGTACAAGTAGTAGTAGTAGTAGTAGTAGTAGTAGTAGTAGTAGTAGTAGTAGTAGTAGTAGTAGTAGTAGTAGTAGTAGTAGTAGTAGTAGTAGTAGTAGTAGTAGTAGTAGTAGTAGTAGTAGTAGTAGTAGTAGTAGTAGTAGTAGTAGTAGTAGTAGTAGTAGTAGTAGTAGTAGTAGTAGTAGTAGTAGTAGTAGTAGTAGTAGTAGTAGTAGTAGTAGTAGTAGTAGTAGTAGTAGTAGTAGTAGTAGTAGTAGTAGTAGTAGTAGTAGTAGTAGTAGTAGTAGTAGTAGTAGTAGTAGTAGTAGTAGTAGTAGTAGTAGTAGTAGTAGTAGTAGTAGTAGTAGTAGTAGTAGTAGTAGTAGTAGTAGTAGTAGTAGTAGTAGTAGTAGTAGTAGTAGTAGTAGTAGTAGTAGTAGTAGTAGTAGTAGTAGTAGTAGTAGTAGTAGTAGTAGTAGTAGTAGTAGTAGTAGTAGTAGTAGTAGTAGTAGTAGTAGTAGTAGTAGTAGTAGTAGTAGTAGTAGTAGTAGTAGTAGTAGTAGTAGTAGTAGTAGTAGTAGTAATAGTAGTAGTAGTAGTAGTAGTAGTAGTAGTAGTAGTAGTAGTAGTAGTAGTAGTAGTAGTAGTAGTAGTAGTAGTAGTAGTAGTATAAGTAGTAGTATAGTAGTAGTAGTATAAGTAGTTGTATAAGTAGTTGTACAAATAGTAGTATAGTATACTATAGTAATATTATACTATAGTAGTACTATACTACTATAGTAGTAGTAGTAGTAGTAGTATAAGTAGTAGTACAAATAGTAGTAGTAGTAGTAGTAGTAGTAGTAGTAGTAGTAGTAGTAGTAGTAGTAGTAGTAGTAGTAGTAGTAGTAGTATAAGTAGTAGTATAGTAGTAGTAGTATAAGTAGTTGTATAAGTAGTTGTACAAATAGTAGTATAGTATACTATAGTAATATTATACTATAGTAGTACTATACTACTATAGTAGTAGTAGTAGTAGTAGTATAAGTAGTAGTACAAATAGTAGTAGTAGTATTAGTAGTAGTATAAGTAGTAGTTTGAATAGTAGTATAAGTAGTAGTATAAGTAGTAGTACAAATAGTAGTATAAGTAGTAGTATAAGTAGTAGTATAAGTAGTAGTATAAGTAGTAGTATAAGTAGTAGTAGTATAGTAGTAGTAGTAGTAGTAGTAGTAGTAGTAGTATACGTAGTTGTACAAATAGTAGTATAAGTAGTAGTATAAGTAGTAGTATAAGTAGTAGTATAGTAGTAGTAGTAGTAGTAGTAGTAGTATAAGTAGTAGTACAAATAGTAGTATAAGTAGTAGTATAAGTAGTAGTATAAGTAGTAGTATAGTAGTAGTAGTAGTAGTAGTAGTAGTAGTAGTAGTAGTAGTAGTAGTATAAGTAGTAGTATAAATAGTAGTAGTAGTAGTAGTAGTAGTAGTAGTAGTAGTAGTAGTAGTATAAGTAGTAGTACAAATAGTAGTATAAGTAGTAGTATAAGTAGTAGTATAAGTAGTAGTATAAGTAGTAGTATAAGTAGTAGTAGTATAGTAGTAGTAGTAGTAGTAGTAGTAGTAGTAGTAGTATACGTAGTTGTACAAATAGTAGTATAAGTAGTAGTATAAGTAGTAGTATAGTAGTAGTAGTAGTAGTAGTAGTATACGTAGTTGTACAAATAGTAGTATAAGTAGTAGTACAAGTAGTAGTAGTAGTAGTAGTAGTAGTAGTAGTAGTAGTAGTAGTAGTAGTAGTAGTAGTAGTAGTAGTAGTAGTAGTAGTAGTAGTAGTAGTAGTAGTAGTAGTAGTAGTAGTAGTAGTAGTAGTAGTAGTAGTAGTAGTAGTAGTAGTAGTAGTAGTAGTAGTAGTAGTAGTAGTAGTAGTAGTAGTAGTAGTAGTAGTATAAGTAGTAGTACAAATAGTAGTATAAGTAGTAGTATAAGTAGTAGTATAAGTAGTAGTATAAGTAGTAGTATAAGTAGTAGTAGTATAGTAGTAGTAGTAGTAGTAGTAGTAGTAGTAGTATACGTAGTTGTACAAATAGTAGTATAAGTAGTAGTATAAGTAGTAGTATAAGTAGTAGTATAGTAGTAGTAGTAGTAGTAGTAGTATAAGTAGTAGTACAAATAGTAGTATAAGTAGTAGTATAAGTAGTAGTATAAGTAGTAGTATAGTAGTAGTAGTAGTAGTAGTAGTAGTAGTAGTAGTAGTAGTATAAGTAGTAGTATAAGTAGTAGTATAGTAGTAGTAGTAGTAGTAGTAGTATAAGTAGTAGTACAAATAGTAGTATAAGTAGTAGTATAAGTAGTAGTATAAGTAGTAGTATAGTAGTAGTAGTAGTAGTATAAGTAGTAGTACAAATAGTAGTATAAGTAGTAGTATAAGTAGTAGTATAAGTAGTAGTATAGTAGTAGTAGTAGTAGTAGTAGTAGTAGTAGTAGTATAAGTAGTAGTATAAGTAGTAGTATAGTAGTAGTAGTAGTAGTAGTAGTATAAGTAGTAGTACAAATAGTAGTATAAGTAGTAGTATAAGTAGTAGTATAAGTAGTAGTATAGTAGTAGTAGTAGTAGTAGTAGTAGTAGTAGTAGTAGTAGTAGTATAAGTAGTAGTATAAGTAGTAGTATAGTAGTAGTAGTAGTAGTAGTAGTATAAGTAGTAGTACAAATAGTAGTATAAGTAGTAGTATAAGTAGTAGTATAAGTAGTAGTAGTATAGTAGTAGTAGTAGTAGTATAAGTAGTAGTACAAATAGTAGTAGAGGTATTAGTAGTAGTATAAGTAGTGGTAGTGGTAGTAGTAGTAGTAGTAGTATAAGTAGTAGTATAGTAGTAGTAGTAGTAGTAGTAGTAGTAGTAGTAGTAGTAGTAGTAGTAGTAGTAGTAGTAGTAGTAGTAGTAGTAGTAGTAGTAGTAGTAGTAGTAGTAGTAGTAGTAGTAGTAGTAGTAGTAGTAGTAGTAGTAGTAGTAGTAGTAGTAGTAGTAGTAGTAGTAGTAGTAGTAGTAGTAGTAGTAGTAGTAGTAGTAGTAGTAGTAGTAGTAGTAGTAGTAGTAGTAGTAGTAGTAGTAGTAGTAGTAGTAGTAGTAGTAGTAGTATAAGTAGTAGTATAGTAGTAGTAGTATAAGTAGTTGTATAAGTAGTTGTACAAATAGTAGTATAGTATACTATAGTAATATTATACTATAGTAGTACTATACTACTATAGTAGTAGTAGTAGTAGTAGTATAAGTAGTAGTACAAATAGTAGTAGTAGTATTAGTAGTAGTATAAGTAGTAGTTTGAATAGTAGTATAAGTAGTAGTATAAGTAGTAGTACAAATAGTAGTATAAGTAGTAGTAGTAGTAGTAGTAGTAGTAGTAGTAGTAGTAGTAGTAGTAGTAGTATAAGTAGTAGTATAAGTAGTAGTATAAGTAGTAGTATAAGTAGTAGTAGTATAGTAGTAGTAGTAGTAGTAGTAGTAGTAGTAGTAGTATACGTAGTTGTACAAATAGTAGTATAAGTAGTAGTATAAGTAGTAGTATAGTAGTAGTAGTAGTAGTAGTAGTATACGTAGTTGTACAAATAGTAGTATAAGTAGTAGTACAAGTAGTAGTAGTAGTAGTAGTAGTAGTAGTAGTAGTAGTAGTAGTAGTAGTAGTAGTAGTAGTAGTAGTAGTAGTAGTAGTAGTAGTAGTAGTAGTAGTAGTAGTAGTAGTAGTAGTAGTAGTAGTAGTAGTAGTAGTAGTAGTAGTAGTAGTAGTAGTAGTAGTAGTAGTAGTAGTAGTAGTAGTAGTAGTATAAGTAGTAGTACAAATAGTAGTATAAGTAGTAGTATAAGTAGTAGTATAAGTAGTAGTATAAGTAGTAGTATAAGTAGTAGTAGTATAGTAGTAGTAGTAGTAGTAGTAGTAGTAGTAGTATACGTAGTTGTACAAATAGTAGTATAAGTAGTAGTATAAGTAGTAGTATAAGTAGTAGTATAGTAGTAGTAGTAGTAGTAGTAGTATAAGTAGTAGTACAAATAGTAGTATAAGTAGTAGTATAAGTAGTAGTATAAGTAGTAGTATAGTAGTAGTAGTAGTAGTAGTAGTAGTAGTAGTAGTAGTAGTAGTAGTAGTAGTATAAGTAGTAGTATAAGTAGTAGTATAGTAGTAGTAGTAGTAGTAGTAGTACAAATAGTAGTATAAGTAGTAGTATAAGTAGTAGTATAAGTAGTAGTATAGTAGTAGTAGTAGTAGTATAAGTAGTAGTACAAATAGTAGTATAAGTAGTAGTATAAGTAGTAGTATAAGTAGTAGTATAGTAGTAGTAGTAGTAGTAGTAGTAGTAGTAGTAGTAGTAGTATAAGTAGTAGTATAAGTAGTAGTATAGTAGTAGTAGTAGTAGTAGTAGTATAAGTAGTAGTACAAATAGTAGTATAAGTAGTAGTATAAGTAGTAGTATAAGTAGTAGTATAGTAGTAGTAGTAGTAGTAGTAGTAGTAGTAGTAGTAGTAGTAGTAGTAGTATAAGTAGTAGTATAAGTAGTAGTATAGTAGTAGTAGTAGTAGTAGTATAAGTAGTAGTACAAATAGTAGTATAAGTAGTAGTAGTATAGTAGTAGTAGTAGTAGTATAAGTAGTAGTACAAATAGTAGTAGAGGTATTAGTAGTAGTATAAGTAGTGGTAGTGGTAGTAGTAGTAGTAGTAGTAGTAGTAGTAGTAGTAGTAGTAGTAGTAGTAGTAGTAGTAGTATAAGTAGTAGTATAAGTAGTAGTATAAGTAGTAGTATAGTAGTAGTAGTAGTAGTAGTAGTAGTAGTAGTAGTAGTAGTAGTAGTAGTAGTAGTAGTAGTAGTAGTAGTAGTAGTAGTAGTAGTAGTAGTAGTAGTAGTAGTAGTAGTAGTAGTAGTAGTAGTAGTAGTAGTAGTAGTAGTAGTAGTAGTAGTAGTAGTAGTAGTAGTAGTAGTAGTAGTAGTAGTAGTAGTAGTAGTAGTAGTAGTAGTAGTAGTAGTAGTAGTAGTAGTAGTAGTAGTAGTAGTAGTAGTAGTAGTAGTAGTAGTAGTAGTAGTAGTAGTAGTAGTAGTAGTAGTAGTAGTAGTAGTAGTAGTAGTAGTAGTAGTAGTAGTAGTAGTAGTAGTAGTAGTAGTAGTAGTAGTAGTAGTAGTAGTATAGTAGTAGTATAAGTAGTAGTACAAATAGTAGTACAAATAGTAGGATAAATAGTAGTACAATAAGTAGTAAAATGTATAAAGTAAGATATTAAATGATAGTTATTATGAATTTATTGATATATTTATTTTACATATACTACTTTTCAGTAATACTAGTAATTTCATAGTAAGTCAATAGGTAGCAAACCATTTCGTACGAACACCATTTATTTCAAATTATACATATTCAATTTTATTTTTGTTGACTTTACGAAATGACCAGTACCCTTCTCAAATAATTACAGTGAATTTACTTTTTTATATTATTAACCAAAATTCACTTATTGTTAACTTTAACTATTAACTTTAAATGTTAACTTTAACTATTATTGTAACTGCTCAATGAAATCATTCATATAATGTGTTTCGTAACACCCACATGTAAGTATTATAATATAGCTTGTAACATAGATGATGACATATCAAATATTAATTCGTCTGTTTTTAATTTGTTAACTATACCATAAGGATGTATGTATCTGTACAAATAAAGTATTATATAATACTCATATAACATAATAATAGTAATATAAATATATATTAATTATAATAAAATATATATTATATATATATAATTATAAATATAATAAATTAATTATTATTTACTAGCACTAGATCATTGAAATAATATTCTAAATTACATAGTTAATTCAAAGGAATATTTCGAAATATTACGAAATATAACAACTATTCATATTCAGGTGTTAGACATGAATTATTGATGTTCTGTATTTGAAATGAACCATGGATAATCACTAGCTATGTTTGGAATAAAATATGAATGTTATATAGATGGATATTCTATATTTAGAGAAATAGAATATAAAAGGTATACAATGATATTGAATATATTACCAAATGCACACAATAATTAATCCAGTGGGTGTATTACACAAATCCTTTCACTCCTTGTAAGGGATTAAGTCCTATTCACACAGTATATACACACACTAAACCTTTGTTATTAACTCCTATATGAACATACATGTATTGGTAATGGTATTTACATAGTATTTATAAGTATGTGATTATATCAATACATTTATTGACAATATATATTGGATAATATATATATATATATTGTAGTTATCTTGATAAGCTCTGCTTCTATAATTACCCTGGCGTAAAAACCTAAATCTGATAACAATAATAATATATATAATAAGAATTTATCAATATTATATTTGGTTACGATATACTACATAATACAATATAATTTATTAGGAATAGTAAGCAAAGATGAAATGTATGGTCTTGTTCAACAATAATTATTGAACAAATATGCGTTTTATATATTAAATAAACACCATCAGTAAATAAATAGTTAAATAGTTATTTAAATTTCTTATCTGTTATAATTAATTAGAATATAACTATTATGTATTAATTGTAATAACTATATCCGATATACTATATTTTAGTAATCAACATATAAAGATAACTTTCCCGATACCTTTAAGGAGAGGATTCTTAGTGCGATTGCATGTAAATATATATGAAAAATCACATTTTTTTAAAACTCCAACTTTAAGGGGATGTCACACGACGCCCGCCTCTCTATGAATAGAGATAGCAAATAATGGGTCTATACAAAACTAGGCGCACAGAATTCTATTCTTTGAATTGAGTTACATTTTTTTATATTCTATTCATTAAATGTATACACATGATATTACAGGACGTATTTTTTATAATATACATTATATAATATATATATATATATGCACACATTTTAATTTTTTAATACATGGAATTTCTATAGAAATTGTTATTTTTTGCAATTATGCACATACAAATTTAGAAAATTAGTCCTGTAATAGTATTCATATATATATGTTATTTATATAATGCAATAAAAATTAGTAAAATACATATAATAGTTTTTGTGATACCTACATTTAAATACACATACTTAGCGCGAAATATTTATTCTGAAAAACAGCATTTGAATATATATGAATACATTATATTTCATATTCATTCATATATAATGAATATATATAAACCACTTTTTATTTTATTTCTAGACTGTTTTCATAAATAATTTTTTTACAGATATTACAAAACAAATAATAGAATAGTATTAAGAAATAACAAAAATTTTAAATACAAAAATATTTTCACCAAAACAAGGTGTGTGACATCCCCTTAAATATCTAAATATTTTATAATTATGTGTTCACAGATATATACACCATTCTATAGTAGAGAATCTATACCGCCATAATTTTATAGTGTAGAATCTATACCGCCACCATTTTGTATATGTAAATGTAAATTATTTATTAAAATGCGAGTAATTTAAATATATGCATTTTTTAGAAGTTAATATATCGAGAAAAAAAACATGATATAACATTTTAATTATTAAATTATATAATTAGAAAAACATGAAGTCTATGCATATATGTATTATCTAATATACTGACAATTTCAACAATTTATATTAAGGAATACAAATTTCCAGAATTTTTGATAAAGTAATTCATCATATTACAATAATTGAGAAAAGAGCTGTCAAAATTTATTGAAATGATTGTATTATAAATTATAATTAATGTTTATCTTAAGGACCTTCATTTTTATTTTGTAGGGACAATATTTTTATATTGATAAATTAAAATATAATTCATTATCTTTAAAATGATGTATAATATATCATATACAATTAAACACAAGTTCCTAAAATACGAAGTTTAATCATACACCTATTCAAAATAGCGGGATTTAATAATTAGAAAACATGCAAATAAAACTTTAGATGCCAATATCTCTGGTGTTTTTGTTGTTGATTTTTTTAAATGTCTATATATTTTGAACTCTTACATGAATCTTTATAAAATGTTCTGAGTATATACCTAATATATGGTTATTATTATATAGGTAAGTAAATATAATCTATTAATATAATTATTTTAAAAATAATAAAAAAAATTAGTAATAAATTATTTAAAAATAATTTTAATATTATAATTATCTTTTCTTCAATTAATAATACATTTATTTTTTTATGATAAAACTATATAACTAGAGATGAATGTTATCTAGATAAATAAAAAAATATTAGAAAAAAATACTAATAAATACAAAGATATAACCTGTTAAAAAATAGCTATTTTTCCCTATCTTTTACATATAAACTCCGGCAAGGTTACGCCGGCCCTTAATAATAGGTATTATAAAGCATTATTTGAACATATATTAATATTTAAAATTAAGTACGATTTATACATGATAAATAATTATGATTATATGAATAATTTATTAGATGGAAATAAATTATATTTTTTTATAAATAGAAATTATGAAGGAGGTTCCCTTAAATGTATACAGTTACAAGCTTAAACTTTCAAGCTACTTGCTATACAATCATTTACCTTCAGTCAGTATGTTTCACCAAATGTTCTATATATACACTTATTTCATATACTATCCCTGTTGTATAGCTGATTATTACGTTGGCATCATACTGGTGCTGTAGCATACCCTTACACACATAGACCCTATATCCAGATTCATCTTTACCTAACCTTTTATAACTATTTTTAAACTTATATAAATTATATTCATATATATTTATATATTTATATATATATATAGAGCCTTTCCTTATACATTATATTATATCCACTTATAAATACCACATATATTATATATATATATAATGTTACATATTTCACTAATGTTTGCATATAATAGTGTGAATATCTTATAGTAGGTTAGTTAGTGATTATAAAATCGTGTGTAATAATCTTAAATGATTGATAACGAATATTCATCAAGGTTATATTAATATTTCATTATATATACATATATATATGTATATAATATATATATATATATATATATATATATATATATATATATATATATATATATATATATATATATATATATATAACGCCTAATTTCAAATGAATGTATTGAGATTAGGCTGTAAGTGAGTTAAGTGCGGTTGCACTCGCTTAGTCTCTCTTGCGTGATTACTAGTTTAATTAATGCCCTATTATTAATTACAACTATATTACAATCAATCAACACTCGTCGCGTCTGGGCAATATCCGACCCATACTCTCGGATCATTCTACCTACACCCATTCATACCAACACCATTCACTCCAAACTTCAAGAAACCATTGAATACATATTTATTTAATCTAAACCATAACTTCACTTATACATGTACGGTAGATTTATTCATAAGCACAGTTTGCAGTTCTACAAATTAAAAATGTACTATATCATCCACTTGCTTAAGGGGACGTGATACCATCGTTTGGTTTACATGTAAAAGATACGAAAAAATGCTATTTTTAGAAATCTATTAACTCAAAAAATATTCATTTTTTTTTTGTTTTTTTTTAATCTATTAATAATATTCCATATTTTGATATTATATGTTGAAATTTATAGATGTTTACACATTTTTATGTTATACGTTTCTAAAAAAAATAATTGAAATATCTGATAAAAAATGTTAATTTTCCAACTAAAATGCTAATTAAAATTGTTTAAATAAATATTTTTTAATTTTGACAAATAACTTTAATCTTACAGGTTTTATCTAGTTATATTGAAAAAATGAAGAACACATATTCAATTGTACAAAAGTTAATACCAGTTATATCAGCATGATTGGTCACAAATAATTATTTTGTCAAGTTATTAAATCAAGTTTCAAATATAAACAATATGAATATACAGGTACAAATAATATAATATGAACAAAATGAATAATGTAATGAACATAATTTAAACACCACATAAAAGATAATATGTGAAGTATTAAAATTTTACTATAATACAAAATTTGAAATTCAATTTGTTTTCGAAAAAATCAATGGTATCGCGTCCCCTTAATCACTTACCTACATTTTAATTTACTTACTTTTGATAATATAAAATTCACTGTGAAGCATATTTAGGCCGTCCGCTGAATGATCTACGCATCATCATTATATATAGCATTGCTACTCTGTTTGCGCCAGCCTTCTTGGAATCAACTATCTCCATCACTCAAAATCATTAACAAATCAACGACCACTTTCAAACACAAACTAAAGAAGTACCTTCTTGTCCATGATATCTGAACTTCAAATATATTTGTTTTCACCACGTTGTACACTTGTCTGTACTAATTATTACTTTTAGTTATTGTTTTTTACATATTATTGTCACACTATAAGAATTTTATAATTGAATTAGTGTTTAAATAAAATCATCACCATCATCATCATCATCATATATATATATATATATAGATATCTAATTATGCGTACGATGTTTTGTCAAACGTGTTCATAGGGTAAATCACTCCACGCGCATATTTAGATATGAAATATATCAATGAAGTACGCACCATTGACGTTCAGCATCGCAGATTTTATTCGTGTTCATATCACATGATGCATGTACAATGTACAGTGTACATGGTGAATATCTACGGCATGTTCATATCACATGATGCATGAGTACAATGTACACTGTACATTGTGAATATCTATGGCATGTTCATATCACATGATGCATGTACAATGTACAGTGTACATGGTGAATATATACGGCATGTTCATATCACATGATGCATGTACAATGTACACTGTACATGGTGAATATATACGGAATGTTCATATCACATGATGTGCGTCCAATGTACACTATACATGGTGAATATCTACGTCATGCTACATTGTCGTACGTTACGTCGAACTCGTACGAAACGATGAAAAGTGGTCGATTAACGATTGTAAAGTAGTGTATAATATACATGGTAAAGTTTTGAGCATTGATTGACACTATAGTGTACAAGTTATACAGTAAGGGTTAGCCAACCTAGGTTTATACATACTAGGTAGTACCTAGTAGGTACCAACAGTGTTTGGCACTGCAATACATGTTAAGCCTTCGAAAAATACTATTTATAATATACATGATATAATTATTCCACCATGATATACCACATATATTGTATTATTTTTAATATTATTAATACCTAAATATTTATCAGTAAACGCAAACTCAAGAATATATAGAATATAAACCATATTAAAATGATTTTATTTACTGTAGAAACACAACCTAAAACTGCCTACCACTAGATTATTTATACGCGGTCTACAATAGTAGGACTATTTAACCCCTATTGACCTCTATATACACCGTGGTATATGTATATGTATAACCCGTGACCTACACCGACCTCTATCCAACATTCACCCGTGCCCTTCACCACGACCTCTAGATTCTGTTCTTCGGTGACAGCATGCGTTCGGACGCCGCCCCAGCTAAACACGTCTGCGGTTGGGAGACAGTTCTTATCTTGGAGGAGATCATCGCTGAACATCATCCGGAGACTGGAAGAGATATCGTTGAAACTCAGGTTTAGTGGGCATTATAGTTGAGATATCATGGACGTCAGATTCAGTGGACATTAAAGTAGAGTTAACTTGAAACTCAGGTTCAGTGCGTGCTAGAGAAGATAAAGCTTTACGATCATTAATGAATAAACGGCGTTATAATTAAATTAATGTAAACAGTTATTCCAGAGTAAATATCAGAATATTCTTATTATAATATCTCGATTAGATAGATAGATATATGCAAATATATATTTATAAACATTGAATTACATTGAATGTTATGTATAAATTATGCTTTATCTGCGATGTTATAAAATAGGATTTCAGAAAATAATTATACTACTTTCAAACCTTAAAAATAATACAATAATAAACGAAAAGTTAAATTAACAGTAGTCTGTTTACTCGTACAATCATATGTATTGGCCTATATATAATTCTTTATTTGCTCTTCTATTTGAATATATGTTAATATATTAAAACCCAAAAAGAGTATTATATTTCTACGTTTATATTACCATATATACCGAACACCCTCGTAAAATATCACCTAATGTAGTGCCCGATCCTCTCACCAGGTGAACTACCCTACCCCACTAGAGAAGCAGTACCTAACGTCTCATTCGTGGGGCTCCCTGTTCACCGACTACATCGAGACCGAGGGGAACGCGTCACCAGAGGGCGATACCGGTACCCCCCGTAAAGAAATGAACACCCTATGGGGCTATGTGATACGTAAATATACGGACCTCGCTATTCCGCAACTAGAGTACATTGTAGGTTTGTTCCGTCGTGATTCAGTCTAGTATCAGTGCTGATTGATTAAAGGCAGGTGCGCCTATATTTTTGATATTAAATTAAAAACATATTTTTTTAATATTAATATAAATTGTGTAAGCAATATAAAACGATCTATTAATACAAAATTCAAGCGTTTAAAAAAGTACATAACGTACAAAAATCACCATTATTACAAAAATAATAATTACTAAATATTTCATAATTTAAATATCTAATCAAATTTAATATATTTAATATTATTGAATAATTTAACATTATATAAAAAATCAAATTTACTTTTCTATAATTCATGTATCATGTTGATACCTTATTAAATAAATATGCATTGCTTTATTATGATCTATATAACTCTATCTCAATGTGGAATTTACTTTATATTTTATTGTAAATAATTATATAATATCTTTAATTATACTATATAAGTATACTACAACCATCTAAAAAGTCAACTTCTTCAAGAAAGAACTATTTATTATGCATATACAAATATAAAAATAGGGTTGAGTTTGTAATATTTATATTACTACACATATATTATACAGTATTCTACTTTATTATATACTATAAATTATAATTGTAATTTTTTAAATTATTTTATAAAATTTTATTTTACAAATAATATTAATACTATTTTGTACTATATTATTATGATTTATATATACATATATTAATATATAATTATATTATATATAACATAATTTATATAATATATATATGTATAAATTTATAATAATATATAAATTAAAATATTTAATTAAAAATTGATATATTTCTTTAATTTGTTTAATTCGTTCATATTTTTAACTTCCTTTTAACTAAGTTTATATGCTTTTTATACATTTAAAAAATGTAAATTTATAGGCAAAATTTTTATAGATCAATTCGTTTTGGCTGTTTCATCTTTGCTATTATTGATTTGAACTCCTATAAAACATGTTATCGAGTATGGAAAAGCATCAAGTATAATGAAATTAAAGATTCAATTTATATACTGAAAGAGTATATTGAAGCAATAGACAATACGAGAATAGTCAGTTCCTTTTAACAGAAAATTAAGTATCAAAAAAACTATGAAATGTGACTCTGAATATCATCATTAGGCAAATTAATAGATTAACGAGTGTGTATATTTATTTATATTTAAATGCAATTAAACTTGTAATTTTATATACTATATAATGATAATATAAATTAATATATGTAGACTCGAGAAACAAGAATAATCTAATTATTAATTATAAATATTAATAAACAGATTCAATAGATATTTGATGATAACTTTAGATATTTATACATAACTACTAAAATGGGTATATAACTTTTATAATGTATTTATAATTAAATATTAAATATTCTAGATTAATTTCATCATATGATATTGAATTTATATACAAATAATATTCAGCTTAATTTAAACTATTATTTCTCAGTTTCATGTTTTTTTCAAATTCTATATAATTTAAGTACTACTCTTGTTTTATTTTTAAATATTTAAACTAATTTTTGTTTCCACTATATTCTAAATTTACTACTTAAGAAAAATCCTAACTTAATTTTTTAATATAATTATTTATTTATTTCTATAGTATAATTGAACATTACAAACAAAAATTTACAAAATTTATTTAAAAATTCCAATATCTCTTTTTTTTGATTATATAAATATTAGTAGTTGGGTTTATTGTAGAGCTAATATATTTGTATACTATTTTTTTTTAATTTAAAAAAAATATTAAATATTGAAGTAGGAGTAAGCTTTTTAGTAGACCCATTTTTGCCTATCTATTACATTACAACTAAAAATAGGCGCACCTGCCTGCAATCGATCATTGGTGGTCGTTCAATAGTGTATTATTTATTGTGGTATTACTAAGTACATATTGTAATATGTATAAAGTTTAATACTTCTAACCATAGAATACGTTATTGAAATCAATAATCAATAGTACGATATAATGATGTTAACTATTATCATTGATGGTGTCAAACATTGTTAATGCTACGTCATTCATTTTTTTAATTAGTTTAATATTAATGATATTACTAGTGTAACTAGTTGTGTATAATAAGGAATATGTATTAGTATGGTTCATGTTTATTAGATAAATACAATATGCGACCCAAGGCATGGGGATGGGACTGTAATTATGTGTTTAAAATACATTTATTAACGTGATTTCTGTAAGATACAATCGCATAGCGAATAGCATAATTAATATTAATATAAAAAATAATAAATTAGTTGCAAATCGATTCTGATTTGAACTCAACTTTTAAGCGGATACCTATAATATATTACGGGACAGTATATTTGATATGTATACATATAGTCTTTTCGTATACATTATCTTATATCCAATCATAAATAATCCACATATATATATATATATCGTTAAAACCATAGATCCTTAACATGAGAGCGGCTTCGAAGGGACATATATTGTTATAAGTGAAAACTTCATCTAAGTTCCTGGATGGGATGAAATGACTCCACCAAATAAAATAACAATATATATATATATATATATCAATGATGAGTATTCATGATGTTCATTAATAGCTAGTATCATCGCCTCCTCTATCACACATTACTTACGAGTCATTCTCTATTTATAGACTTTGACCTGAATCACGAGTTTGAAGTGTTCAATCACAAGGAGATGAGAAAGTGGGGGTTTTACCCCTACACCCCTAAAGTACTACAGTGAACGGGTACACGAGAGAAGCACCGAGATAGAAATCTAGCGAATATAGAACACCCTCGACCTATATATTCATGTGTTTAGATGCTAGGTAATTGAACGTTAATAACTTATATTCATATTATTATTATTGTTATTATTATTAATATTTCACAGTGATTACTGCTTTCCTTTGTCGTAAACAACTATTTTCTTGGGTCAATGTATACCATTATTATATAACTAAAAAGATTATAATTTTATTATATTATTTGCAATGTAGTCATCAATGAAAACTAGTTATAAGTGAATGAATGATTATCAAATGATTACATAATATATTCTGTACTTTGGTCCCTATATAATTAAGTTAAACTATCGCTTACCATTAAAATACTTGATCTTATTATTAATATTATTATATGTCGATACACTATGCAATATTATCTATTATATCAATAAAATATAAATTATAATCTTTGAAAATGTCATATAATATAATAATATATGTGAGTATATTTAGCATATTTTTTTAGTAATAATATGTGAAATTATACTTTATTAATGATCAAACAAAGTTAACTTCTGCCCAGGACTTCTCCTTCAGGGTGAATTAGGAACATAATATTACTGGGCAACAATAACAATATATGTATTATAATTTTAGCCCTCTAGGTGGAAAAATCTATAAATATTATAAACTAGAAAACGAAACAGAACAAAATTCTTCTAATAACTATTATTATTATTATTATGTATACTTCTCAAGTCGGAGATATTTTATATAATACATATGTTAAGGGAGGCAATCATTACCGTCATTTGTATAGTTTTAATTGTATCATTTCTGTAATTGTTATATTTTTATAAATTTAAAATATGTGACCTCTACTACAATTTAAACAATGCCATAGTTCACACGGAAACAATCAACTTAAACACAATACTCTCATTGTAAAACATATTTATATAATATACATTTATATTTATTAATTGAAGCATTGAAATTGTATTTATATAAGTATTATAGAAGTCAATTCTTCTTTACATATGTTTGAGAGTTCATTGAATAGCAAATTAAATAAATATCATAATTTTAATTATATAACTTTATTCAAATAATTATATATAGTAATAACAATACAACAATAACATTAATATTAATATATATATAATAATAACGATATATATATATTGTATTTATAACTTAACGGTGTATATAATAGTCCTAGTATATGAAATATATTTTCTGAATAATTTTAAATAATGTATGAATAGTCCCTAATAATTGTGAAATACTAATTTAAAACAATAATAAATAATGGATGATTAATGATTATAGAAAAATATTATCTTAGATTTGATGGAATGTTGAATTACATGTTACTTCCTTGAATACATGCAGGATCTCCACCTGTGGTATGATTATTTATTACACACTAAGTATATATATATATATATATATTATACATTAGTATATATCTATATAATTTAATAAGCAAACTTAATCCTATATGACAGTGATATTTAGAATAAAAGTTAAGAGGTACCGATGATTTTTCTAAGGAAATATATAATATTTAAGTGAAATTGTGTAGTTTTATTTGTACGCAAAAAATGTTCAGCGACTCCTACAGAGTCAATTTTCTAGAAAAATGTGTTGTTTATAATGTAAATTCGTATCAAACTATACACTTCTAAAATGTAAAATAATAAGTTTTAAATTATTATTTATATGATAAATATATCATTATAAATATATAACCAAGCAATAGGATATGTTTTTAAAGTGTATACACATCTATGTGACAAGTAAAATCTAACTTATATTGCATGTGATTTAATAGAACAATGAATACATTGTAAATATATATAAGTTGTATGTAAATCATCGTAAACCAAAATTTATGTCAGTGATTTCGTTACTATTGTTAGCAGCCTCAAAGAGTAGGTATTAGTTATGGTGCATAAATAAGGAGTGTTACATATTTGCTTCATGCAATCTGTAGTTATAGTGTATACATATATACACATCTTTGTTGGATTAAATATTAAGTAATTGAAAGAAGATTTTCCAAACAAAATGATAATCCTGATAATAATGCATTATGCATCTAATTGTAAAATGTATTATGGAGTAGTACCTTAATATTCTATGTTAGGCTAACTGCTATTTATATAGATAACTTACAACTTAACATGTGTATTTCTAAATTTGCCAATTATTTCAGTTAGTAAATCACCTATTTTTGATCGAGTAGCTTTCCATATCAAATATTATTCTCTTACTATTCCTGAATTGATTTAATATTAGCTATATATAATATTAAATTATAAAGTAAGATATATTCGATATAGGCATACATATTCTTAGGGATAAGTTTTGGTGGTAATTACTTTGATAAATATTCAGGAACTAATCATTTATATTAACATATATGTTCATGGGTGGTATCACATATATTATAAATGGTAATTTATCAAAAATTGATACCGACAATAATTCTGAAAATAATATTTTAAAAAGATAGGAATTTACATTGAAAATTAACGAAAAACTTTAAATTATAGATATATGAAAAGAAAGTAAAAGTAAATTATTTACAAGTAAAAATTGACTTTTATCAAATGTATTATATTATTAAAAATATTAATTTTATTGAATATTTTAACAAAAAATCAATTTTTCGATAAACAAGTCGTACAATTTTGTTTGAAACATTATTTTTTATTATTATTATTATACCTCGTAAATATCCATTATAGGCTCACAACAAAGTTTTATGCTTAATTAAAATAATTTGTCATAGAAATAATCGAATAAATTATATTAATTAAAAAATTAAAAAAATAAATTCATTTGAAATTGTTACCTAATTTGTTACTTTATAAATATTATAATATATTTATACACGTATTTGCCAAATATTTTATTTTTATGACAATGCGCACTTGCACAAATACATAAAATACATATATAAGCATTTTTATTTATAGAAAATTACATATAAATGCAAATATTTCTTCATTAAAGTGCTTTTTGTTTTATCAATATTAGATATTTTTTGATTAAACTTCACAAATATGTTTATTATGAAATTTATGACCTTCTATGAGCGAGCTAGCAAAACTTTCAAAAAGGGTACATTTGTATACAATGTACAATAGGATAGACCCTTTTGTACAGTGTACAGTTGGATAGAGTAATATTACTCTTGATAAATACACGGATAGAATAATAATACATATATATATATATATATATGCCCAGCAAACAGTAAGAGCAGCATAATAGCAGCATAACAGCATATGCTAGAGCCTCAAATTTTACATTGTGCTATTATGCTGCTATTAAATGTATATTATGCTGCTATTATGCTGATATTAATTTTGCACGCTATATGGATGCTGTTATGCTGCTATTATGCTGCCATTATGCTGCTATTATGCTGCTATTAATTTTAAAAGTATATTATGCTGCTATTATGCTGCTATTATTATAATAGCAGCATAATAGCAGCATAATATACTTTTAAAATTAATAGCAGCATAATAGTTATTATAATAGCATATTATAATAGCAGCATAATAGCAGCATAATATACTTTTAAAATTAATAGCAGCATAATAGCAGCATAATAGCACAATGTAAACATTTGAGGCTCTAGCATATGCTGTTATACTGCTATTATGCTGCTCTTACTGTTTGCTGGGTAGCTAACCGTAAGCCTTACTGGCAATGTAGCACATGCGGTGATATTTGCCGTTCTTGTAGAGTTTCTTCAGGGAGTCTGACAACCAGTATAGTTCATACATCATATCCTGTGTGATAACATGTGCGTGTGTGTGTGCTTATAGCGGAAGTGACGATGTTGGTGATTGTTATAGAGTACGGATTATTAAATGTTACTTTGTCACGTGATTAGAAAACAATAGTAGGGTAGAGTAGTAATAAAAAGTGTAGAAAAACAAAAGTGCACACAATACAGTATATTATACTGAGTATACTATTATATATATATATAATAATAACGGTACTACGTATATACTATAGTAGAATAGTATGAATATTAGGAGAATGAAAATAACATTATCAAGGTCAAGGTTAATATGTGAATGTATCTAGTAAGTATGCACCCGTGACTTAATAGATGTGGATGACTGGCTGATATTGGTAGGTAGTGTAATCTACGATAAGAGACATACAAACACACACATATATATATATATATATATATATATATATATATATATATATATATAGGATGTAGGATATGTGAAATATCAAGTATATAAAGTTTACTCCCAATTCTCTTGCGGCAAGTAAACATCTGTATCATAATCCGTGTTATGATCTATGTAATAAAGCGTGCCATATGGCGTCTATATAGATGGTATTGAATATATATATATATGTCGGACACACATAATGTTGGTACTATAATTTTACCTTTCTGGACATGAAACTTGTTCCCATTTTAGAGCAGCTTATCTTCTCGGAGACTTTCTTGTATCCATTGGCAACCCTTTCTTCCATGAACGCAACGTCAATCTTAACAAGGATTATAGAATTAACATATCGCGATGATTATTTATATTTATATTTTTTTTGACACGGATCTTGAGAATGTAATTAGTATTAACAGGTAGTAGAATGCGGGTTAAAGTCGAGACAGGACCCATAAATAGGTCTTAAATAATATTTAGAAGTGACCTTATATAATTATGTATACAATAATGGTCGGCTTTCGTTGGATCATAATCATAAGTTATGGATGCCTTGATACGAGAGCGGCTTCGACATGACATTAGAGCCAGGGCCGGCTTAAGCATACTATGGGCCCCGGGCAAAAAAAACGTATGGGCCCCATACGAATTTTATAACATATTAAATGGGCCATTCTAGAAATAACAAATATCTATAATACTACAATTTATTTATATATATATATATATATATATATATATAAATGATGTATTGTTATTCTATCAAATTATGTAAAAATATTTATAATCTTTAAAAATGTTTGATTTTTCATATATATTTACATGTATCGTGTGAAGGAGACCCACTTTAAGATGCATCTAATATATATAGAGGGGGTCTCCTTCACGCTATGGGTCTAAATAGATATTACGATACCCACTTAAAATCATTGCAATGTAATATTTCATAATTTAAAAATTTAATTTTAAGTTTAGAGAAGCTTAAGCTTAAGTTAGAGAATTCTCTATCAAGTTTAATTATTTACCATTGAATATATTAGGATGAAAATGTCTACAATTGGATATATCTAGCCCATCATATATATATATATATATTTATATATATATATATATTAATATTTGTATAGTCCATTCCTTTGATGTGTATATCAATATTATATAATATATGTTTAATACTAAATTATCTTATCTAAATTACCTACTAATCATCTTAATTGAATAAATACCTTGACTCTAGTAAAGTAATTTACGTAATATGTTAACATATTATTTAACATATATAATATCAGATATAAATTATGTAATTTTGGGAAATCCACAAGATACTGCTCTAATAAAATCTGTTTGTGATGACCATATTATATTCGATAATGCTTTTAATAAAACATATTATATTCTTTTTTAATAATATTTAATTATATTCTTCTTTTTTAAATATAGATGTTAATATATTTTTTATTTAGTTTGGATAAATAAATAATATTTATTTGGGATGAAAGCAAACAATATTGCTACAATTATCGAAGATTCAACGGAATTTTTCCCAACCAGATTTAAGGAATGTACAGCGCAGATATGGGAATCCATATTGACAATGGACTATGTTATGATATCTTTCATTTTATTGAATCTTCCAGACATATTACTGGATTTTTCATAACTTTGAGCTTTATAATCTATTATAGTTATATTATTATTTAAACAAATTCTAAGAAATCAATAGCTACATATTGACCAACGTGATAATAAATTTTAAAGTACATAAATAAATAATTATATAATAATAATACCTAACTTGGTTTATATGATGGTGACTATTAACGTACCTACAATGTAGGTCCTACATGTGATATATCTGGAATTGAGTACATTGATAAATAATATTATATTTTTAATTTTATATTTCTTCAATTATTAAATTAACTTTCACCTGTTCTCAAATAAGAATATCGTCATTGTGTGTATTTATATATATATATATATATATATATATATATATATATATATATATATATATATATATACATATATAGATGAGGCCCTCATGATGGTGATGTAAATCTAAACATTCAGTTATAAGTACTAGTTGGATAATTGCAAAAATGCCTTTAGTATTATATTTAGATTATATATATATATTTATAAATAATATCTATTTCAATAAATATAAATATAATTTCTTTCTCTAATAATAGTCTGTTGAAAATGTTATGTACAGAGTTCTCTTTCATCAATAATCATTATTAAAAATACTATAAAGCAGAATATTCCTATTTAAATTAAAACTATTTTATATATATATATATATTATTTACACTAACACAATAATAATAATATATACACTATGAGAAGATACACCTTTTATTAATACGAGAAGTAGATAGAGAAAATTAATTCTTTTGAGAAATATTATTTTGAAAATATCTAATTAGTTTTAATTACTATAAAAATTATAAATCTATATAGAATATAGTTTTTTTTCGTAATTTATAATCACTATAATCCTTTACAAATATCAGAAATCATAGTTAAAATATATCTTAATATATATATCATATTTAATTTTAATATAAAGAAGTATACTTTATTTTCGTAAACTAATTATAGAAATATAAATTGTTAAGATTGAACTATGGTTAATATTCCGCTGCTCCTCGCCTCCAGCGTAGAATGAGTAAAAAAAGGTTAATACGTTTATCATTTATCATTTTCTAGTTTAACAAACACTTATTTATTAATCCGTTTCATACTATTTTATCTGACAAACAGATATGTGTGATATTATCTATGGTTATCACTATTAGCATATGCTCCAACATCTTCATGTACCTGCAGGTGCACAAACAAACATGTTTCCACCATAGCTTCGTGTAAATTTAGAATTTTTTTGTTAAATTCACTTTTCAAATCGATCTAAATGACTCTTATTTAATTTATTTATTATATTATTTTTATTTATTTAATTAGAATTAATAATATATAAGAAAAATACAGTTAAGAAAAATTTTTGTTGGATAAATAGTAAAAAAAATGTTCTCAAATAATTCATGGGCCCCCCAAAATGTGGGGCCCCGGGCAATTGCCCGGTTTGCCCCCCTTAAGCCGGCCCTGATTAGAGCCATAGGTTATTATTATAAGTAACAAAACTTCCTATACGTTCCTGGATAATGACGAAAGGACTCCGCCAAAATAAACAATTACTAAGATATCACCAATGATCAGCTAGGCTGATATAAGTAGGCGTAATACAGGGTAATCGTAACTAAAGAATACACAACTCTATATACAGAGTATATGACTGGGCGATGCAACAGGGGGGGGGATATGTCCCCCCCCACCTTAAAATGAGTACCAGTAAACTCGGACCAGGTAAACTCGGACCACTTTTGAGGTAAACTCGGACCACTTTTAAAGTAAACTCGGACCACTTTTTAAAAACATAAAGTAAACTCGGACCACTTATTAAAATAACTATATTTTATATATTTCTATAATATAATATGCTTTAACTTACTTCCACCTTATATAATTATATTATATCTGTTAAATAAATTATAAAAAGAGTCATTTAATATGATATTTTTGTGGAATTATATATTTAAATAGGTAAACATTTAATTTGAACTCGGACCACTTTTGAAGTAAACTCGGACCACTTATTAAAAACATAAAGAAGATTCGGACCAACCGTATAAACTATATATTGTATATTTCTAACATATAATATTCTTTAACTTATAAGTTAAAAGTATAATTTCACTGTATATAATTGCGAGTATTCCGATATTACTACACATACATAATTTATCATTTAATAACTTAACATAATTTAAATTGTCGTATATCACCACAGAGTTAGAGAGAAATTTCTCTCTAGCTCTATGTATATCACGACTAGACCCACGATAGAAGCTATATTTATTATGATAGAAGTATACAATATATAAGTTATTTTAATAAGTGGTCCGAGTTTACTTCACAAGTGGTCCGAGTTTACTTCACAAGTGGTCCGAGTTTACTTCAAAAATGGTGCGAGTTCAAATTAAATGTTTACCTATTTAAGTATATAATTCCACAAAAATATCATATTAAATGACTCTTTTTATAATTTATTTAACAGATATAATATAATTATATAAGGTGGAAGTAAGTTAAAGCATATTATATTATAGAAATATACAAAATATAGTTATTTTAAAAGTGGTCCGAATCTTCTTTATGTTTTTAATAAGTGGTCCGAGTTAACTTTATGTTTTTAAAAAGTGGTCCGAGTTTACTTTAAAAGTGGTCCGAGTTTACCTCAAAAGTGGTCCGAGTTTACCTGGTCCGAATTTACCTGGTCCGAGTTTACTGGTATTCCTTAAAATCTAGGGGGAATTTCTATGTATTTACCCCCCCCCCCCACTTTTACCACAACATTATTTTGATTGGTTGGTCCCTCCTACATACACACCATCGTTCCAGGGCCCCTAGTTGATGACTCATCGTTTCCTCGTAAGTTAACCTGTGACCTATCCAGGGCCGTCATCAGATCGTGATAGCTGTCCTTCGTTACGTAATCGCTCGGCATTATCGACATACTCTCCAGACAGTGTTTGTCCAGCCAGTTTCCTTTAACGAAGCCTACAGATGGAATGGCGTAGACTATAGATAATGTATAGGTGCCCAGCAAACAGTAAGAGCAGCATAATAGCAGCATAACAGCAGCATAACAGCAGTATAATATAATTAAAATTAATAGCAGCATAATATACATTTAATAGCAGCATAATAGCACAATGTAAACATTTGAGGCTCTTGCATTTGCTGTTATGCTGCTATTATGCTGCTCTTACTGTTTTCTGGGTGTATACACGTGTGTATTAGTTATATTTGCAATTATATGTAAAGATGTATACGTTAATTATTGTATACATATTTACACTCTCTATATATTGAACTGTTTTGAAATTTTCACTTGGAAATTTATCTATTTCAAGCTATAGGTATTATATATACCTATTACTATTAGTATATATAATCGATACTAGCTGTACAACTGCTATATTTACATATGTGCATATATTGGCATGGGTTTCATTTTTTTTTAAGTTTTCTCTCAATGTTAAATGTCAATGTTAAATATTGTTCAACTGCATTTATATGAAATCTTGTTTACATTCATTTCCCTTACAGGGGAACATAATCTAATACGGACACTTTAACAATATGATTATGGATATTATTGGGATTTACACATTTTATTTCATCTTTGTATTCAATAGATAACGGGGGACCCCCGTCGGGGGTGTCTGTATTGGGTACCCATGTCCGAATATATTCGGATATATCCGTATACGGACAGTATCAGTCGGACACTCTGTGTTATAATACGGATACCCTATATACCACTAGATAAACTATATATTATTGTTGTACCAATCAGATAAATTACAATTACATTATATATAATTAATTGTATGAATAATTTAATATAATTTAATTAGTAATTAATGAATTAATTTTAATTATTTTATTAATTAATAATACAAGTTAAGTATCTAATTAATACCATTTTTGAATTTTAGCTTGATTGGTGGTATTAATGTTATAACGCACGCGATTTTTTATAAAAATCAGAAAGTTTACACGCTGCACGCTGATTGATTATAGGATTGATATAAGATTGATATACCTATATCCTATTATACACCCTATATATAGGGTATCCGTATTAATAAATCTAGAGTGTATGTATTAGGGACTTATATGGCTTCTAGATATATTCTTATGACTTAATTAATATTTGATAATAAATTATGTATATAATATTTTGTTATTTTGTATATCTATAAATGTGTATATTCTTGAGAAGGTTTTTTAAGTTGAATTTATTTTGATAAATTTAAAAATTTAATAAAAAAATCAGTTTATTGGATATATCAGCACTATTTTAAATAAATAAATAATACTTATTTAGACTATTTATATAATTATGAATATTTTATTCATTCAACATTTTTTTTGTATGATTTATTATTTCTGAGATACTGAGAGTGTCCGTATTCGGGCACTCTCCGTATTCGGTTACTTCTCCCTACTGTGCAATATACTATACCTATCAATATATAAACCACTAGAAGAATTACAATAAGCTATAATTCATTTATAAATTAACAATTATCAATAACATTGAGAATAATATTATCCTAACTATATGCTGATTAGTTTAGTTTATTTTAATCACTGAATTATTTTATATCTATTTAATATATATATTTTCATTAATAATTAATATAAATATTTCTATTACTTATTAGTAATAAGTTATTACGTATTACTTACTTAAGTTTGTAACACAATATATCATTTTAATTTTATATTCATATTACTTTTCATAATATGCTATCATTACATACTTAGTTATTCATTTCAATAAGTAAACTATTTCTTTCTTTATGAAATTTACAATGATTTTAAATTTGTCAAATATAGAACTTTTACTCTATTTATACATTTTTATAATACCAACTAATATTTATATTTTACCTTGAAAATTGAATATTAAATCGTGTTGAAAGTTCATTTAATCACTTAAATAAATACTAAATATTTCAAAAGAGTATAGGATATACTATAGATAGATTTAAATATAGAAATATATAGAAATACGAATAATCAAAATAAGCAATATAAACTGCCCGTGTAGCTCAGTTGGCTAATGAGTCAGACACACAAGCATCATCATGCTCCATTAGTGCGCCTATGCATAGGACGCTGGCTAATCCCTGTAATTACCATTACATTTAATGGTTAATGGTAATGACTTTAATGTAATATCTAGAAGTGGTCTCATATAATTGTGTGTACATAAATGATCGGCCTTCGTTAAAACCATGGTTGCATTAATATGAGAGCGGCGTCGAAGATACATTAGAGCCATATATGGTTATAAGTGAAAACTTCATTTAAGTTACTGGATTGGATGAAAGGATTCCACCAAAAAATAAAATAACAAATATCAATAACAATAACAATATATATATATATATATATATGTGTGAATATAACACTGTGGCATACATTAAACATATAGGAATTATTATAATACATACATATATTTTAGTAATTATTTGTAGTAATCAAAGTATTCAAATTAAGAATAATATATGAATTTTATAGAACCAGAATATATTCAATATTCCCACTATGCGTTCTAACCTATTGTATTGGATTGACCGTCGTACTTGGACAGGGTGGAAGTACGATGAGCGTACAGATAGGCCGCTGGCTCCCTTCCGTAATGGGCGACGAAAGAATGCGTCAACATCCGGTTCATGGTGTCCTGCATATCGGCCACGGCGTCGTACCACCGGTCTTGTAGGCCTAAGTACAAGAGTGACGAGGGGTTCATTAGGTCATAAAAGCGTGAGGTTGTTAGTAGTATACTACTATGGTCCACATTATAATGTGGACCAGAGTGCGTTTAGTGATATTGTACCTGGACGTTTTTTAATTAATTGTTAACGTTTTAAATCGACTATTGATGGGTTAACACTTTCCTGATAGTATTAAATTTAGTTTTAGATAAGCGATAGGTGCTCATATAAATATAAGATGCTAGTTATAATACTATTATCTTGTTATTGATATACTTGGCATATATTAACTAACATATTAGATTAGTAATATATCATATATGATAGTATACTAGTCTAATAGTCTATAGACTACCAGAATTAGTTTGTAATCAATAGTAATTGAAACACACAATTATGTTAAATTATAGATAAATTATATATATATAAGACACTTATAGAATTCAATTATTAAATATAAGGTGGATTGCACATTAATAGAAACATTAAAATACATAGAATAATAAGTATGATATAATCCAGTAATTATCATCATATATAATACCTAATAAGCAAATATATTATGTATATATATATATAGCACTTATATATTGACTTGTATTGATCACCTTGTAGCTATCTAATTACGATATAGGCATTTATTTAAGCATTATAAAAGCTTATATAAGACTACATATATTAAGATATATTTAGAAATATTTAATTATGTTTATGAACTAAGTAGTATGTGTTCCGCCTTATACAAACATACGTGTATAATTAAAACCTAAATGCAAATATATATTTCAATAATACAAATTGAAATATGTGATACTTTTATTAATTTACACATTTCATCAAGTCCTTCTATAGGTAAGGTAATTATTTTTTTCTATACTATCATATATTTGTATTTTACCTAGATCGGTATTTATATATCTCGTTAATGTAGCAATGTTCTACACGACTAGATAAACTCGATTGTTGTGTCCTATATATAGGCACATAGCTAGAGAGAAACTATCTTATTTTTTTAATCTCACCAAATTTCTATCTAGCTCTATGCCTAAAGGATTCGAATTTTGTGCACATGACACATACTTTTAATCGATTTTAATAACAAATAGCATTACTTTTTTATATACATTTTATTTGTTTATATTTTCTATATATATATATATATATATATATATAGGTATACGCTACGTATATGCTTATAAATTGCGTTTCGATATATTCCAAAATAAATATTTATATTATATATTTATACTGAAATATAATTGCAACATTTAATTTGATTAAGTAATACTTTATTTTATGGTCGGACATCTTATATATATATATAAGATATATACACCTATATGTGTATGAATCATAAGTTAAGTCTCCATGCATGTTAATAAGTCACATGACTACCAATCTAGGTAAACTATAACTATATGTATAATATTAATGGCTGTATAATTAATGATTGTATTACCAACCATATATTTCATATTTGAAAATATATATTCAAATATATATACTTACATGTAAATATAACTAAAAATATATATAAATATTAAGTATTCTTATACTTATATAATTATATATATATACAAAACATACATATTAATTATACATATATTATGTATAGAATTGACAGGTTGATATGTGAATGACATAAATAACTATATTACGACCTATACACATACATATACCACGACCCCCGATGCTGCGATTATGACCTATACATCTACACGATCGTTACCCCCGATATCGCCCCGATGACCTACTAACCTAGATACCACACAACGCGCCCGATGACCTACTAACCTATTGACCGCATAGCCATACCGTCCCAACACTCGGTGACGTTACGTACGTAGATATTGCTGCATATCTTGCCTGCTATCTCGCATGCCTCCATCAGTATGTCCACAGTGAACCCTGTCAGCCTCCCTGTTTCATCTCTGTTTAGGGGTAGGGGTGGGGGGGGGGGGGTTAATCGGGTGTTTATACACGTGATACTCTATGTCGGTGTAATTGTGATACTATGGTGTGCCCCTTGGTGATGATGATGATTATGATGTTGGTGATGGTGATGATAATGATGATGATGATGATAGAGGTAATGATGATTATGATGATAATGATGATTATAATAATTATATTCATAATAATACTGATACCACATATAAACTACTTAAGTACCAATGTACTCACTAATGTGCTAATGTATTTACGGTAAACGTGTACTTACATGAAATGGAAGGGTCGAGATTCTCCGCAGAACGCGAACGTGAATATTTTATCTTTCTTTCCGTTCTTCCCCGAAGAAGAATGCCCGGAAGTCATGTCCTCCCCGTATTTCGTGTCCTTAGTAGAACTAGTAGCGCCACCACTGTCGACGTTAGTTTTAGTTTGAGAATCTCTATTGTTCTTACCGTACATCAATTTAGAACAATAGCACAACCTGTACACAGAAAATAGTAATATTAATACGTATACATGTTATGATTAATTAAGTAATTTTCTTATTATATTAGGTTATATATATATATATTTATATATGTGCAATTCACATTGTGCATGTGTATGTGTGTATTATATATATATATACTAAATTAATTGTTTTTGAATTAAAAAATATATTAATTCACATGTGTGTATTATATATATATATATATATATATATATATATACTAAATTAATTGTTTTTGAATTAAAAAATATATTAATTCACATGTGTGTATTATATATATATATATATATATATATATACTAAATTAATTGTTTTTGAATTAAAAAATATATTAATTCACATGTGTGTATTATATATATATATATATATATACTAAATTAATTGTTTTTGAATTAAAAAATATATTAATTCACATGTGTGTATTATATATATATATATATATATATATATATATATATATATATATATACTAAATTAATTGTTTTTGAATTAAAAAATATATTAATTCACATGTGTGTATTATATATATATATATATATATATATATATACTAAATTAATTGTTTTTGAATTAAAAAATATATTAATTCACATGTGTGTATTATATATATATATATATATATATACTAAATTAATTGTTTTTGAATTAAAAAATATATTAATTCACATGTGTGTATTATATATATATATATATATATATATATACTAAATTAATTGTTTTTGAATTAAAAAATATATTAATTCACATGTGTGTATTATATATATATATATATATATATATATATACTAAATTAATTGTTTTTGAATTAAAAAATATATTAATTCACATGTGTGTATTATATATATATATATATATATATATATACTAAATTAATTGTTTTTGAATTAAAAAATATATTAATTCACATGTGTGTATTATATATATATATATATATATATATATATATATACTAAATTAATTGTTTTTGAATTAAAAAATATATTAATTCACATGTGTGTATTATATATATATATATATATATATATATATATACTAAATTAATTGTTTTTGAATTAAAAAATATATTAATATAATATATGTATACATAATATATAGTTTACATATTTTAATGAGAATCATATATATATATATAGTTATAATGCACAATAGTTAAACATATATATATATATATATATATATATATATATATATATAATATAATACCTTAATTATAGATTATTTATTGGTATAGTCGTTACCTATAAATATCATAATTAATATTGTCTATAGTGTAATTTATAGGTAACGCATGATATATTATATACCTATATATATATACACTAATAAAACTAACACTAACCCTAAACAAGCGACCAGACAAAAGAATAACAGCTGCATTGTAAAACCGAAACAATCACGGCCCTCTCAAAAACTCGAGTATATATATACCCGCCATCATATCACCCCGGGCTATTTTATCTGTTAACAGTTATGTTATTAGTTAGCGGTGATAAGCATAGACATTAGAGTGAGGTATCTATGGTGATAAGCGATAGTGACCGGGTCGCCACTCGATAGGTGGCGGGTCAATCGTAAACAGCAATAACACTAGAACTCACAATTAACAGTAACTGGCTCGTAAACAACGTACAACATTGTAGGCTGTATTCGAATATGTTATGAATTTTTAACTAATAAATCACTTGATAACCTACTTTTCTATTATAATATATATATATACAATAATATAATGTATCTAGTTTCTATATAATTATATAATTATAAAAAATATGATATATATTAGTATATTCTATATAAATATACATACATAATAAAATATATATATATATTATCAAATGATTACCCCTATATTCTGTTAACAAATATGGTATAAATAATGTTCTAAATAAGGTCTACATTTTATCCAAGTGACCTTGTAAGGCCCTATATTATTTTCGATTCCAGAAATGAATATATTATATATATACCTTATACTCATTTAAATAATGCTTACTTTAATTTTTTAAATAGTCTCAAATAGTATTTGTCAAATACCGACCCCCCTAAATTATTATTTGTAATAAATTATTCAATATTCATTATATTTATTTGAAATATTATAATTAGGGTAATATTATGGAAATATGTAAATTAGCAAAATTGGCAAGAATAAACAGGGTCGTATGTAATTAGATAAATGTTCCTAATACCGACCCTTCTCATATAACCTATCCCCTAAAATAGATTCGTGGTAGAAAAAATTGTAGTATTATACTATATTTATTATATATAATATACTATAGTATAGATATACCAATCAAAATATCAGATATACATGATGTATTCATGAATAAATATAATGAATTACAAAACTCACGAAATTTATTTATTATTGAATTAAGTTTAATATTCAAATTTAATGTATATTTAAACTTTATATTTTGATATTAAACTTTAAATTAACTGGACACGAATTTAACTAAATATACTGCAAAATCAGTACACAGTGCTTTCAACGCTGTACATATGATATACATATATATTACGATCAATTTAAAAGTAAAAAAAATATCTATTTGGATTAGATATTATAAATCACATGTGGTCGGTATTAAAATAATCCATGGTGTCGTTTATAGGAAAATCTTATGGGTCGCTCTAATCAAAATATCTTGGTTAATACTTATCCAAATTAAGTAATTTTCAATGTTTTTTATATACATTTAGTTAATCTACAACATTGTGTATAATGTTAATTTTCTTTTAATTAATAAAGTATTTAAAATGATTTAAATATGTTATTTTTCAAATATTTAAAAAGTAAAACCATAATATTAGGAATTTAACATATAGGTATAACCCTAAATATTATAGTTTGATTTTACTTCGATAAAATGTATATATTTGATCGAATAGCAATTGTAGGATTGAATATTATGAAAAACAATATATTATTCAAATTTACCATAAAACTACTGTTCGTGTATATTTTTGTGATATCTCTCATATTTACTGAGATACGAGTGGGGGTCGGCATTTGGAGGGAGTCGGTAATTTGAGACTTTCACCTAGAGCTATCAACAAGGTATCGGTTTATATTCGGAAACTTTATGGATATTGCAAATGTCTTCTATTTATCCTTGGCTAATATGCTATTACTATTATTTTATAAAGTATATTAATTGTTAAGTAGAATAATACTATTTGGTAATATATTTTTGATATTGTATTTTCACATCATAATTTATATACCTGTAGTTATATAGGTACCTACAGTTTGTAATAATACGCAGTTTTGTTAAGATGAATTTGTATTACATTTATACATTTATTACTATTCCTATCATAAATATAGAGTTATTTATCGTTATTTAAATGAAACTCTGAAGTTGAAACCCTTAAGGGTATCATTACATTTTAGATTACATTTTTCATTAGATTATACATTTATTACTATTCCTATCATAAATATAGAGTTATTTATCGCTATTTAAAAGAAACTCTGAAGTTGAAACCCTTAAGGGTATCATTACATTTTAGATTACATTTTTCATTAGATTACCGTTAATAAAATAAAAATAGTTACCAATAATTATCATATAGTATGATATATTCTTGACCAGCACTTCTAGTATATAAGTATTAATGTTAATTAAAGCATGTTAACAGAAAGTATATATAATTACACATATGTATTTAGTTATATATATATATATATATATATATATATATATATATATATATGTATTTAGTTATAAATATATATATTATTATTATTATTATTATTATCAGATTTAGGTACAAGTACCTGGGTAATTGTAGAAGCATTGCTGCTTGTCGAGACAATTACCCTTATATATATATATATATATATATATTATATATATATATATATATATATATATATATATATATATACATATATATATATATATGATATACTTACATATACAAATACACACATACACATATATACACATACACATACACATATATACACAAACACATATATACACACATACACATACCTTCATGCATATATATTCACATACATGTATGTATATTGTGTGTAGGTATATATGTATTTGTATTATTTTAGTATTTTCACATGTTTTTCTTAATTTAAGTAAGGAGATGTAATATGTATATGCATTTTATATCCTAAATTTATTTTACTATATGAACTAATATATACATATATATATATATATATATATATATATATATATATATATATATATATATATATATATATACATATGATATACTTACATATACAAATACACACATACACATATATACACATACACATATATACACAAACACATATATACACACATACACATACCTTCATGCATACATATTCACATACATGTATGTATATTGTGTGTAGGTATATATGTATTTGTATTATTTTTGTATTTTCACATGTTTTTCTTAATTTAAGTAAGGAGATGTAATATGTAAATGCATATTATATCCTACATTTATTTTACTATATGAACTAATATATATATATATATATATATATATAAATTATATATAAATAACTCAGAAGGGTGTAAAAATAAAAAATATATGGAATATTAAAAATGAATTTTTCGACCTCTTCATCATCGTATTGAGCCAAACTAAATAAAATATAATAAACGCAAACTAATAATAAAAATATGAATAAAATATTAAAATAAAACTGAATAAAATATAATAAGAATTATATATTTATTATATTATATGAATAAATCAAATCTATCTTATATATATATATATATATATATATATATATATATATATATATATATATATATATGTAAATTCATGTTATAGCAGGGAGGTTATAGCCTACATTTATTTTACTATATGAACAAATATAATCTATCTTAGATAATCTATATATATTATAAAGTTTTGTGTGTATGTGTTTTGTGTGAGCTTATGCAAATAGGTATACTTCTCTATAGAGTAATTCTTACTTATTTTGAATAATTACTTTCTTTTGTTATTTAATATTAGTCATCTGGATCAAAGTGATATAATTATATTGTTTATATCATATTATTACTAAATTATATTATTTAACATTGTTTTGTAAAAAATCTAATAACAAATTTGTTATTCAATATTATATATATATATATATATATATATATATATATATATATATATAGGTTAAAGTCCTTATATATTATAGTATTACCAAAGGGCTTTGGTATTACTTATAAGTTATATATTTTATATAATATATATAGTGAAAATTGCTTTTATTATTTAAGTTTATTCAAGCTGTTTTATTATTTAATACTTATTAATAAATAATTATTTAATTATTAGTAATTATAAATTAATTTAGTAATTATTATTATAATATTTATTAATTAATTATTTAATTTTAATAATTATTGGATAATTAATAATTATTAAAATTAAATTATTATAAATTATTAATAATTATTAAATAATTAATAATTATTAATCATATAATCATTAAAATTAAATATTTAATAAATAATTATTAATTATTATAAATTTGTATTAATATTTTTATTATAATATTTATTAATAATAATTATTAATTATTTATTAATTATTTATTACTATTTAATGTTAATAATTTTAATTATCAGGGTTTCTGAGTTAGCGGTTTAATTTTATTAGTTAACATTATTATACAAAAATTTAATAATAAATTTATTAATATATATTATTATATATATTATATTATTATCAATATTATATTTATATATATACTATAATAAATCAATACTATAATTAATCATAACAGTATGTATTAAATATAAATATATTATATAATTTTGAACAATTTATATAAATATATTTGATATTTAAAGTAATACATATTAATCTATAGAGTAATAATAGTATAAATAATCGTTATATAATAACATAAATATAATTAAAATTAAATATTTTCAAATATATGATGAATTTCAAAATAAAAATGGTTTATTTCATAAATTACATGTTTCTCACATACAAGCTATTACATGAACTTATGAATATTGAAGTGTCATAGATATTTGCGATATAAAGGAATAACTAAAGAGGTCCTTGGATCAAAGTTGATTTCCAAGTGCAGATCCACGGTGGATCATCCACCTGAACTAATTTGGATATAGAGTGACGTCTTAGTAAAAACTAAATCAACCTTAGTCATTTTCTAAATGATATTAATTCATCTATATTACAGTATACAGAATTCCATATATATAATAATCTCATTTAATTTTATTTAATTGTAGTTGTTTGCTTTAAATTTGTCTACTACATATATTTATATGTATATTGAGTCATTATATTCGAAATGTTATGTATTACTCTAGTAATACATAACATACAATCATCACTTTCATATGCTCCTCTCATTCTTGTATTATATGCTAGTAGGCTTTATTTTGATTAGCCCATATATATCAATTATTTATTTATTATTATTTTGTTTAAATATTTTTTTTTTCCGTGTTATTTTGATTTTATTTTACAACATTACACTTTATATCTATCATACAAATATTAAACAATCGTCTTTAAAATATCATATTACACATACTTCAATTGATGGATTATAAAAGTCAATATTTTCAAAATAATATATTGGTTATCTCATGAGTCTAGCAAGAACATTTCTAAATACTAGGATCAATATACCAATTCGAATTATTTTGAGTATGGCATATATACATATTGAAGAACAACCATTGGTAAACAAGCATTAAATACACTACCCATAAATAAATATGCATATAGATTAGAAGAAAAGTATAATGAAAACATATATGTAAATGTTATGAATGTAATAACACTTATGAGTTATCCCAATTCCCAATCCCATATCCGTTTCTAGGAGCACACACTTATCTAACTAATCAATATATATTACAAGATATAGATAATGATTTATTATAATAAATAATTAAATTACTATAGTAAATAGATTATACATATTAAATATATATTAAATAAATAACAATTATATAATATTTATTTGTATTTATACTATTATGATTAATATTATTTTTATATTTATTCTATATAATACAATTTATTAACAATATATTACTTTAAATTTATATTTCTTTATTTATTCAAATAGTAAATTATTTACCTATTATGGTAAGAGTATTTACTGCAGACATGGCTATAGTCCATAGATATTAGAGTGAAGTCCCAACTGAATATATATGCTATAATCCCATACACAATATAATTTTAATATTATAAAATTAAATAATATAATTTTTTTTAAATATAATATGTCTTTAGAATAAAGTAATTTATAAGTTGGTGACCTATTACCATTAGTACAATTGGGTTTTTTGCCAATTACTGTATATTATCAATATGATATTATTAGCCTATATTGCTGACTGTGTAATTGGTTATAACTTATTATCATGGTGATCCGCAAAAAAGAGACCAGGTAAAAATATAGAGAACAAAAATAACAGAAAAAATGTATATAGTGATATTTAATAAAAATATTATTACATATACAATTAACTCTATATATTTCAGAAACACGCTAACTCAGACTTTACAAATATTAGTTTGGTTTTGTACCTATGTAACCTCATGCAAGTATTATATATCTCAGAAAAATTCTTCGGTTCCTTGAATTGTTAGATATCTACATTACATTACATGTTTCGGTTTTCTGAATGCAAACTGTGCTTATAAAGCAATCGGCCGTCAATATATGGGTGAAATTAATTTTGAGATTGAATAAATGTGTTTTCAGTAGTTTCTTGAAGATTAAAGATTATGATGTATTATGAATGGATGTAAGGATAATATTCCAGGAGTATGGGATATTTACCAGGTGTGAGGGATATTTACCAAGTTGAATGTAAGTTATGTTCAGTAGGTAATTGAAATAGAAACTTATTGGTGGAGCGTGTGTAGTGTTACTAGTTATTAATTTAAGTTTGAGTAAGGCTGCTAGGTAGTCATAATAGTTATTATGGATTGCTTTATGTGCCAGTAGTATGGTTTTCTAGAGGATTCTATGACATACAGGTAGCCATTATTTTGGTTTTTTGAATATGCACCTAGCTAAATAATTTTGGAGAATTTGAAGTTTAATAATAAATATATGATAAGGGGATATTAAATAGGATGACATTTTGGTACTCGAATAGAGGTAGGATGTAGGCAGAATCTATAATAGTAGTTGTGGATATTGATATTGAATGACGAATAAGGAATAGTGAACGTAGTTGATAGTTTAGTAGCTTTGTTATGTGTGACAGTTGTCAAAAAAAACTAAAAGTATTGTCAAATATAACACCAAGATTTTTGATATGGGTTGAAATCTAGAATTAACTTTATATATAAATATATATATATATATATATATATATATATAGAGTCAAACGCTAACTCAGAAACCCTGATAATTCAAATTTTTTAGTATGGTTTGTTTTGTATCCACATAAATATATAAGCACAATTCGATATCTCAGAAAGTTGATATATCAGATACATTTGTTCTTCAAGTCTAAGTTAGTGGGAATTTACGGTATATATATCAAAATACAATTTATAAAATCAATAAAATCTATATATCTATAATATTTGACTGTCATTTTTTTCAGTTAATTTTTTTCTTTTTATTTTTTTCTTTCATTTATTATCACAAGGGCATAGTTACAGAAAAGATTTTGTCTAAGCTCTATACAAAATAGTTGGTTATAGTTGAATTAAGTATTAATAATAAATTTAAAATAATACTAAATTTAAAATTAAAAATAATATTTATAATATAATATATGTGATTTAAAAATACACCATTATTATAAATAATATATGTATTTTGGAGAGTTAAATATTAAATAAATAAAATATTTATATAATTATTAATATTATTAATAATAATTATTAATAATTTAAAATATTATAAAATTAACAAATAATAAATAATGATTTATTATAATTGATAATTGATAATTAATAAATAATTAATAATTAATAATTATTGTTATTAATTATTTATTAATAATTATTAAAATTAAATAATTAATAACAATAATTAATTATTAATTATTAATTAATTATAAATAATTAATAATTATTATTAATAAATATTATAATAATAATAATAATATACAAATTTATAATAATTAATAATTATTTATTAAATAATTAATAAATAATTAATAACATTACTATTAATTATTAATTAATAATTATTTAATTATTAATTATAATTTATTATAAATAATTATTATTAATAAATATTATAATAATAATTATAAAAAAATGTAAAATAATTATTAATTATTTAATAATTATTAATAATTAATAATAATTTAATTTTAATAATTATTATTTATTCAATACCTATTAATAATTATTAAAATTAATTAATAATAATAATAAGAAATAATAAATAAGAATAATTATTAGTTTTTAATTAATTATAAATAATTAATAAATAATTAATAGCATTAACTAATTATTAATTAATAATTATTTAATTATTAATTATTAATTTATTATAAATAATTAATAAATATTATAATAATAATAATAAAAATTATTAATAATTAATAATAATTTAATTTTAATAATTATTAATAATTATTAAAATTAAATAATTAATAATTATTAATAAGAATAATTATTAATTATTAATTAACCATAAATAATTAAAAATTATTATTAATAAATATAATAATAATAGTAATAATAATAATAATAATTAATAATAATTAATAATAATTAAATAATTAATTATTAATAAGTATTAAATAATAAAACAGTTTAAACTTAGATAATAAAAGCAACTTTCACTATATATATTATATAAAATATAATAATATATACTAAAAAATATAATAATTAAGTAATATACATGGATTTAGCCTATTTTATATATATATAATATTAAATAACAAATTTGTTATTACATTTTGTAAAATAATTTTAAATGATAAAATAAAGTAATAATATGATACAAATTAAATAATATAATTATATCACTTTGATCATGATAACTGATATAATAAATAAATATAATAGAATCAAATTCAATATTTTAATTTAATTAAATCATAAATAGACTATATAGAATATTAAATAACAAATTTTTTTTCAATTATTAAAAAATATTAAATAACAAAAGAAAGTAATAATTTAGTATATATATATATATATATATATATATATATATATAGATTATATTTATATTAGTTCAATTACTAGTACTATTATAGTACTATTTAATATAGTAAATTTAGGATATAACATGCATTACAGATATGTGTTTATAATATAAATATAAACTTTATATGTATATGTGTATATGCATTTATGTGGGTATGTGTATATGTATATGTATGTGTATATATATGTGTATATGTGTGTATATGTGTATATGTATATATCATTATATATATATATATATATATATATATATCATTATATATATATTATAGATTATATTAGTTCAATTAATATAGTACATTTAGTATATAACATGCATTATGTGTATATGTGTTTATATGCGTGTGTGCCGCGCGACGCGCGTGTGTGTATGTGGTTGTGTGTATGCATGTGTATATGTGTAAGTATGTTTATATGTGTGTATGTGTGTGTATCTATAATATATATATATATATATATATATATATATTGTAGATTATATTAGTTCAATTAATATAGTAAATTTAGGTTATAACATGCATTATAGCAAAGCCTTTGATTATAGTGTGTGTGTGTGTGATTGTGTGATTGTGTGTGTGTGTGTGTGCGTGTGTGTGCGTGTGTGTTTTTGTTGTTGTTGTTTAAGTATTTATTTTAAGCATATCATTAATAATTATAATTCTATTATGTGGATCTAACAATATATATCACATATAGTTAAAAATAGCGAATGTATACATTATATACATTATGTGTGTGTGTGTGTGTGTGTGTGTGTGTGTGTGTGTGTATATATCTATCTATCTATCTAAGATAGATTATATAATTCATATAGTAAAATAAAGTAACATGCATTTACACATTACATCTCCTACTATTAAACCGAAAATACAGGTGGAATACTAAGATAATAATAAATACATACATACACACACACACACACACAATATTATATTGAATATACATACATGTATGTGTGTATGTATATATGCGTGTATGTGTATATGCGTGTATGTGTATTCGTGTATCTTTATATGTATGTGTATAGCACCCACATATAGTATATGATATACATTGTATATATAGATGTTACTCGTTCAGATTATTTTAAATTGTGCAGCGGTGCGTAACATATGTAATTGAGTGACATATATAAGCACCGCCCATATCGAACTCTAAAATTCATATCATAACAAACGGCGGCCTGCTTCGATGTTCACGGTTATTTTTATGGTTGATTTGTAATTTTTCGATCATCTTTCGCCTTTTTGAGTAGCCAACCATACTGAAAATTCTCAAAACCTAGTATATGTAATATTGATTATATATGATATATTTATAATGAACTATAAATATAAAATCTTAGTGGAAATAGAAGAAATTGAAGAAATAGATTGTAAAAAAATTTATTAAACAAACTTTTGTCAAACCGGAATTAAAGAGACAGCTGAAAATATTAATCTGATATTAATATGAATACAAATGATTTGATTGGAGCTTGAACTCACGTGATGCAAAGATAATAATTATAGATAATACAATAACAGATCTATAGCAAATATGAGTTTTTCAAGTTTGAAAATTGATAAAACATTCATTATATGATACGTATTTCAAATTGATCATAATTAATCGAAATAAATTAAATATTTTACATATTTATTTTATACATACCTTCATAAAAGACAACTTTTAACATGTTTATATGAATCTTTCAGCCTTAAAAATTCATATTTAAATAAATAATATATTATTTATCAGTATTAGCTCAAAATAATGTTTTACAAAAAAAATTAAAAAACGAAAATTACCAACTACTGTATCCCCTTAAACTAGAATTATTTTGTTAAGCGAATTTAATGAGTTAGATCATAAGTAGTAGGTCCTAATAAGTATATCATAAGTTCGTCCACATATCACCATTATTATCCTTATAAGGATAACCACTATAGCGACTTCAACTATCATTTAAATACTATCCCAAATCCATATATTATTTTAACAAATTCTCTATCCCCATTACATTATGAACATTTCCCGACTCATATAGGATACCCCCCCCCTACATAGTAATCTTATCAATCTTATTTTCTATTGTCCCCTACTTTCTAATTAATGGTTAATAATATTATTAGTATTGACTTACTTTCTGAACAATTCCTCATCTCATTCAAAACTAACTTTAATATCACTCCTAATCAGAAAACACGTTTACATAGGACCTACAGATTATTTATGAATATTACTTATATGATATTATTATATTACTTACATTCTGCTTTATATAACTATTGTTATACTTCAGTTGTATTCAATTTCATACTCACATATCTACTGGATAAGCATTCCCACTCAAAACAATATCAGTCATTCTCCATCATGATACCCCATGGTTTACTTCCGACTTTATATCCTTCACTTGATCACTTTGTACATCTGAAAGAACATCCCTTTCTTTATCATATTCAACTTATAGACCCTCATTCACTGCGAAAAATAACATTTACAATTAGCAATATTCTATGCCTATTATAGGATTAAATCCGACATTGCTTCTAATAACTGAAGACTTTCAGTCTGGCTAATAAGTTGTTATCCCACCCCCCCAATCTGCTTTCTAGTCGACATTTTCTATAATATATGATTAAGATTTCATAATTATAAGGATGTCTCTTTTCCACAACATGTGCTAATAACAATGACTCTATAATACTAAATATCAATAACCATAATCCTACTGCTAAATATCCTTCCAATATAGTTACCCCACAAATATCCGCTTTCTTAAGTTGTATTCGTCCACCATATATATCTATCGTATCTTAACTTCTACTTGTATTCACTTCGATATTTCCCTTCTATCCCATTCCACTACCTAATTTCAAATATTTGATTACTCAGATAATCTATATCCACCCATCATTACATATTCACTACATTCCGGTACTTTTCCCTCTAAACATGCACTACTAACTCATATTCTTAAACACTAAATCCGTAATCACCTATCATGTTATTAAGAATGGAGATTTTTAAATAATCTTCTCGTAATGTCTACTAAAGTATATTAAGTTGAATCCCCATCTCATATACTTATTTATCTCATGTATTATTGATATAAGTGTAATATCTCGTTCCCCTACTTAGGACTAATTTTTAATTATACTTAAGTATAAGTGTTCAATAATTAACAATTATTCCTTCATTCCTCAATGTTACTGCCATCACTAAATCTGCTAATTATAATATTTGCAAAATTACGAAAATCAATTAATGTATCTCTTACTAAAATGCTAGTTAATTACTTTGTACTCTCACGTATATATTAATGTTAATAACACCTCATCAGTCTTCCCTTATCTTCAATATAATATCTTCTAAATCGAGTTATTCACTTTTCAATCTGTACAACCTATAACATATATGTTAAAGTATACTTTAACTTATATATAAGTATCAGTACAAAATGATAAGTTAATTATACAAGATTATTCCTCTACTTCCTCACATCAATAAGTATATCCTTAGTTCCCATTTAATAAATATTCCTCTTAAGGCACCTACTATCTACTGTTCATTCCTCGCCATACTCTTAGAAATGTTATCCACATATTTCTCTAGTACAACGATATTTTCTTCCATATATTAGGATATATATATACGATTCTCCTCTTCTTTCTACACCCTATTCTCCATCCCTCAACAATGAATATTCAATTCCTTATGTAAATTCCTCAATTCCTCATATATATATATATTATACACAAACTATATAATCCACTGTACTCTATATTACATCTCATAAACTAGACGTTACATCGATACAAATACTGATTTCAGTGGCGACCTGTAATACTCATTTTATTATGTATCATCATTATTTTATTTTATTTCTTGTTTATTTATAATATTGTGTGGAATGTCTATATTACCAACACCTCCTATAACTTATAGGTTATAGGAGGTCTTGGTATTACTTCATTTTATTATTATTTGAATTTTATTTTTATCTAGAAAATATATGAGATCTAATTTATGATTTATTTAATTATTTAAATACATATTCATAATCATTATATATATAAATATATATAAATATATATATATATATATATATATATATATTTATATATATATATATATATATATATATATATATATATATGTATGTGTGTGTGTGTGTGTGTGTGTGTGTGTGTGTGTGTTTGTGTGTGTGTGTGTCTAGACTTCTATATATATTTATAGAAATATTTAATATATGTTATCATATATGATTTATTATAAAAAATAATAATACAGGGAAATACTTGTACTTATGTTATTATATAATATAGTTATACATTGTTTACTAATGATAAGGTGTATACGCTAAATAAAAAACAAGCAATCTATCAATCAATGCTGCCAATAGATATAACTTATGTAAGCATCAGTAATACATACATGTATGTATTGTGTATATTGCACACCTTATATCGTATTACCTGAGTGTTTTGTAATCCTACTATTTAGTATTTACCAGTATTTGTAAATACAAAATTGTAATATTTCGGGTATTACCAAATATATATATATATATATATATATATATATATATATATATATATATATATATGGGAAAGTAATCTAATACGGATACTTTAACAATAAATAGTCTTAACATTTTATGACTCATTTCTATTTTTATTCAAAAATTACAATATATTAATATTATATGATTGTGATTTTAAAATTGTATTTAATCTTTTAATTCCATAGATAAAGGGGGTATCCGTATTCGGTACCCATATTCGAATACGGACACCCTGTTTTATAATACGGACACCATATATACCATTGGATAAACTATATAGTATTGATGAATCAATCGGACAAATTACAATTACATTATTTATAATTCATTTTATGAATAATTTATTCTAATTTAATTAGTTAATAATTTATTTATTTTTAATCTTTTTTTAATTAATAGTACAAATTAAGTACATAAATAATAAAATTGTTAGATTTAGCTTCATTGGTGGTATTACTATTATAACGCATGCTATTTTTTATGAAAATCAGAATAGTTCATACGCTGCGTGCTGATTGGTTATAGGGTGTCCATATTAAGACCCCTATAGGGTGCACTATATAGAGTGTCCGTATTAGGGACTTATATGACATCTAGATATATGCTTATAACTTATAATTAATATTCTGTATAATGAATATTTGATAACAAATATAGAAATTATATATATAATTTTTCGAATGTTTTATTGTTTAATAATATAATGTTATATTTTATATCGATACAGTTATATATTCTTGAGAAGGTTTTAAGTTGAAATTTTTTTTCATAAATTTAAATTGTCAATAAAAAATCAGTTTATTGGATAATAAAAAAATAAAAAATTGTAGACTATTTATATAATTATGAATATGCTATTCATTAAACATTTTTTTGTAGGATTTATGGTTTCTGAGTTATCGAGAGTGTCCGTATTCGGTTACTTTACTCGATATATATATATATATATATATATATATATATTTATATATTATATTTATATATGTATGCTAATTTAATAAAATATGATTATATAATCAAAACTATAAAGTTAAATACGTCTATAAAAAATACTGATAATATTAGTTACTAATAAAGATATATAAAATATATTTATTTAACATCTATATATATATATATATATATATATATATTTCTTTTAATTAACTTTTGATGCCATATACATACACATATATTGATTATATTGTATGTGTTCTACACTTCTTATTATGTAGTACCTATATACAGTAGAAGCTCGGTAACTCAACATGCCGATAACTCAACATTGCCGATAACTCAACATCCAAAAAATATTTGGTTGGATTCGTATATTTTACATGTTAACAAAAACCCTATTACTCAACAAATATAACTCAACATACATATAACTCAACATCGTTTTTATAATCCTAGCATATACATTACATGTAAATATACATCCGATAACTCAACATTTATGAAAAATCAAAATATAACAAACGTATGTTGTTGGATTCGTATCTTTTACATGTAATAAAACTACATTGCTCAACAAATATAATTCAACATACATTATTCAACATGGTTTTATTTAATAATATATGGATATAAATATATAAACGTAAAAATACAATTACAATTATTATATTATCATACGAGTACTATTTTGAATGCATTTATGTGAACAAAACATTAATTAAGTCTATAGACTAAGTCTATATATAGACTTATTAACTATTCCTCACAATGGACAATGACACATGAGTGCATCCTTGCAAGGCATAATCAAGGATTAGGCCTATTTTGAATTATCCAATGGGGAATGATTATTTTTAACAATAAGTTTATTAATATACATTCTTGTATATTCGAAATCATTAAAGATTATGAATCTGATTAAGTAACATGTCAGTCAAGAGAAAATCTACGTCTATCTCCATAAATTATAAGTTAGAATCTATCATTAATATTGATAAAGGCGAATCAAGAAAGTCAGTTGCCAAACGATTAGATGTTTCTGTATCTATAGATGTTATACCATAGCTTATAATCTACAGATTCTAAAAGAATTACAGAATACTCGAAATTATATAATTAAGAATAATTTAACTGACGATAATTATTTATTACACATTACTCATATTATAAATACGTTTAACAATCATGTTGATAACAATTTAATACAATCAAAAATGAATAATTACATTAATAAAAAATTAATATAGTACTATTCCCAAGAAATCCTTGCTATTCATATGACTTTTTATTTATTATAATTATTATTTTAGAACAATATACAATCTATAAACTTAATAATAATCATAAACAATCATTAGGAGTAATATACTATTAGTATGGTAACAAATATACCATTATAAATAAAAATAAATGTATACATCCGATAACTCAACATACTCGCTAACTCAACATACTCGCTAACTCAACATGAAAACTCTTTCCCGTCAATGTTGAGTTATCGAGCTTTGACTGTATATATATATATAAATAAATAAATAAATAAATAAATCAGATTTATTATTTCATGTTATAAAGCATGAAATAATGGAGAAGTTAATAAACAAATGAATTTGTTTTTGCGAGGACTTCCCCAATCATCATATTCTAGATAAGTTAGATTCTCATGAGTACAAAATGTAAATATAAATAATTAAAATGTAAAGAATAAAAAATATGTATCAATAAGTCAAGTTAAAATAATTGATGTAAAGAATAAAAAATATGTATCAATAAGTCAAGTTTAAAATAGATGATGTAAAGAATAAAAACATATATATCAATAAGTCAAGTTTAAAAATAAATATATATAAAGTTATATAAAAAATCATAGAAACGAGTTGAATTCTGAATACCAAACTATAAATGAAATGGAATAACTAACCAAACAAAAATACAACATAAAAACTAAAATTAAAAAACTGAAAGATATAATAAATAGTAAAAAAAAAGTACCCGTAAAAAAATAAAAAAATTAGATAATTATTGATTACAATCAATTGTTTAATTAATTTTCATATTTTGATAAAAGATGTTTTTTTAATATTTTTTTAAAGTTTTTTATATAAATTTTTGTAAATAATAAATTATTTAAACATAAATTATTCCATGATTTAGGGCCTTTAAATGATAATGAATTATGATGACGGCTTGATTTTATATAAGGTAATTTAAAATTATGAAAAGTATTTTTGTATATATTATTATATGTAGGAAATAATAATGAAATTCTGTTTGGGCATTTCTTTAAATGTACATTATGCATGAATACAATATTTTTATTAATTATTAAATCTTTAAATTTTAATATATTAGAACTTAAAAATAAATTGTTAGTATTAGTCAAAATAAAAATATTATTGACAATTTTAAAGATGTTTTTATTTACAATTTGAATAGCCTTTTTTTGTAGAGTTGAAATGCATTGAAGGTTATTATTAAAATTATTTCCCCAAATTTCTAAACAATACATGATATGAGGCAAAAACAAGGAATTATAAAGTAGCTTTAAAATATATATAGGTAAATAGCTTAGCTTTCTTAATATATAAATAACATGTGGTAATTTCAATTGTATTTTCCTTATATGTTCTTTAAAATTTTAATTATTATCTATAATAACACCAAGAAAAGTATAACTAGATACTAAGCATATATTAGTTGAATTAATAGATATAGCTTTAATAATATGAGCATCTTTGTAAGGTAATACTTTTGTTTTATCAATATTTAATATTAATCTATTATTAGTGAACCATTCATGTAAATTTAAAATAACTAAATTTAAACTATTACATAGAATCTTATTACTTGGTTCACTAATGCTAACCGAAGTATCGTCAGCAAAAAGTATAAGATTAAAATTAATATTTAAATTATGTAAGGCCATATGTAAATATATATATATATATATATATATATATATATATATATATATATATATGTATAATTCTACAGAATGTGTATATTATTTTAAAATAATATTTAAAACAATAATTAGTGAGTCTCCTAATTTGATGTTTAGTTAGTGAATAAAGTAAGCTGTTGAATTAGTTCAGTTTATTAATTTCTGAAGATAATAATAGTATTATTTAATGTATACATATATGTTTATTTAATATGTATTTGTATGTGTATGTGAGTGTGCGTAATACGTGTATGAATTGAACCAATAGCTTGATCAGAGCCTCTAAATGCAAAACTTCGCACAACTATGAACGTGATAACACATATATATATATATATATATATATATATATATATATATATATATATATATATATATAATTCTTCTAACATATCACACCAATATCGTGTTTAATTTTATACTTATTTAGTCAAGTCTTATCGATTATGTGTAGGTTATGTGTAGATTATTATCCTATACCGTTATACCTGTTCATCATGTTTCCAATAATTGTATGGAATCATTCTATGGAATGCGCCACCTTTAAGATTAAGAACTAATGTCAATTATTCGTATTTTAAATCTAATTTATTGTTATTAATTAGTAAAAATTAATTTTATTATTTTCAACTGATTTATATTTTTTTGTGTATTTTGTTATTATATATTTTTTTACACAATAAAGAACGTCTAACGTTATTTTGGTGTCTTAATAAATATTCATTCATTCATTCATTGTATCCCTTGGTGGAATTACTTAAATTGAAACTAAAAAGCTTACAAGTAAATCAATACATTATTTGTTATTTAGCAGGAAACATAACCAAGCTCGTGATATATTTTGTTGGTAATTATTATCGTAATAAACTGTAATAATAAAACATAAATACCTACTTAATTTACTTTTAAATAAACATGTATTACTTCATCTTTATTATCACTTTCTAAAATATATCACTTTCGTTTCACACTACCAGGTAAATGCTTCATATTAATGCTAAAAATATTAAAAGTAAAAATAATAATAAATATGCAAAGATCTATAATAATAAAAAGGGGCTCCAAGTAATGGCTTTAAAATTATAATGGTTTTAATAGTTGATTATTATTCAGAAAAACCTATATAGTTAGATATCTGAAAAATATACAATTTTTATTTGTATAGAAAGTATAGGCATATGCCCACCTTATCCCCATATATCCGGCACTGGTGTGTATAACAATATAGAATTGTAAAATATTTATTTATATTTATTCATTTTGTATTTATTCATTTTGTATTAATTCTCTCATTACCAAGAGCAGGTTGGTATCTCGATAAGTTCAATAGAACTTCTATACCATACCTGGGTTTTTGATCTCGGTCATCAACTGAATCTGATATTATTATTATTATTATTATATATAGCAGTATATAATAATTTATATAAGATAACTATATGTTATATACACACATAGATATATATTTAACTGGGTAAATCTATTTACCCAATTATTATTTTAAACTGAATCAATAGATAGTCATGCATTGGTTACTGCAATTCTTCATATAATTATAAATATATTAATATATTACTTTATCTTGATATATCGCATATAGATACAGTAAAACCATACAATATTATACTTTTATAAATAGATTTATTATAACTTAGTTATATAATGTTACAAAAAACTATTATTAATTATCATAAGATTGTTATTCTCAAATAAACATAATGTTTAATGATTTAGTACCTACACACACCTACCTACACAATTTGTACTTTGTTTTCATGTTAGTTAAGAGAATATCTTACAATAATGATTATATGATTGGTAAATGTGTACTTAAATGTCAATCATATTAAAAAATATCATAATATATCATTTACCTTAAAAGATAACCATATACATATATGTATTTATTTACGAAAACCTAGATTTTATCCTGTGAAATCTTGGAATAATTATATTACAAAATATGGACCACCACGAAAATAAGTTTCTGCGGCATATTTTTATTATTTTCATACTTTTGGTGGAGTCATTACATCCTATTCAAGATGTAGTTTTAACTTATAACCATACGGCTCTAATGTCCCTTCGAAGCCGTTATAATGTTAAGGTATCCACGATTTTAACAAGAGATGATAATTTATTTATACACAATTATTTATATAGTAATTTAATAAGATCACTTCTAAACAGTGTTTTAAGACCTAGTTTATTGGTCGGGACGGACTTGAACCCGCTTCATATTACCCGCCTGTGTGTCTGGCTCCTTAGCCACCTGCACCACACACGCGGTTTAATTGTATAGGTATGCGACCATATTAATTATTATCATGCACTACCGTAAACAAGGTAACACGTCCACTAATTACTAATTACTAATTACCCACACAGGTGACAGAACGCACTAACACGTGTATTCGTGTTAATGTGGGCGTGGTTATCTATTTGGTAACGCATTTATTACGGTCAGGTGTAAACTAGGTGCTATAAATAGATGGCGACGGATTCATTACGAATCCAGACCACATATTGGAATTCCTAGATGAAAACTATATTTAGAATAAGAAATTTATACACATACCTATTATATTTATATATAGAAATGATCAAAGCGAAAACTTACATTAATTATAAAGTAATCTATATATTGTCATAAACGAAAATACATATTGAAATAACAATAGTTGAGCATCTTATAGATAACTATTCATAATGAATAATTACTCAAATTTATAAAAGTATGCAAAATGTAATTATAAATAATGATGTTTAATAAATATAATATGTATCATATATATACAAATATATATATTTGTTTATGATTAATTTGATAATTTCTTTTTATTTCTTTTTATTTATTACCCATATAGACTCAACTCCTATACACACGAGGTGTTTAATGTAGGGGAGAGTATAGTGTTATTAATAGTTATCACTTATGTGTAGGGTTGTAAACATTCGAGGCTTCCATGGATGCGTTGACTGCAGTCGATATATCGTGTCCAACGTAAGACATTCCTAGAGGCTTACTGAAATATCGAATCGAGTTTGATATCTTCGAAACATAACTTTTCAAAATTGATATAATCGTATATATATATACCCTCAATACAGTAGATTTTTGAGTCTATTCGAATATTAAAAAATAATACAAAACATGTTAAAACTACATTAGGGGACGGAAGGGTATTGTGGCCGATGCGGGTATTGTGGCCGATAACGATATTTCAAGAACCATTATAGTTATCAAAAAATGATATATACGAAAAATGTAGATAATTGAATTCGTAGAATGATAGTGTACATCATTTTTTATTTATATCAATATTAATTATTGATTTTCGCTTAGAGAAAAAAATCAAATAATCGTAATTTTTATCGAAAAAAAACGTAAGGTTTACCTTATTTTATAGGCAAGTTATTGAATAAAATTATGTATTTTTAATATATTCAGTTAAGGTAATAAATAATATATCAGATTACATTTATAACAATATTCAATAATAACATAATGACATAGTAATCTGTTATTTAAACCAACGAGTGCGATGCGGCTATTGTGGCCGATGCATGGTGGGTATTATGGCCGATTAATAACCAATCAGCATCGATATAATTTCAATGTGTAAGCGTATCATAAAAATAGTATATTTAGATAAATTCTTTATAAAATCACTGAAATATATTTATGATATGATTGCGGTTGTCGATATAAAACGCGCTGCCTAAATATTAATTATTTTCAATATACCATGATAGTAGTTATATCAAGAACATATGTCCTTTTCATGACCATATGGTTATATGTTCCTATTTAAATACATGTAAAATGTACATTATACCACAACAAATATCATAATATACAATGTATCATTATTATAAGTGTATATATATACACTTGTGTATATACTTTATAATATATCTATACTATCCTACCAAAGATTTTGCGAAGCACAACATTTACCCCTTCGGAAAATCTTTGATCCTACTATATATAGTATATATTAATACATTATAGACTATATTTAGATTGTAAAAATATACACACTATGTACATAATAGTTAAAATCATATATATATAGGTAATATAAATATATATTACCTATTAGTTTATAAAATAATTGGTTTATAATATATAGTATATTTTATATATCCCCATTTAGTAAATCATATTTATATATCGACATCATAATTCCTAGCTATCAATATTGATAACACGATAATAAACCATATATTTTATTATATATATATATAAATATTAAAGATAGTATTACTAATTACCCTTATTTATAGTATTGTTAAGAATCCTAATATAAATGTATATATAATATAAATGTTTAAATTAGTTATTTTTATCCAATTTATCTGATTTTTATTTAATTTATTAAACATAATAAAATAATGATATGTATGTTAAAAGTATAACAATATATTTTTATATTTATATTTAATAATCTATATAAAAACTATATGTTGTAAGTAGTTAAATTTAAGACTATAGCAATGCCTTGGTGTTATTAAATTATTCTAAATTTTAAATTAATGATATGTAATATATATTTATATATATTCATAAATATTCACTAGAAATAAATATAAAATGATGTTAAATAATTTAATAAATTATATTATCTTTATATAAACTATAGTTAATTCAGGTATTTTAAAATAATGTTGGATTTTTCAAACCTAACATTTATATATCTTTTTATAATATGATATAACTTTATTAAAGTTAAATGGATTTGTTTAAAAACCATATTTGTATAATAATTTACGATTCTGGAATGTTATAATATTATTTATAAATCTATGAATATGTTTATAAATTATACACTTCACATTTATTTAGTGAAATCCTATATGTATTATGATATTTCAATAATGTTTATAACATGGATAGGGTTTTATTTAGTTTAATATACTCGTATATATTTAAAATTTCAAAATTATTTAAAAAGCATTTAAAAAGTATATAAATATATAATTTTAAATTAAATTTTAATATAATTAAAGTTATAGATAATTATCTCAATAAAATAAACTATAACCCAGATATTTTAATACAATAATATTATCTCACGATATTATATAAATGATAATTGCTTAATTTAATTAAGGTATATGGTTAATTACATAAATAATAATATATTATATTCACAAGATATATAATGAAATAGAAAATAAAATGTATATACTTTATTAATTTATATGCATATATCGCATATTTTAAATGTATCAATATCAAGCATCGATATAAAGAAAGAAATCGATATTTCTTTATATCGATGATATCAAGTTGATAATATCAACACATAAATCATAACACCAATGTGTACATGAATAACACTGTATATATTAATATATATATATATATATATATATATATATATATAATCGTTTATAATTTCATCGCATATTATGAAATTATATATATATTTTTTATTATTATTATTTTCTTAATTGATTTTGATAAATTCTTTCTCACACATTTCTTTTTTGCCGGTGTCTGCTCCAAATGTTGTTTATATGGAGATGATGTAATTATTGCGGTATAGCCCTTTATTTTTCCTAAGGTTGTATTTTTCCTATAATATTAATTAATATTGTAAGTTGATAAATTGATATATATATATATATATATATAGATATATAATATACGGAATGAGAAGACAAAACGGGCATATAAATACGGAATACGCTGACACGAAGATTAGGCCGACAATTTTGTGTCAACCACCTACTTTAATTTATGAATTACTATATGTTAGAGAAATAATTGGTATCTAATTAAATAATATTTTAATAATCGTTATATTATAATGAATATATTTAATTATCATTTGGTTTTATAGAGAATAGACTATAAATAATTACATTTTTAGATTTCTGCGTGTATATACTTGGTTACACAAAAAAAACGGAATCTGTTGACACACTGTTTTTACCGAAATACAGCAACTTAATGCGTATATGTCAAATGGCAATTTATGAATTAATATATTAAATGTACTTTAGAATAAATATATTGAATAAAAATATAAAAGATGTTATTAATTAAAAATATACATTTTGAATTAAATATTATTATTATTTTGTAAAAATATACATCAATTTCTATTTATAATCAAAGATTTGTATGACTCATAAAAACTTAGGAAATAGTAGTAATTATTTAAATTTCAATATTATTATTTCAGATTATTTCAAAATTTGAATAATAATAAATAATTTGTATATTATTAAATATAGTAGGTATTATATTTTAATAAATTATCTATGTATATATATAGTAAATAAATATATAAATGTATGTTATATATTATTGAATATAGAATCGTAAGTAAGATACTATAGTAACATTTTCGAAATATTTGTTTTTCAATAAGTTATTTATTTTTCATTATATTACATTATTAATTCATTTTAACCTTCCTATATAATATCTAATATTAGTAATATTACTATAATTTTTAATATTTCCAAACTAGTATAAAATGTAAATACTATACATTTATAGTCTACGAATAACCCAACTATAATGTATTTGTACGATATAAATAAAACCATAGGAATACGATTTTTTATATTGATGCTATTATAATAAATTTGATATCATTAGACATATTATTAAATTCTATAATAGAAGTATTTTAGTTTATTTTTATTTAAAAAAAAGTTATGCACAAAAAAAATAGTAAAAATAATACATGGTGTAGATAGGAATTATGCATGTTTTAATTAATTTATAATACTTATGCAATCATGATTCATTCAATAATTTATATTTTTTAATAGTATATATTCGATATTATTAACACATAGATTAATAATCATATTTGTATCCGCTTTTTGTATTGTATTCAATAAATATATATTATTATTATATAATTATTATAATATATACACACTTATATAATTATGTAAGCCTATTTATTTAGTATTAACAAAGATTTTGCGAAGCAAAGATATAACACTCCCTATACATGCAACATAATTTAGTAATATCCCCTGCTGCTGCTAGCAGTAGTATCGAAATCACTGAAATAGATTTAGGTTAGGCTCTATTTGCATACAACAATTTTTTCATTGCTCTATTAAATTACATGCAATATAAATTAGCTTTTATTTACTAAATATATACTTATAGCATTTAAAACATACATATCATATTTGTTTGTTATATATTAGTAATGAACACTTAGTTTTCATCATATAAATATTAATTTAAAGCATATTATTTAACATTTTAAAAGTGTTTAGTTAAATACGAATTTACATTATAGATAACACATAGTTCCTAAAAGTAACCCGCTATAGGTGGCACTGGGGTATTTTGTATACAAATTCGAAAAACACGATTTCGCGTAAGTGTTATATCTTTCCTTCGGAAAATCTTTGGTATTAATTCAATATAAATATAATGGGATATGTATATAGATATACAAAATGTTTAATCTGGTATATATATACCTCAATCCAAAGTGGCGAGTATTAGAATCATTTAGAATTATATTTTAAAGTGATGCCACACATGAAAATATACGCACGAAACAACCTCACTTGCGAATATCAAACGTTTCTATAAAAACATAATTATTTTCAAAATGCATGCGAATATTCGTAGGTATTTACGTTTTACTTCTATTTATATACCTCACTTTAACTCTCCCTAATAAATTCAATATAATGTTAACATTTTAATTAATACATGTAAAAATGTATATAATTATACGAGGGATTTCCATATAGTTTAGGTGTGGAATAGACTTTATAGATATAATAGCCATACCCGAGCTAGCTTTGCTATGTTTTTTATTGTTTATCTATCTATTTTTTATTAATTATAGCGATTCCTGATTCTGCATTTCTGCCGTACACGACCCGTAACATTATGTATTATATATTAACTCATTGATAACAAAATTATTGTCTAATTAATTGATAACGAATTATATTGTTGATTTTATTTTATATTGTATAAAATACTTTTACTATAATTTTAAATAAGCATTTTTTATATTTTCGATAATGATAAGTTATTAGTATTTAAATCGTAATTGAACCAAAATCATATTTTGATACCCGAAACCTTCCATGTAGTCAATTACCCGAAACTACCCGACATCATTTACAACACTAATATGTATATTATATTTAAATATTTATAAAAATATATATATATATTATTTGTCATTAATATTTTCTTGTATAAAAGAATAATAAATTAATTATGGATTCTTACATGTCAATTTTATTTCAAATTAAAATACTAAATATATCAATTGTATCAATTATGTTATATTCATTTAAACAATAATCAATTAATTATTCTTGAAAACTTATATAAATCTTTATATTTGATCAACATTAATAATTTAATTTATATCAAAAACAGATTTTATGTATTTGTATCAAATAATTATAAATATATTTAATTGTATTTCATTTATTTATATTTGTTAGTGTAATTATATTAGAATAATACATTACATAAATATTATTATTTGATTCAAACATTAACATAATTATCAAAATCAAAGTTAGTATATTTGTATATGAATCATTAATCAGAAATGTATTTATATTAAAGTATATTTGTATATACAAGTTGTTAAGTTATTAGAAAAAGAATCAATGCGTTAAATACATTATTTATTAACTTTGTACATTTATCACGGCTCTTATAGATAGGCGTCTAGCATTGCTTAATCATGTGAGACAGTGATGTATGGGCATATCCCTAGCACTCGGCGTGTGTTAGTATAATGCGAGATAATAATAATAATACACAAAGTAATAGTGATAATAACATAACATCACCTCTTCTAAGAAGAAGATATATTACAGGACAAATCGGTAGGGAGTATGCCTGTTCCTGGAGCTTCGGCGTATAGTTTCCTAAGCTGCTTTTGTTCTATAATAGCTGTGTGTGAGAGGATGGTATTATTATCAGATGGTGGTGTTGGGTAATTAGATAAATGTAGTGTTTGAGTGGGGGTATTCTCTATGGTGGTGTAATTTTCTTGGGGTTAGTTGTAGGTGTTGATCGTATTTTATGTCTTGTACGTCATAGGATGTTTCCCGTATGGGTACACATGACATATGATTCTGGTTCGTTTCTTGACAATGGTAGCTGGGGATCATGTGAATTTTAAGGAGTCTCGAATTTGACAGATTTGAACGTTATGTACGATGTATGCAGTTTTCTTGCAAGTAATGTCATCTAGTTAATTTATGTCTGTTTGATGTGTTTGTAGTTTCGTGCGTTCTGATGTTTGGATTGATGTAAGAGTAGGTGTAGAGGGCTGGGGTCATCATATTTTGAGGGTTATTTCTCTAAGATAGTAGTGCTTTAGTTATCTTATTGATGTCTGTATTTTTTATAATGTTCTTTATGGTCTGAACGTGTCTTTCTATGAATTCATTTGATGCTAGGTAGTGAGGACTGGATGAAATGTGGGTGATGTCCTATTAGTTGAGGACATATATGGTATGCTTCTGATGTTTGGTGGTAGTTTCCAATTGCTTATTGGATGTGTCTGGAATCTTTCGCATTGGTTGGAATACCATATTACATATAATATCATGATGTCGCCTTACTTCTTTGGTGCATATGTTATGCTGGATACCTATGCTGTAGGCTTATTTACCGATATGATGATTCCTTTGGACATCATACGCTATAGTTCTATATATACTTTAAAGTTGATTTCGACACATTTATTCGCATGTAACAAGGGTCGTACTTATTTGAAGTGTTACGGGGAATATTCTGGTATCATTTTTGGCGGGTGGTTTTGATATAGGTGGGATTATGTCTGTGCATAATATTTTTATGAGGCTTAGCCTTCTGCAGATGTGTCTATTAGTCATATTATAGGGGGTTGTGGGGATTCGACTATAGTGAAGTTTATATCGTATAATATGCCATTATAATTATAACATATTATTGTTATGCCGTAGGTCGCAATAGGTTTATTTTCATATGCTAAGAGTATGTATGGATAGGGGTTAGTTAAGTAGGCTTTCTAATGTTATTGTATACCTTAAAGGATAGTACATTACTTTAAGACCCTTTGTCAACTTTAAATAATATATATGTTCTATTTTTAAAGGGTATGAATAGTTTAACATAATTTAATAAAAACCTTGTATCTTATGTCCTGGTCTGCTACATGTAAGTTTGATGTAATTTAGTGGACTCCTGTTTCTTATAGTTCTTATAGTAATGTCTGCTCCTACAGAAGGATTTGAAGTTATTCATCTTGTTACAAGCATTGCATCTGAGTCCGAGAACTGCTTCCTGTAATTTATTTCAACATAGTTTTTTTTGTAGTTTTAAACTATATAATTGAAACAAAATATTAATTAGTAAATAATTTAAAGTGTTATATATTACTAACGTTAATCAGTACATGATACCGTGTTGAAACTCATCAAATAAACTGGATTGCAGGTATCCAATTCTATATAATTTAAATATATTAATAAATATATATATACTTAATAGTTACTGATATTTTGAGTAACATATATGTATATATGAGTAATTTATATATATAAAAAATAGTTAGTAGATAATTAAGTATGATAATAAATATTATATACGATTAAATAGTGATATAAAATGAACCAAATAAAACATGCATATTGGAGTATATAAATTACCGGCAAAGATCTAAAAATTATTTAGCTGTAGTAAGTTTGGTGGTGGTAGGTGCGATATGTATTTTTGAGACGGCCATTTTGTTGAATTCATATATGTAGAGATAAGGAAGCATTTTCTCTTTTTTTTAAATGTTTCTAAAATACTATTTATTGATTTAAACTATTTTTTTTATTATATAAAAAAGAAAGAAAATCATATCTATTACATAAAAGTAACAAATATATATTTTACAAATAATAATTCTATTTTTGAATATGGGTTTTGTTATATTATTCATATATATGTTAATTATATATAGAAAAATAATTAGGTAGATAGCTTTGTACTTTTATCTAAACATTCATTTATATATGTAAACATAGCATATATTATTTCTAGTAAAATTCATTTGAAAATTCAACAATAAATAAATTGTAAAGTAATTACATTATGCATTCAGCTAATATAAAATCAATATTATAAAATAATAGTTAATAGTTTATAAGTTAAAGTTAATAATTAATAAGTTTTTTTATCTATATATAAATGTAATTTTTATAGAATTTATATATTAGATATAAAATATTATATAACAATATATTTTAAATATCATGCTATAAAATATGCTTTTTATGTTATTTAAAAACTTATTTAATTGGTAATTTGTTCATAGTTACTAAATAACATATATGTTATATATGCTATATCATCAATTAATAGTACATATTAGTGATCTAAATTTTCAAATCTTTCAATTCAAGTTTCAAATCGAGTCACATCATTTTCAAACATTTATATAAATTATTATTTCAAATCTTAAATCTAATTTTCGAGTCAATTCGAGTCACACCTATTTAATTTTCAAAAATTTGTATGGATTAAATTCACTATTTATCATAGTATTGTAGCCACATTATTATACGTAATATGTAATTTATATACTTATAAATTATATAAGTCATTATTTATATGTATATATATATACAATAAATGCTCCTTTTTTTTCGAGTTTATTCCAAATTATAGTACTAATCGAACTTATTAAATATATTCCTATTATATATAATAGGAATATATTTAATAAGTTCGATTAGTACTATAATTTGGAATAAACTCGAAAAAAAAGGAGCATTTATACGATCAGAGTGATAGATTATTAATATAGATGTAGGGAACTAAATTAGTGAACAAACGTATATTAATAGATAATAGATAAGGACAGGTAGCTAATTGCATATCCTAAATTATTATTATATAATACTCATGAATCGATTTTATATGATACATTGGATGGCATTTAGTGTATGATACACTCTCAATATATAACTCTATGTAGAGAAATATGTACACTTATTAACTATTTTAGTGTTTGTATATTATATATGTGTGTATATATGCATGTATGTAGGTAGGTGTTTATTTAGTTAGATAGGTATGCAGGTAGGTATATGTGTAGATGGATAGATAGTCAGGCAAATATGTAGGCAAGTATACAGGTGGGGAGGTAGGCAGTCAGGTATGTAGGACCTACATATATATATACATTGGGAAAGTAGATAGGTATGTATGTAGGTAGATAGGTGGGTAGTATAGTTAGGTAGGTTGTAGGGCAGGGAGGTATGTATGTAGGTAGATATATGGATGGGTGGGTAGATAGGAGGTAGGTAGGTGGGTGATAGGGTAGTTATATAGGCAAGTAGGTTGGTAGGTAGTCATGAAGGTAGAGAGATATGGGTGGGTAGTTAGGTGGGTGGGTGGAAAGGTAGATAGATAGTTAGGTGGGTGGTAGGGTAGTGTATGCATATAGGTAAGTAGGTACTCAGGAAGATATTTAGGTATATGAGTGGGTGGGTAGGTAAGTAGGTTGGTGGTAGGGTATGCATATAGGGAAGTAGGTGGATGGGTAGGTAGTCAGGTAGATATATGTATGGGTGGGTAGTTAGGTGGGTGGATGGATAGGTAGATATGTGAGTAGGTAGATAGATAGGTAGGCGGGTTGTTGGGTAGGGTATGTATATGGGCATGTAGGTGGCTGGGTAGGTAGTCATGCATATACTTAGGTTGGTAAGTAGGTAGGTATATAGGTGGGTAAGTAGGTATTCATGTAGATATGTAGCTATAGTAGGTATGTAGGAAATCTGCAATGGAATTTGTTTATGTTTACTGTGCTCTCACATTATACTTTGTTTGTAGAAGTAAAGGGGATCAACTGTATATTAGATGATGGGAAGTTTTTACTATCAATAAATTCAATAATTTATGTGACAAACATTGTTTTATGATTTGAAAGTCTTCGAATACAGGAATTGGTAAAGATTTGATGTCTTCAAACATTTTTTTGGTGATTTGAATGTCTTCGAATACATGACATGGTAGAGATTTGATGTCTCCAAACATTTTTTTAATGATTTGAAAGTCTTCGAAGACAAGCAAAGATTTGAATTTTTAGATCACTAGTACATATTACAATTTGTTCTGATATTAACTAATGTATCCATTGAGATCCTCTTAATTAATAAATATATATATATATTTATATACACAAAATTAATTTACCTTACTATGGCAAGCTTTTTCGGCACTTTATGAATCGCATTCTCAGATCATTTATATCTCTCATCACATTTAGTAGAGCACCAGACATGCATACTATATCGTCCATCGACTGCTGTATATAGTTCTTTATAGGCACCCACGATACGTCATTTATGAGATGACATTCAGAGAGGAACATATCTCGCCAGGTTCACTTTATTGCCCCAACAGTGTCCTGAATATAGAAATTAGAAAAATATAGATAAGTATAAATATAGATAACTATATTTATTAATATATATATAAGTTAAATTTGTTTTATAAATAAAATTACTTATTGGCGGAATAAGTCTTAATAGATTACTAAATAAGTCGTCAGAGATTACTTTAATAAATTAATATGAGTAATTAAGAATTAAGTAATATCACTACTCATTAGTAACCTCGTACCACTTGTAAAGTTAAGTGTTTTCATAATTCTACAATTATTATTCTAATATTTATATTTAATCATTAATTATTGATGGAAAATATAATATATACAAATATGTATATAAATAATAAATCTAGATTAGAAATTAAAATAATTTAAGATAACTATAATGTTAAATTCATAAATAATACTTTTAGAATAAACTAAATTTAATAAGACGTACTAGATTACATAGTCCGAAATGACCTCGTACAAGATTAATTTTAGATAAGTTTTTTTATAGATAAGTTAAATTGGTCTATAAATAAAATTACTTATTGACGAAATAAGTCAATAGATTACTCAAAAAGTCGTCAGAGATTACTTTAATAAATTTATATGAGTAATTAATAATTAAATTATTATGGCACGAGGTAATTAGAATGTACGTAATTTAAAAGTACGACTTATTACTAAGTTATTAAATAAGTTATTAGTACTCTCTTACGACTTGTAAAATTAAGTGTTTTCATAATTATAGAATTATTCTAATATTTATATTTAATTATTAATTACTGATGGAAAATATAATATATATATATATGTATATAAATGATGACTATAGAGTCGAAATTAAAATAATCTAAGATAACTATAATATTAAATTCATAAATAATACTTTTAGAATAAATTTAATAAGACGTACTAGATTATATAGTCCGAAATGATCTCGTACAAGATTATTTTCTACCGTAATTAATACTAAACATGTTATTAAAATATAAGTTATAAATCATACTATAATTATGATGTATAAATATTAATTATTAAACACTATATGATTATACAGATAATAATATACTAAACATAATAATATAATTTTAACACTAAATGAATACGATTTTATTAATTTTATAGTTAATAAATTATCATATTTAAAATTATACTATAATAAATTATTATAAAATAATTATCAACAATTATGTATACATTACTAAACAAGTAATATTATAGTAAATATATTATGTGTATTAATAATACTATTATATTATGAATTTTTATTATATATAATGATTATCATTATGATAAGTAAATAAATATTAAGAATGTAAATTGAGCATTACTGTAATGATTACATCATTTATTTAATTAATATAAATTAATTTAATAAATGATTTATCTAGTTGACAATATTATAAATTTAACAATAATTTATGTTATACAATTATCAATAATCATTTTTATAATTATATTTCATATAATATTATACACAACATTTAAAATATGTCTAGTGAGCATGTTTTAGATTTAGAGTTTAAAATCGCGTTATTGTATTTGTATGGTGTTTATTAGTTATGTGTATTTGCACATAATATAATATATTATTAATATATTGATTAATTCAAATCTAATTTAATACTGTTACTCGAGTAATCAAAATAAAAAGTTTCCATATTTTATTCACAATACTATTATTATAACTTTAATATTCACAATTATTTATTATAAATTAAATTATTGTATTAATAATTATTACGAAAAATAAATTTAATAATATAAAGCAGATTTAAAAACACATGTTATATTCAATTATTGAATATTTCAAATTGTATTTTTTAAATAATTTAAAATATATAGATAATATTAAAAATGTTGTATATAATTAACTGTTAATTCAATTTACAATTTAATTTATAAATATATTATTTAAAAATATTATATTAATAAAAAACTAACATACAATTGTCTGTATAACTTGTTTAGATGAATATATTCAAATGAATTAAAATTATAGTTTATTTACATCAATGATTAAAATAACGCATGCGCATTGAATATTCTCATTATAATATGAAACTAGAGTATATGATTCATCATAAATAATGGATACCTAGTAGCGGATTATATGCAATCTTAATTGTAACCCCATTCGTGTTTATTATGCATGAATAAAATTGAATACCATTCCGGTATACTTTGCGTGGGTTTTTTTAGGTTGACAATTATTTTGTATATTTGTCATTAATGATTATTTTATAAAACCAAATATGGAACATTATATTATATATATTAATTAAGTATAATATAAAATTTCAAATTGATACCTATTGTTAAAAAAAGGTATGCCCATTAGGTATATTTTTGATTGTCAGCCGTTCCCGTAAAGAATGACTATATATATATATATATATATATATATATATGTATATCATCTATAGATGATTAGTTTAAAATATATAGTATAGTAATATACCGATTTTACAACTAGATAAAGTAAGATTCGATTAAAGCACGTTGACTAAATTATTAATTTGAGAATAATGCAAATTATATATTGTACAGTAATATGTTAATATAATTATAAATCCGTTTATAATAAATTATTATTATATATAAAATATGTGCAATGTTACTAATGATTTTAATTAAATGTATATATTCAATTATTATATATTAATGTATAAATATGTGTAATGTTAATATGTTATACTGTATAACTTATACATATAACATATATAAATAAAAACCATATTTACGAGAGGGGCCTGCAACTTCACCAGTAACCAAACTTTAAAGTAGGCTATCTATGGAAAATTTAATTATTATTATATTTATAATATATACATGTATATATATATACATGTATATATATTGAATTGAATTGAATTGAATTGTTTATTTAAACACCAATATAGCGGGTGCCCTCTCTGGTGTATAATAATAACGAAAAATAATAAAAACAAACGAATAGAAAAATACAAAATAACAAAAAATTAAATTAAATAGATTTAGATAGGATATAAAGATTAAATAACGCGTATACAAAAATAAATTAAGAAGTGTTTAAATAATGTTTTAGTTTCTTTCTAAAACAATATAAGGATTGGACCTTCCGTAAGTCATACGGTAGGACGTTCCATATGCGAGGAACAGCGGAGGAGAATGCCCGATTACTAAATCCATTGAATAAAGTATTGCTCTCCAACAGTATTGCATCAGATGTTCGAATCTTCTTCAGTATGCGACGACGTTTCAGTTGAGTATGCAGATAGTCAGGCTTACCTAAGAATACAGATTTATGAGCTAGACAGAGTAAACGATATTTGCATCGCTTTCTAAATAATAGCCATTTAAGATTATGTTGGTGTTCATCTGTTTTCAAATGTTCACTACGATTGATATTGTAAATAAGGCGTATAGAAGCGCGAATAATTCTATCAATCTTTTTAACCTCTATATTCTTTAAGTCACTAAATAATGATCCGCAATAATCAATTCTGGATAATACTAGAGCATTAATAAGTAGTTTAGTAATACGCTTAGAGCAATACTTTCTAATATGTCTAATCCTACGTAGATGAAAGTTAGCTGATTTTGATATAGAATTAATGTGAGCATCAAAAGATAAAGTACTATCGAAGATAACTCCAAGATTACGAACTGAAGCAGAAGGATGTATAACCCTACCATCAATGATTACCGGTGGAAAAGTAGTATATACCCTAGATACATTTAGTAGTTCGGTTTTAGAGGTATTTACTAGTAGATCGTTTCTAAGAAGCCAATTAATGATATCAGATGCACATTCCAGAAGTTCCAAATTGGAGTTAAGCGAGTTAACAGGAATTTTAATAATTAGCTGTATATCATCAGCATATATATGGTAGGTAATATTAGGAAATTTACTAATAATATTAGATAGAGGACGCAAGTAAATAGAAAACAATAAAGGACCGAGTACTGATCCCTGAGGAACTCCACATAGTATATCAATGGGAGGCGAAATATAATCATTCACTTTTACTGAGGAAGTTCGATCGTTAAGAAATGAAGTTAACCAGCTGAGAGACGAACCTTCAATTCCGAGTTCCTTAATGCGTTCAATAAGAATATTGTGGTTTAAAGTATCAAACGCACTCGAAAGGTCGAGTAGCAATAGTTGCGCACAATGAGAGGAGTCGAGCGATTTATAGGATATATATATATATATATATATATAGTTGCCTTGTATATATCATTAACATATAAGTTAATAATACAATTTCATTATTATAGTATATAAAATATACTATATATAGTATATTGTACAATATAATATCAAATATATTTATGAATAAAGTCTGTGAACTCACCATCTAACCGTAAAACATTTAAATACTATAACTATAGTTATATAGACTGCCTATAGGCGGTATATAATCATTATAATATAAATAAATGTATATAACTTTAAATGTATATAACTTATATAAATAAAAACCAAAATCACGAGGGGGGAATTTCATTTGTAACCAGTATACCATTATCAGAACGTGGGCAATATCTTGAACGGAATTCCGGACAGATTAATCTGTATATAATTTCATTATTATTATACTTATATTATATATTTATAAATACACTTTATATATATATATACAAATTATTAAAATATTGTTTTTTATTCTATAGAATAATATATTGTTAAATAAATATACATAATATATGTGTATATTGATTTAACAATAATTATTATATTTAATACTTTAATTAAGGTTTTTTCCATATCAAAAATATTTAAAGCTTATAATACATATATTTTAGTGCATTTGTTTAATTTAATTAATAACATATGTTTTTCTAATTGAAAAAATATTAAACTATAATTACACATTAATTACACATTAATGACATTAAGGCCTATACTTATATATAATAATGTATAGAAAAATATATTATTTATATTTTTATATCAATAAAAAATAATATTTTAATATATATATAAATACAAACCAAAATCACATGATTGTGTGTTTCATTTGTAGCCAGTATACCATTATCAGAACGTTTGGCAATCCTTGAACGGAATCTGTATATAATATCATTATTAAAACATTGTTACTATACATGCTATTTAGAGTTATATATATATATATATATATATATATACAATATATACTATATATATACTATAATTACACATTAATTACACATTAATGACATTAAGGCCTATACTTATATATAATAATGTATAGAAAAATATATTATTTATATTTTTATATCAATAAAAAATAATATTTTAATATATATATAAATACAAACCAAAATCACATGATTGTGTGTTTCATTTGTAGCCAGTATACCATTATCAGAACGTTTGGCAATCCTTGAATGGAATCTGTATATAATATCATTATTAAAACATTGTTACTATACATGCTATTTAGAGTTATATATATATATATATACAGTAAAACCTCTCTATAAGAAACTATTTTTTTTCAGTACTTTTGTTCTTATAGAGAGGTTTTCTTATAAAGAGGTTTTTACTTTTCCAATGATTTTAAGAATTCATTTATAATTGAAAATGCATATCTATAGGTTATATATATATATATAGTATATTTATTTTGTATACTGTTTTAAATGTATACTGTATTGTTTGCGCTTAGATATGTTAATACATAATGACATTTTATTAGATTTACATTAGAAATTATAAATTATGAATCATCATTGATGAATATAATATAATGAATATTATAATAATCTATTATTTAATAATTAATTGTATAATATAATAAATTGAATCAACAATACCCAGATCAATACATTTAAGGATATAATAACATTTATTAAATTTTTTTAATAAATTTAGTGATATACAATAACAATTATTAATTCATTTTAATTCATTCCTACTATTTATGTAATATAATATTATTTTAAAGATACAAATTATAGAAATTAATTATTATATAAGATATTTCTATAATTGTTATAAATATACAATACTTCTATTTATATGTAATTATTTTGTATACAATAAGTTTCTTATAAAGAGGTTTTTCTTATATTTTCTTATAAGATTTTCTTATAAAGAGGTTTTTTAATGTGGAAAAGGTTGAATTCCAAATGTGTGAAAAATTTTCTTATAAAGAGGTTTTTCTTATAAAGAGGTTTCTTATAGAGAGGTTTTACTGTATATATATATATATATATATATATATATATATATATATATACATTAAAGATATGTCAGGCTAGCATTTAATTATATAATTTAATGTTTTACCCAATAGTATTTAGTAAATACTCATATTTTCATTCAAATAAATATACAACTAAATATTTTTCTATGGAATAAATGTATAATTCCATATTATATGGAAATATATTTAATTGCATATTGATTTAAATATGAAAAATGAATATAGTATATACTATATAGTACATATTTTAATAACATTTTAAAATAAATCTAGTTTTTTAATCTTATTATTAATATTGAAAAAATTATATATTAATATATTTTTAAATAGATACTAGAAAATTAGTTAATATGTTAATTTATATTTAAAGAATACTATAAAAATCCGATAAAAATTATATTGTTATTAATATATCATATATGTCAACATGTATAATAGACTAATTTGATGAATAATTTATTATAATTTTGTTTTTAAAATGATATATATGTATATAATATATACTATATATAGTATATATATATATATATATATATATATATAATATATGTAAATGATATATAATGATATACATATATATATAATCTATATATATAATATATTACAATTTATATATGCATGTATTCATAATATGCATTGCATATAGATACATACATGCATGTATAATATCAATATTACAATTTACAAAATCCTTATAATCCTTATAAAATTAACTTACATGGAAAAGTATGTAATAGTTATAATATACTACTTTATATTATATAAATATATTTATTAATTATTTTATGTGGATTTAATTAATTTGAATTGATTTTTATTAATTGATTTTATTTCATTTGAATTTAATTTTATTATTCTATTTGAATTGTTTTTATGTAATTTGAATTGATTTTTATTAATTCATTTGAAATTAATTTATGTCATTTGAATTTAATTTAATTTTGTTGTAATATCTAGTATAATTCTTCACTGATATGCATATAAATATATAGCAGTGTAATTTACCCTGAATTGTTTTTATGTAATTTGAATTGATTTTTATTAATTTTTTTTAATTTTATTAATTCATTTGAAATTAATTTATGTCATTTGAATTTAATGTAATTTTGTTGTAATATCTAGTATAATTCTTCACTGATATGCATATAAATATATAGCAGTGTAATTTACCCTCATATTTGCATCATATTTAGATCATATGATCCTCCCACATATTTATTCTATAATTTATAATTGAAAAAATATAAAACTATAAATACACATTAAAAAATTATAAAAAAACACACATTATAAAAATAATGGGCGATTAATGCCTTTTGGGATTCAGAGGGTTATATGAAAATTGACAAACGACAATTGTATTACTTATATTATATATATATATATATATATATATATATATATATATATATTACATTATTATTTTATATTGCTATAAAATAAATAATATATTTTTTTATACATTATTATATATAAGTAATTCCAGTTTTATTAATGTGTAATTATAGTTTGATATGTTTTCAATTATAAAAACATATTTTATTAAATTAATCAAATTTTCTGGAATATATTTATTATGAAAATGTATATATATATATATATATATACATATATGTATATAGAATTAATAACATATATACTATGTATTATATTATATAGCTATATACATATATAGTATATAGTATATACATATATACTATATATTATATAGTATATATATATATATATATATATATATATATATATATATATATATATATTGTTATTGCTATTGTTATTTTTATTTTGTGGAGTCCTTTCATCCATTTACATTTATAGCTATATTATATAGCCTATATATCATATATTATATATGCCATATATAATATATATTATATGGCTCTAATGTCCCTTCGAAGCCCCTCTCATGTTAAGTCATCCATGGTTTTAATGAGAGCTGATCATTTATTTATACACAATTATATAATATCACTTCTAAATAATATTTTAAGACCTATTTTTATGGTCCGGATGGGGCTCGTATCCATGTCCTATAGTATACTGCTTGTGTGTATGACGCATTAGCTAACTGAGCCACACAGGCAGTTATATATATATATATATATATATATATATATATATGTATATCTGATGTATTTCTTTTTCTCAGTATAATATTGGATAATTATTATAAAATAACATATTTATTAATAACTGTTTAAATTAATTATTAATTAATAATTATAATATTATTATTATTAATAATATTATTAATAATATATAATTATAAGCATAAGATTGTCATCCTATTTAAACGATTTAATTCCATACATAACTATATAGGTTTATATATAGTTATATATATATATATATATATCTTTATATAGTTAAATAATTTAATTCCATATATTTTTATAGTACACATTTTAAATTTTATATTTATATACTATAGTATATTACGATTAGTATACTAATTGTCACGTATACTACAATAATGGTACAAATTATAAGTATGGCACTGTATTAATATTTCATATCACATAATCAAATACAATACTATATATATATATATATTAAAATATATTACCTGATGTTTGTTCCTGAGTTCTAAGAGTGAGACAATGATATATATTCCTGAAGCACCGTAACCAATCTATTCCTGCCATTTCATTTTCAATATAGAATCGATGTTCAATACAATTTTTATTTGCCATTTCGTTCAAATTAATCGGCTTACATTTGCATTAATAATGTGAGACATATTAAACTAATTAATTAAAACATAAATTTGTAGCTGAATATAAGTAAAACTAAATGGGATAACGATTACTTATAAATATAATTACTATAAAAGTGCGTGTGTATCTTGATATCTGATAAAATGTATTTTATTTTCCAATTATAAAAATAGTGCGTATTTGAATACATGACGCGATCCTAGTGGCTATTTCGGAACTATCGACCATAATACCCGCACTAGTGTATTTTATCTCTATTTATACGGAAAATTTGCTTTTTAATAAAAATCAAATGACTTGAATACAAATAATTAAATGAGTAAATGTTGATAGCCATTATTTAGAACAACATATTGTAATTGTATATACAACTTATTGGATCATAATATCCAATATTAGTATGATATATTTTGTTTCTTGTAAGGTAATAAAAATATCGGCCATAATACCCTTCCGTCCCCTATAAATATATGTATATATAGGTAAAATCAATTAATCATTTTGCATTGTTTCATATTTGAAGTAAGATTTATTTAAATAAATACTATATTTCATATATATATATATTTAGTATTAATCAAATAATTAAAAATTAAGTATTTAATATTAAGCATCCATCACGTTTTTGATGATTAATGTAAACTCTGAACTTATTATTTAACATTTTTCTATAATTTTAAAAGATTGATTTGGATTCGAAGGTTTCGAAAACTTATATTTTTGTATTTGAAGGATTCGAAGCAGAAGATTTTAAGATTTGAATATTTTTTGGATTGAGTTTATAATTTCTGTGAATTGATAGATTTCGAAGCCTTCCAACTATTTTAAATTGTATAACCAACAATAATAATACCAAATTAAAAATGTACAATTATATGAAAAAGAAATGAAGACTATTCGAAAATAGACATGATGTTATATTATTATAATCAATATACATTTCGTTACAAATATAATTCATAATATTATATCTAGGGTGAGTTTACCATGCCCCAATGTGCCCGGTTTGTGGGTACATTTAAATAATATTTGTTCATGAATTTAGTAAATGAGTAATGTAGGGGAGGAAAGGGGGTAGTGGACGAGGAGGGAGTAGTGGCCGTTTTAACGCTTAAATGGTGCTTGATAGGATAACAAGTTCTATATACAATATTTAGATAATAAAAATATCTATAATATATAGTAACATTTTTTTTTTAAATAATTAATTAATTACTCATTTTTATTATGTAATAATTTTTTGTCAAATTTTGACAAAAAACATGATTATATATATTTATGATTATTTATGTGTAAGAGTATGTGTATATATAATTAAATCATTGAATCAAATAAGGTGCGTATGTATCATAAATATAATTATTTAATATTACATAATTAAACAAAATATACATCGAATAAATTACGAGACACCTATCGCATTTTATGGTACTAGCGGCCACTATAGTATACTCTAGTATACTAGAGCCTTGCCTTATGTTAGTGCTTTTTGTAATGCCTACTCAAACGTTTATATTATTAGGTTAAACACTTTATATATTAAAGTGAAATCACAGTATTCTAGAACTATATGATTTCTAGTTAATTCAAAAAAATAAGAGCCTACAATTCAGTATTTATTGATATATTAGAAATCTTCTGAGACATATTAATTATCGTCCACTACTCCCTTCCCTCCCCTATAGTGGATATATATATATATATATATATATATATATATATATATATATATATATATATAATATATTATATATATATATTATATATTATATATTATATATATATATATATTTGTATATATAAATAAGTAACTTAGAATTAAATTTATAAATATATATATATATATATATTAATGTATACTATACTTTAAAATTAATATATATTTATTAAAATAATGTAAATATAATAATTATAACCAAGAATTGTCATATTAAAAAAGGGTTCTTACAAAAGTACTTGCTCATATGCCTATATACATGCAGAATATATGCAGAAAAGACTATATGTATCGTTCTATTTATATATATATATATATATATATGGTAATTTAGGATATAAAAATATATTCAATTGTATAATATTATACCTATATTATATTATTATATTTAAATAAAATATAGGGTATCATTTTATTATAAAATAAAAACCTTTTAATAAATAAAATTACTCATAGTGTCATATAAAATACCTATAGGCATTAATGAATACATTAGTAAATATTTAACCGTATCTTTGCAAATTATATAAGAGTAAATATTATTATATATTTAATATTTATTTGGTAAATCCCAAAATACTGTAATTATGTATTTGCTAAATGTGTGAAAATCCTTTCGTCTGCTGATTATACAAGTTATATATAATTATTAATGATTGCCATAATACATATATAGGAATTCCTAGGTACCTATTGGTTTTTATATAACGCTATAACGTATATGAGTAATAGTAATGAGTAATACTCATATATGAGTAATTTATTTTATATAATACTTTTATTATATAATAAAATTATGCCCTACATTGTATTTTATTATAATAATACAATATAATAATTATTACCTTAAGTATAAACTATATTTATTAAACTTATGCAATACAATACCTACATGTTTACATGGTATTATATTATAATCATTTATATAATAATATTTAAGAGTACCAATTTATCTAACATTAGTTAATATAATAGATTTATATATATATATATATATATATATATCTATATATCAATATGTATTATAATTATTTATGAATCATTTTATATTATTATAACGAGAAGTTGACTTATTCATTATAAAATTATCATCATTTTATATTTATATTTACAAATAAATATGTAAAACATCTCTCATAGTATATATGATTTAATATAATTACAATACTGTTGATTAATACTGTTGAATATACTTTATTTATTAATAATCACTTTATTATATATATATATATATATATATATATATATATATATATATATATATATAATAATATAAGATTTATACATATTACATTTAAGTATAGTCAGGTTATACCACGGTTATTAAACTAAAGATAATATACATCAATGAGTGAAAGTGAATACTACATTTTTAATTATACGGTAGAAGTTTACTCATCATATCTCGGATGATTTATTATATAATAATTATTAGTTAATATGTTGATAGGTGTGAAATCCGGTGATACGGATGATCTATGGGTTTACGTATATAGGTAATTATCTATTATAATATTTAGTAGCTATACAGGCCTACGTATATACTATATACTATATACTATAATTATATACTATAATTATATACTATATAGCTATATGTTTATTGTGTTCATACATCTATAAGCTCATAAACTAGTGTATATCATATACTATACACTGTATAGTATACAGTGTATAGTGTATACATTAAATAGTTTTCATAACTATATTATAAAATAATTAAAATAATAGCCAATATAAGTATGACTATATATATAACCTATGTCATGGTGATTAATATATAATAACGTATTATCGATATATATAGCGGGCATGGTGTATTAATTATATAATATTATATAAATTGAGTATTACATACTATATAGGTATTTAATATGTATATGTATATATAATATATATATAGCAGACTTTGTTCCATTAAATCAAATCCCCGACTATCCCACCTATATATTTATATTTATTTTATTTTTAAATGTTTTATTGACTACAAAATCTCGTGGTGGTTATGGGCGTCATGAGAAGGAAACAAAAATAAAATAAATAGAGTACAATAAAAATGAAGGAAGAGTGAGGGTAGGTCATAATGTTAAAAGGTGCGTGGAGAGTTTACATTTAAATATTCACAGGGATTTCAAAAACCTAATGTCATATGGTAGAGCATTCCAATATTTTGGAGCTACCACAGAGAAAGCAGATTCAAAGTGAGCAGAGAGAGTCGAGCGTTGCACAATAATCATCGTGTGACATTTCCTGCTAACTCGACTAAGGTTATGAATACTGATCATCTCTGTTAGGTACTAGAATATATACGAAACTCCCTACATTACAAAACCCGTTTATAATGTAAAATACTTTATCATGCATATATATTGAAACTGACCTATAAATACTAAACCTATATTTAACACACATACCAATTCATTTGAAATACGCCTTATATAATTATATTGACTGGTCTCCTCCCCCTATAGGGTAATATATTACCATACATTAAACTTTCCTTACTAAATGGGAATATTCTACATTAAATGTATATCTTCCATTCCTTCATCTAGTAATGTTTCCCTTAATAATAATTCCGACCCCAACCAAATAACCCTTCTGAAAATGCTAACCAACCTTATTTTCCTTTAAAGTCAACTCCATCTGTTGATCTAAATGATTCAATCTCCAAAAGTTTCCTAGTTGCACTCACTAAAATTTACTAATTAACCTATACCTTCCTATCATAACTCACCTTCAATAATTCAATCTGAATGACTATCTGAACACATTGCCATAATCAATATTCTTTCTCTTCGTTCCAATGCCTCCCTATTATTGCCATTCCTTTAAAAGTCTGATTTTAGTATCATTATATTAACGGATACTTGATTTCTCAAGATGATTCCGACATATTTGCCATATATATGAAATATTTCATGATTCTGGTTATATATTTCTCTTAAAGCTAAGACTATCAGGTTTTTATAATATTTTCCGAAAATGAAAGTCTCGGCTCGGCATCAAAAAGCTCTGTATTATTTACATCATTAGATGAAATTTACATTATTATTCACTGAATTGCGAAATTGGCGCATATATATATTTTTTTAAATGATGTAAATGTGAAATATATAAAAATTAGTATTAACATGTAACTTCAAAAAAGCATAATTTCGTCTCGGTTATGTTTTTTAAAAGTCTCAACTCGGCTAGGGCTCGTTTGGCAAGACTCTCGGCTAAGCTCGGGTTCGTTTGGCTAGAGACTCATCTTGGCTCGAGCTCGTTTTTTTTCCGAAAATGAAAGTCTCGGCTCGGCATCATTTACATCACTAGTCTAAACCCTATAGGGTAATATATTACCATGTATGGTATAAACCCTTTGTAATTGCATATATGCCTATACATTACATAATTGCCTATAATATGTATACGTATTAGATATGTTCGATGTATATGTTTAATTAGTTTATTAATACGGCCACTTACAACAATGAGTTTGTATGGTGTATTCATACTACATAGGTATTACTGTGGTATACCTATTGTTTATATATATATATAAACCTGTTAACCTGTGCCATCGTGTCGTATCCGACCCCTGGCGAAATCGATGACAGCAGCTCTCCAACTCCTCCTACATCTTGAGGCTCGAATCATGTATATATATATAATATATATATACATATAGGTATTCCGATAGAGAACGACCTGACTTCTTTCTCTATGCATATACCAATGGGTGTACCCTTAACTACAATGGGTGTACAATGGGTGTACCCATAACTACAAGTATGTAAATTTATGTGTAATAATAGGTGATGGGCCTATATGATTCACGCTATACACTATACTACGGGTATAGTCAACGTATAATGTATACATTTAATTGATACATCAATTATGAACAATGGGAATTGCCCATTGTTCAGTATAGATCCTCGTTTGTGAACACGTATCGAACGAAATCAGATAGCGCGCGGTAAATACGCGTCTCTCCTATGTGGTAACACGTGATATACATAACAACCGGTTGTGGTATGTATTCGTATACAAATTGGTACACTACACCCACGCGCTTAATCTCTACTATCTTTGTTTATATTATATAATATTGTGTATTTCATATGTATTGGTAAAACCCGAGATATTTACTTTTTTGTAGAATATTGGTAAATCCTTAGAACTTCTGATTAGGTCCTGGTATATTAGTATTGTATTGTATATATTGTTTTAATAAATATATATTACTACTCTTTATAATTCATTTTATGTAGTATTACTTTAGGCCAATCCTATAGGAATAGGTAATTAGAGTAGGTACTACATACTATGTATAGGTAAAGGCATAATACAAGTACATTATATAAATTACTTAAAATTAAAGATAGGTATAAGTTTAAGTATATAATTAAGATAATAGAATTCATTTTTTATACAAATACTATGATTAATAATACAATAAAATATGTCTTACATATATTAATGTATCTATTATATATATAATAGATATATTAATATAAGTAATCCATATTGTGTTAATATCATTGCATCTATAGATGTAGGTAATATATACCTAATATATATATATTTAATACATTTTCAATTTACATTAAAAATATAGGATCTTCATAACTTTACCATTTTAGATAGCTTATGTATCAATATATAATATTAGTTTTAATATCGATTATGTAATTATATAGAACATATCCTAAATATATATGTTCTAAATATAGAACAAATACATAGAAATATTCCTATATTATTATACGTGTACACATACACACACCCACACATATATATATATATATATATATATATATATATATATATATATATATACACGTTCATATACATGCATATATGATTATTTGTCATATATTCGTTATAAATCATTCACTTACCAAACTATTAGTCATATATGACTAGGGTAAACCCTATTAGTCATGTATCAGACTACAACAACAGAATAGATCACGTGTACACAACACACGTACTAAGTACACTGTACTCATACTAGGTACTACTTTAATACTACAACTATCTAGTATATTATAGTCAAGTATATTGTATAAGTTCGTCATAGGTTCAGCTCTGCGTATATTAGAGTTTTCACACAGAATGGTAAATTACCAATGGTAATACCTTACATTGGGTATAATGTATATATATATATATATATATATATATATATTTATATATAAACACTATATATAGTGTAGACTATAGTGTATTCAATTGGGTATTAATGTAAAACACCCTATTATAACACTCTCTGGTGTGTTTATGAATAGAGATACCAGATGCTGTCCTACGTAGGTAGGTTAACTAGGGCAACATTGATGTATACATATATAGGTATACTACGAAATAGGTGCATTATGAATGTCACATGTGCGTCATGTAGTATTATACACGTACACGTACATTAGGTAATATCACACCAACGGGTAAAGAATACATTGTACACAATTAAATATTTAGTGAAAAATACATTATAGTTAAAATAATGAAAAATATTAATTATACAATAATTTAATAATTATAGAAAACATAATGCAATGCACAGTATTGTAGATTAATTAAATATTCATAAACAATTGTTTTGTTAACAAATTTTAACAAATATTTGTATATTAATATAAAAATATATGAAAATTATAATTTGAATAAGTAGGGGAAAGTAACCGAATACGGACAGTTTTTATTACTTAATTACTAATTTTTTATTACGTTAATACATTATTGAAAAAAAAATTAAATTTAAAACCTTCTCAAGAATATACAAATTTATCGATATATAATCAATATATCGATAAAATATAACACTATATTATTAAAAAATAAAGCATTCTAAACATTATATATATATATAATTTCTATATTTGTTATCAAATATTCATAAAGTTATAAGCATATATCTAAAGGTCATATAATTCCCTAATACGGAAACTCGAGATGTCTTAATACAGACACCCTGTAACCAATCAGCGCGCAGCGTATGAACTATTCTGATCTTCATAAACGCGACGTTTATGAAGATCAGAATAGTTCATACGCTGTCGCGTGAGTTAAAATATTAATACCACTAATAAAGCTAAATCTAAAAATTGTATTATTTAGATACTTAAATTGCATTATTAATTTAAAAAAATAAATAAACTACTAACTAATTAAATTATAATAAATTATTCATAAAATTAATTATAAATAATGTAATTGTTATTTATCTGATTGATACATCAATAATATATTGTTTATCTAGTGGTATATATGGTTCCGTATTATAACACAGGGTGTCCGTATTCGGAAATGGGTACCGAATACGGACATCCCCGTTATCTATGGAATTAAAAGATTAAATCAAATGTTAAAATCACAATAATATCTATAATCATATAATATTAATATATTGTAATTTTTGAATTAAAATAATGAGTCATAAAATTCTTACTTACCTTACCAGGTCGAGCTTGCTCGGCAGTTTTTGACTCTCTTCTTCCATTCATATTTATCGTCCATCGCAGTTTTAAATTCATTTACATTACACAGTGTATCCTCCATGAGTTGGTCAACGTATGTTTTTCGCGGCCGTCCTCTTTTTTTCTCACCATGGGTAGGTTGCCATAGAATAGTATCTGATGCTTATTTCTCCAACAGTGACCAGAAAAACGAAGTCTTTGCTGTCGTATCGACGTGCATATATCCGGTATATTTGCATATATTTCTTTATTGGAAGGATGGTCCTTCCAAGATACACATAAAATTCTAAGACCATTTTTGTCACAGTGTCCGTATTAGGTTACTTTCCCCTATACTTATTATATAATATAATTATAAGTATACATATATTCAAATGATATACCCTATAGGGTATACTATAGTATAAACTATATATACTATAGTATATACTATAGGGCCTATAAGGTATATAATTTTAAAAAGTAGTATTAACCAATATATCGTAATTATAGAAACCCAAACGATTGTACTATTACCGATACCCTAATTACCTTAATCACGTTTTCCTAATACTGACATCACGTGATTTATAACATCCAATACAAATAGATTACCTCAGTACCGTGGTCTATTTTTTATATTATTTGTAATCAATTAAATAATCATTTTAACCCGTCAATAGTTTATTTTATCAGCGTCAATAACAGTATACAATACTTCTTTAGTAGTTACTATATGTAGTTGTATTCATATTTACGTTAATTTAAAGTTTAATATAAAAATATAAAGTTATATTATAAATTTTATCTGAATATTAAAACTTATATTCAATGATATATATTAATTGAGTGTGTTTATAATTCATTAAATATATATATGTATAGTATACCCTATTACTTACATAAACGGTAGAAGAATCATCAAATAATCGGAATGAGAACATTAACCGCAACATCAGATAGGGTACAACTATAGTCGTACGACCGTGTTCCATTGAGCAGTATCGAACAAAAATATTAAAGCAGCGATCACATCTAGCGACTTTGCTAATAAGTCAAGAAGAAGAGGAAGAGCATATGGTAACTGTACACGCGTGACCTTGAAGTCAGGTAGCAAGACGAGCTTAGCCCACTGTATTATACGTTACAGTCACAGCTGTGTTAAGGGATACCAAGGTCGTGTCCTTGGGAATACCACGCTACTAGTGCTGCCACATAGCGTATTATATCACCTCTACGATTAGAACCACTTAGTAAATATAGGTATAAGTGTACACTAATTGTAGTATAATATCGGTATATGATATAGTCTATACACTGTTAAAAATAAGGGTATAACATTATGAAATATATGGTATAACATATGGAAATACGAGTTATACCATACAATTACGTTAAATGGTATAAGATCACATATTATATGGTATAACATTTGATTTTTTTAGTTATACCATATAGATTAATTGAAATGGTATAAGATCACAAATTATATAGTATAACATTTGTTTTTTTTAGTTATACCATATAGCTTAATTTAAATGGTATAAGATTACGAATTATATGGTATAACATTTGTAATTTGTAGTTGTACCATTAGCTATTAAATATAATGGTATAACTTTATGAATTATATGGTATACAATATGGAAATACCAGTTATACCATACAATTTTAAAATTAAGTTTATATTTGATTGAAAATAAAATGTATAAGAATATAATTCATAATAGTATCCTTCATAATATCCTTAATATAACAGTTTACTTATTGTTGTGTTAAATTATTATAGACATAGCATGTATTGCTTCTAATTGCAATTAAACTGGTTTTCAGAAACTATATAGATTCCCCATAGGGAAATATGTATACATATACATATTTCATATATTTCATATACAAATACTTATAATTATTCGAGTATATGTATATATATATATATATATATATATATATATATATATATATATATAAATAATTCCATTTTATTTATTAACATATTCTATTTCCACTCTACACTCAACATGAGAAGCATCTATTTTTCAACACATTAAAATATACATAAGTTATTTATACTACATTATATATATATATATATACAAATTATATCATATTATATATAATAATATAAAAGTTTATATAATATATAATTTTATAATATATTTATATATTATTTATAATATATAATTAAATTGTTAGAATATAATTATATAATTATATATATATATATATATATATATATATATATGTTATAAAGTCAAAGTTGTAGATAGGTATACCTAGATATATATATCGATTAATGTAATATACATTTAAATGCATTTAGCATTACGTAACAGAAATCGAAATATCTAAATAAAACTTTAAACTAGATTTCGGTGTCTCGCTCTGTGTTAAATGCATATATGTCTATAGCCATAGCCATGTAAATGTTTATTTTTCTGGTATTTTATATTGTTATCGTCTGTAAAGTATATTTCGTTATTTGTCTATAGAATAAATTCCATTCGGTGATATTGCATCATTCTTCGGTTTGCATCTCATTGGGTAGGTACTATTATTATTATTATAATTATTATTATGTTATATTATTATTATGTTCAACAGGTCTTTGCTTTGATTAATAAACTGTATTAGAACATTCACATTATTACATACATATATATTATAAAATTATGATAACTATATGCCAATCATTAATATGCAGGAAACTGTAGAATTATTTGCAGAATTTCAAATTTCATTTAAAATATTAGAAAAACTGCCGGAGAGGAATAGTGAGTTGATGGGGATGATAAAGCATATAACGTATATACACAAATATATAGACGAATATATTGATGTACTAGGTATCGCTACTACGCAAACTGATCAAACAGGTAATTTAGTTATCTAATTAATAACATTAGTTAAATATCTATATAAAATAAATATGCAATTATATTTTATTAGTCCATGGATAGTATACTATATATCCATATATGGTCAATTATTTATTTTATTTTTAGTTCACAATGTAATTAAATTTAAATAATATTACTAGGTACTAATAGGTATATATAAATAATGTTAACTGTTGTACAAATATTATCAATATCCTTCTTTCCTTAATCAAATATAGATTATAAAGTGTATAATTAAATATATAATATAATATTTCCTAAAATAGATGCGGGAATCATATATTTTATGATGGGAGTTTGCGAATTATTGAAAAATGAATTTACAATGAAAATAAAGACAAGGTTACTTAATAATTACTTAATAACTATAGATTTAATATTATAGTTATTTTATGATTTTTCGTATGCTAATTCAAAAGTATAGTATACTCTATTATATATATATAACTGCAGTAATTAATATAATATATTGGATTTTTCTAATTACAATTCTAACGTATATAAAGTATACAATTATAAAGTATACTTTATATAGTATTATCATATATGATATTAACTGTATAAAGTTTCTTATAAGATACATATTTATACTATTATATAATATACAATATTATTATTCATACTCTAGTATACTATATATATATATATATATAACTTATATAAATATTTGAATTTTAATTGCAGGAAATAATGACTCCATGGATACATGGATATATGCATATATCAGAAAAGAGGATGCTTATTATGTGTGTCGATAATTGTTTGGTTTTCGTTCAAAATAATTTATTTCGTATTTTATTAAGTGGTAGCCTATTGTTAATTTTATTTGTTTCACGTAACATGTCCTACAAACATTAATTGTTTATGTAATTTTGTATCACGTTATTTATTTAAAAATGTATCTGTTAATAAACAATATTGTTACACCAAAATATGTGGTTTTTAGAAAATAAATTATCATTATAAATGTCGATTCCATATATAAATTAATAATATAGAATAGTAAGTTATTATAAATACTGATATACATTTAAATAAAATATAGTATAACTTTTAATAAATTATGATATAACTTTATATAATATACATTTTAATAAATTATGGTATAACTTTATATCAAATATGGTATAACTTTTTATAAATTATGGTATAACTTTATATAATATATGGTATAAATTTTAATAAATGATGGTATAATTTTATATCAAATATGGTATAACTTTTTATAAAATATGGTATAACTTTATATAATATATGGTATACATTATGGTATAACTTTATATCAAATATGGTATAACTTTTTATAAAATATGGTATAACTTTATATAATATATGGTATACATTATGGTATAACTTTATATCAAATATGGTATAACTTTTTATAAAATATGGTATAACTTTATATAATATATGGTATAAACTATGGTATAACTTTATATCAAATATGGTATAACTTTTTATAAAATATGGTATAACTTTTTTAATTAGTTATACCGTAAATGGTATACCAGGGCGCCACGGGGTTATACCATTTTTTAATCAATGTTATACCATTTATTTCTATCAGTGTAGAACATAATATACATAATATATAATCCATATTAAAAATTAATTACTTGATATGTTTTTTTATAATTTTATATATATATATTTTTTACCTTTTACCTATCCCATAGCATTTGGATGCCGTAGGGGCGCAGTTGACTTCAATATAATACGTTTCCATCGGTCTCTATCCCGGGTCGCTCGCATCGCTTCTTCTATTCCAAGACTACACTCTTAAAACTATAAGTTCTTCGGAGAACCTTTCAGGGTTCTTCAGTTTGACACCTATAGTGAACCCTGGTAGTTCTTCAAAGAACCCTCATAGTAGGGTTCTTTGGAAGAACTCTTTCTAAAAGAACCTTTAAGATCTTCCAAGAACCTTATTTTCGGCAAAACTGAAGAACCCATTTGGTACCTAGAAGAACTCTATATTATTGATCTTTTTTAAGAGTTATTAGAAGAACTCTAGGGTTCCCTATTGGTGGCAAAACTGAAGAACCCATTTGGTACCTAGAAGAACTCTATATTATTGATCTTTTTTAAGAGTTCTTAGAAGAACTCTAGGGTTCCCTATTGGTGGCAAAACTGAAGAACCCATTTGGTACCTAGAAGAACTCTATATTATTGATCTTTTTTAAGAGTTCTTAGAAGAACTCTAGGGTTCCCTATTGGTGGCAAAACTGAAGAACCCATTTGGTACCTAGAAGAACTCTATATTATTGATCTTTTTTTAGAGTTCTTAGAAGAACTATATGGTTCCCTATTGGTGGTAAAACTGAAGAACCCATTTGGTACCTAGAAGAACTCTATATTATTGATCTTTTTTAAGAGTTCTTAGAAGAACTATATGGTTCCCTATTGGTGTCAAAACTGAAGAACCCATTTGGTACCTGGAAGAACTCTATATTATTGATCTTTTTCTGGTTCCTTAAGGAACTTATAGGGTTCCTTATTGGTGGAAAGCTGAAGAACCCATGTCGGTCTTTGAAGAACTTATTATTACTTTAGTTATTATATATATAAAACTATAGATAATTAAACTTAAAGTACCTTTTATTCAACTAATGATAATATAAATTTTATAACTGTTTGCTATTTATATTTATTTGATATAATTTTTTGATAAAAAGTACATATATAATTATTATTAAATTATATATCAGAATAGGATTATTATATATATATATATATATATATATATATATATATATATAATTTATATGATTTAAATATAAATTGATATTTAAAATAGTATAATGTTAATGGTTATAATATTATTAATTTATAACAGATATATTATATATGTAACATATTTTATTTATTTTGTACATAAATCATATTCTATATAGAAAATGTATATACATATATATAGGATATTAAAAATAAATCAAAATTATGTTTATATTTTATTATAATTGTGTAAATTATCGGAAATATAATACATGAATAATGTGATGAACAATATTTAATTTAGTTAATAATTTAGTGATATAAAATTAATTAACCAATTTAATTACACCTTACATATCTCTTTAATTTTCTTCATATATAGCCTTTTTATTGTTGCTGTATTCAATTTCTGAAATATTATAATATAATTAGTCATACAAATTTAATAACAAATATTATATTTTAATTTAAGATACATTTATAAATAACATATAAGAAATAATGACAAAAACCAAATATAAAATACTTTAAAATAATGTAATTAAAAAATATTCTATATTTTCATATAATACACTAAATATATCACAATTAATGGGGATGTCATACACCTTGCTATGGTGAAAATAATTTTTTATTTTAAAATTTGGTTATTTTATGATACTATATGATGTTTTTTTATATATATATAAATATATATTCTCTATAATATAATATATTATTGTATACAAAAATTATTTATATATATATATATATATATATATATATTATAAATATGTCTTATAAATTATTATATACAAAAGTGTATATATATATATATAATGTCTCTGAATATTTATCTAATATAAATGAAAATATTGTATTATTGTTGCCAAACTAACTGTTTTCTTTAAATAATGAATTCATCAAAGCAGAGCATGTATAAAGGCTATGCATATAACAACTATTATAGCTATATTATTTTTTTTTTTTTGCATTAAAGGAGAGAACATTTGTTTATATATACAATAGAAATATTGTTCATAAATATTATTAGAATAGACCATATGCTTCCCATATATTTGAATGTTAAACTGTGAAATGGTATTCAGTGCACTGTGACATCCCTTTAAATAATATATTACAATTATATAATTTTAATCAATAATACATTTTTATATTGTATTTGTATATAAACATTTTCCTATACTTAATTTACATATTATTTATCACGTTATTTATTTCTATTGTTTAATGAATATTTTTAATTAAAAAAAAATTATAAAAAAAATTGTATTACAAATAATTATTTTTTAAATTCCTTAGATTATTAAAATGAATTAATACATAACTATCATATATTATATAGAGTTGTCAACATGTATTTCAATTAACTAACCATCACATTACAATACACAAATAATATATTGTAGTTACATTAGCATCTCTTCAGAAATTCCATCCCTAGATATGGTATAGCAATAGCGATCTCCCTGATCACACACCACTGCTATAAATGTTTAACATATTACAAATTAAATAAATATATTATAATTAAATAAATATATCATAATTATATAATTTTAATCAATAATACATATGTTTATATTGTATGGGTATATAAACATTTTCCTATACTTAATTTACATATTATTTATCACGTTATTTATTTCTATTGTTTAATGAATATTTTTAATTAAAAAAAAATTATAAAAAAAATTGTATTACAAATAATTATTTTTTAAATTCCTTAGATTATTAAAATGAATTAATACATAACTATCATATATTATATAGAGTTGTCAACATGTATTTCAATTAACTAACCATCACATTACAATACACAAATAATATATTGTAGTTACATTAGCATCTCTTCAGCAATTCCATCCCTAGATATGGTATAGCAATAGCGAACTCCCTGATCATACACCACTGCTGTAAAATGTTTAACATATTAAAAATTAAATAAATATATTATAATTAAATAAATATATCATAATTATATAATATTAATCAATACATATGTTTATATTGTATTGGTATATAAACATGTTCCTATACTTAATTTACATATTATTTATCACGTTATTTATTTATATTGTTTAATATATTAAATATTTTTGATATTTTAATTAAAAAAAAATTATAAAATAAATTGTATTACAAATAATTATTTTTTAAATTCCTTAGATTATTAAAATGAATTAATACATAACTATCATATATTATATAGAGTTGTCAACATGTATTTCAATTAACTAACCATCACATTACAATACACAAATAATACATTGTAGTTACAGTAGCATCTCTTCAGTAATTCCATCCCTAGTAGCATCTCTTCAGAAATTCCATCCCTAGTTATTGTATAGCAATAGAGACCTCCCTGATCATACACCACTGCTGTAAAATGTTTTATGTATGTAATGTAAAACATATTACAAATGAAATCAATATATTATAATTAAATAAATATATCATACTTATATAATATTAATCAATACATATGTTTATATTGTATTGGTATATAAACATTTTCCTATACTTAATTTACATATAATTTATCACGTTATTTATTTATATTGTTTAATATATAAAATATTTTTAATATTTTTAATTTAAAAAAAATTATAAAATAAATTGTATTACAAATAATTATTTTTTAAATTCCTTAACCTTAGATTATTAAAATGAATTAATACATAACTATCATATATTATATAGAGTTATCAACATGTATTTCAATTAACTAACCATCACATTACAATACACAAATAATAAATTGTAGTTACAGTAGCATCTCTTCGGCAATTCCATCCCTAGTTATGGTATAGCAATATCGACCTCCCTGATCATACACCACTGCTGTAAAATGTTTAACATATTACAAATTAAATAAATATATTATAATTAAATAAATATATCATAATTATATAATTTTAATCAATAATACATATGTTTATATTGTATGGGTATATAAGCATTTTCCTATACTTAATTTACATATTATTTATCACGTTATTTATTTCTATTGTTTAATGAATATTTTTAGTTAAAAAAAAATTATAAAAAAAATTGTATTACAAATAATTATTTTTTAAATTCCTTAGATTATTAAAATGAATTAATACATAACTATCATATATTATATAGAGTTGTCAACATGTATTTCAATTAACTAACCATCACATTACAATACACAAATAATACATTGTAGTTACAGTAGCATCTCTTCAGCAATTCCATCCCTAGTAGCATCTCTTCAGCAATGCCATCCCTAGTTATTGTATAGCAATAGCGACCTCCATGATCATACACCACTGCTGTAAAATGTTTAACATATTACAAATGAAATAAATATATTATAATTAAATAAATATATCATACTTATATAATATTAATCAATACATATGTTTATATTGTATTGGTATATAAACATTTTCCTATACTTAATTTACATATAATTTATCACGTTATTTATTTATATTGTTTAATATATAAAATATTTTTAATATTTTTAATTAAAAAAAAATTATAAAATAAATTGTATTACAAATAATTATTTTGTAAATTCCTTAGATTATTAAAATGAATTAATACATAACTATCATTTTATTATAAATTTAGGAATATGTTGGTGATATAGTGAAATATGATTAATGAATTTTGTAAAAGTAGTTTTGATTTTTAAACAAAATTGACAATGATATCTATTTGACGAACCGATAAAATTTACTGTGGGCAATCCCAAACTCTCGACCCAGGAAGAAGTCTCCTCAATATTCCATTCACCTGGATCTTAAATTGTATTTAATAATATATAGTAATAATATAATAATTATATATTATCATAATAAAAAATATATATATTCATATATATATATATATAATATATAAATATAATTTAAAATATATAATTTTTGATCACAGTTAATTAAAGTATTAGTTAAAATATTCTTTTTCATTACATATGAAATGTAATTAAATATGTTCTTATTTTAATCGAGAATTATATATAATATATTAAAAGAGCAGCATTTATACTCTATACTATAGAGTCTATAAATGAAAGCGATTCTAAAATCGTACTGCATATACTTTCTTTAATTTTTATTTTCTATAATAATAATAAGATTTTATATATATAACTATAAAATATAATAGATAAATATAAAACTAAAATTACTATAACATATAATAAATATTACATTTATAATATATTATATAATATGTAATGAATACTAATTATTGATATATAATATTGTAATATGCAATTTCACTATCTGATTGTATCCACTATTTCATTATTTAGAGCGCCTTCTATTTTTAAATATCTGCTGGTATAACTCTGGTATCACACAACATAATTTAAATTCCGTCAAAAAATTAATAATTTATTATACTACTTTATATATATATATATATATTAAATATACATATATATATATATATTAAATATATATATATAATATATATATATATATTATATATATATATATATATATATATATATGTATATATATATATATATATATGTATATATATATTTATATATGGGTGTGTACGTGCGTGTGTGTATATGTGTGAATGTGTGTACGTGTGTTATGCATATATGAATATGTATATAAAGTAATTCTGAGATTTGAACAATATAATATATATAAATGAATATTATATAATCGTATCCGGATTTTACTTAAATCATTTAGCCGTGTGTAGTACACTATGGCCTCCTTTAGCTTCAGAAGCTAAATGAGGCTATTAATACATACTGTGTACAAGATTTATATGAAATATTTTATTTTAGATTAATAAAAAAATGTTATATATTTATATATAATTAAAACATATATTTATAAAGAAATTCATTGATAAAATAATATATAAAATATAATTAATGTAACAAAATATTAAAATATTGTAGACAACAATTTTTAATTGATATTTATTAATTAAAATTTATAAAACAATACATTTTCAATAATTACAATATTTTTTAATTTAAATTACTATTTATTTTACTATGTAAATTATGTTTAAAAATATAATAAATGATTTTATATTATCTATATATATATATATATATATATATATTGTAAATACCGGAGTTACACTAACGTATACGTTTATATACGTTTACGTTTACGTGACACTATATATAGTGTTAAATTACATTGGATTTATAATGTATACATAAATATATATATATATATATATATATATATATATATATATATATATATATTTAATAACCTAGTAATCAATAATATTAATAAAAGTACTCACTTTAATTAAATTACAATTTATATTTAATTAATATTATATTACCAATATCTATAGAAATAGACACTATATATAGTGTTAAATTACATTGGATTTATAATGTATACATAAATATATATATATATATATATATTTAATAACCTAGTAATCAATAATATTAATAAAAGTACTCACTTTAATTAAATTACAATTTATATTTAATTAATATTATATTACCAATATCTATAGAAATAGACACTATATATAGTGTTAAATTACATTGGATTTATAATGTATACATAAATATATATATATATATATATATATATATATATATATATATATTTAATAACATAGTAATCAATAATATTAATAAAAGTACTCATTTTAATTAAATTACAATTTATATTTAATTAATATTATATTACCAATATCTATAATAATACCACTATATTATTTTTATATTTATATATATTTATTTATTTTAAGATATATTTATTTTAAATTATATATAATTTAATCATATATGTTAATCAAATATGTTATAACTATAGTTATTATGATGTTTTGACAAAATATATTACTTAGACGTAATTGAATAGATTATAATTTATATAAATTAAACTATTACGTAGAAATCAATATATTTATTTATAAAATGTATATTTATAGGATTTTCTTTTGAAATTGTATATAATAAATAATGGAACACGTTCATAACCGGCGCCAAAAATATATGACTAATAGTTTATTCAATATCAGAGCGCGCGCTTTCAAGGACACGTATGTAGTTGGATATACTACGTGTACACGTAATATACTTATATATATATAATACAGTGTATTCCATATATTTAGATACATAGATTTGTATTTTACCTAGATCGTTATTGATATTTATATATATATCCTAAGGTAAACTATAAATCTATATATATTGCGTCTATACGTAGTATATACAAGGACATACGTGTCCTTGGTATATCTATAGGCATAATATATCTATTATGACACGCATATATCTAGAAGCGGGTGTTTCAACTCCGAAAGCGCGAGCTCCGATATCGAATTAACTATTAGTCATATATTTTTGGCGCCGGTTATGAACTACAACCATAAATAATTATTATTGAAATTATAAACAAATAGGTAGTACCTACTATGTACTACTATTATAATTTTAGTATTAAATGAGTATAGGTAACCTAATATAGGTTATCTATGCTTAATTATATTTACCTATATATATATATATACATTGTGTATGTATATTAATGATTATAGAAGTTAACTATTATAAAATGAAACTATTTATTATTATTAAATAATTAAATGATTTAAAATTAAAAGTGAAATAATATATACTATATAACCTATACAATAAGCTATACTATTATTTTATATGATCATCATTATTATATTTTCAAATTACAGACATATATATATATTTATATTTAATCTGCAAAATGGTTATCATTATTCATATTTTTTAAATATTATTGAATAAAATATAACAGATACATATAAAACTAAAATCCGTCAAAAAATGAATAATTAATTAATATAATATACTAATTTATATATAGTATAATAACGTTAAATTATATATATATATATATATATATATAATAACCCATATGTATATATGTATATATAATAAAGGAAAGTCTAATAATTTAAAATCCGTCAAAAAATGAATAATTAATTAATATAATATACTAATTTATATATAGTATAATAACGTTAAATTATATATATATATAATAACCTATATGTATATATGTATATACATATATATATATATATATATATATATATATATATATATATATATATATTTAAATAAATAAGTATATATATAATTATATTTAACATTCAAATAAATATATTTAAATAAATTAATTTATATATTAATAAAATTATGTGGTTGATAATAAGTATTTTAAATTTAATTTATCGACACAATTTATATAAAACACCATATTATATGCTATATTTATATGTTATATATTATATTTTAATATATTATTATATATAAATAATATATTAGTATTACTAACTATTAACTTGTTCGGATTGCTCAGTCATGTTTATGTGATTTGATAAAGTAAGTAATAATAGGAGTAATAATAATATGTAGATAGTATGTTGAAGGTAAAACCGGGAAGGCAAGGTATAACCTATAAGCACTCATTATTTATAGTTTATTATAGTTTATTTGAGTAGCGCCACCTATAACTTTAATTGGGTCATCGTAATGACTCATTACGATCCGATGGATTAAAAATATATGGTATTATAAAGTATAGATATTATTCCATATATAACCATATATCTCCCTGCTATAACTGTATAAATAACAATAATAATAATAAGGAATTCTTATTTTTTAGATTCCTATAGGAATTTTATAACATATATAATAATGTAATAGTTAATATAAATGCAGATATATCCTATAAATTGTAGTTATGTTATTAATGTAATTAATTTATAATTTTAAATAAATCTAATATATTATCCGGGATATTATATTATAATAATATACAATAATACTTATTGTATAATACTTTACTTGATTTAGTATATTTATATATTTATAGAATATAATTAATTAATAATAATATAATTAATAATTACATACAAATTACTTAAGTTTAAATTAAATTACAATAGATATAGTAAATTAATTAATTTTCATAAATTATTGAATATAATATTCTGAATATATATTATATTTTTGTTAATTATTTTAAAGATATATTCTATATAGAATATACTATATATAGTATATTATCTTGCGGTGTACTGGATAGTATTTGAAATTATATTATATATTAATAGAATAGTTAAATTATATTATAAAATTCATAAACATTATATGTATAGAAAATAAGTTAATATTCTGAATAGTATTCTATAATTTAAATCAAAAAAATGTATGATTAAGATGTATAACATATGATAAGTGTTTTAATCAGGTATATATTATTTAAACTCTACATTAGTACACTAGGTACATTAGTACCTATACAATATTAGTATATAGGACTAATAGTAGATACGAATAATGAATAATATAAAATAATGCATTTCTATTTATGATACTATAGTAGGTACCTATAGGTAGGTATATTGTATACCCTATATTATATAGTATATATGTATATTGTATATATTGTTATAACTATATTTGGCTTATGGAACAACCTTGAAATTTACAAACCGTACAAGAACGGTTTAATTACTAACCGTGAAATTATATTTCGTGAAATTTCCAACCGTGAAATATAATATCCGTGAAAATACAAACCGTGAAATAATTATAAATATATGGATATATATTATGTATATATATATATATATATATATATATATATATATAATATATATTATATATATATATATATATACTTATAACATAGTGTAGGTATAAAGTATGGAAATAAGGGATCATTAAGACGAGCACACTGCAATGACATTAACTTGAAAACATTAGGTATTTTAGGGTGTTTAGGACCTAATGTTTTACACAATTGTGTGTTAAATTAGTTAGTTATAGGGTATTTATATTAAGTACTTAGTTATGCATTTATTAGTTATGACTCACTCTACAGTGATATAATACTGTACATATATATATATAGGTAATAGTAATTACATTATATTTAAAATTTAAATTTAAAAAATAATATTTTTAATTAAATTACAATTATTACTCTTAGAAATTACTAGATTATAAGTCGAATATGTTATGTACACATACGATCGATAGAGTTTAAAATGTACGTTTAATTTCAAGTAGAATTAATAGATATATGTATAACACTATACGTCAATAATAAGTACATCGTTATCATAACGGTTATGGTAACAGTACAGTAAAGTAGGTGTCAATACATTTTATTTTTGATTAAATTACAATTATTACTCTTAGAAATTACTAAATTATAAGCTGAATATCATATTCACATATTACACATATGCAATATCATATTGAATATGTTACGTACACATGAGATCGATAGATCTCTATAGAAACTAATCTTAGAATGTCCGTTTAATTTCAAGTAGAATCAATAGATTATCTATCATATATTTAATATAATATAATATAATATTATATGTATAACTCTATAAGCCAACAATAAGTAAACCGTTATGATAACGGTACAGTGAAGTGTTCGTCAATACATTTTATTTTATATTAAATTACAATTATTACTCTTATAAATTACTAGATTATAAGTCGAATATTGTTACGTACACATGCGATCTATAAAGTTTTAAAATGTACATTTAATTTCAAGTAAAATCAATAGATTATATATGTATAAGCCAGCGTTAGGTTATTCAGTATAGACTATATATAAAATGTATATGAAATTACTATTATTACTCATGTGTATTGTTACTATACTGTATAGTAACATTACACATGAATACTAATAGTAATTGCATATACATTTTATAAGTAGCATAATAAAACTAATAATAATAACATGTGATATATATGCCATATGGCTCAGTGTTACAATACATGCTTTCTAAATGGAAAGTCAAGGTTCGAATCTAGCTGACGACTATTTTATTGAAATAATAATTTTTATTTTTATTCATTTTAATACTATTTCTTGTATTACTTATCATATTTTATTAGGTCAATTATAAATCATTGATATACTATTCATATAAACTATTGAGTTAATAGTAATATAACTTTATTAATTTAATTAAGTCTATACTATGCAAGAATAATGACAGTTTATTATGAATACACTCTATGAATACATTATTGAGGGTATAGTAGGGCATACCCTCAATAATGTTCGTTCAGTGCATTTAAGTAGAGTAATCAAGTACATTAGCCGATGAATAATAACAACCGCGGTTGTACACGCGTGTAATACAAACTGTATAAGAACAACCGTACAATATACATACTTTATAAGACAAACCTTACAAGAACAATCGTAAAATATATAAACATGAAATACTAACCGTATGAGAACAACCATAACATATATAAACCATACAAGAACAAAAGTGTACATAAGTGTTTATAATATTAAATTATGCTATATAATATTATTATAATAATTATAGTAAATACCTAATATACCTAATACTATATCTTTTACTATACATTTATTTATATAGTATATCTATTAAATATATAAATATATTATTATATATATAATATTATATATATATATATATATATATATATATATATATATATATATATATATATATGTGTGTGATATTGTTATTATATATAGATATATTTAAATGTTTAAAAATACATAATCTTTATATATAAATATATACGACTATAGTCTAGCGGTGAGCATTACAGCTCACAACGCCAGATCTCGCTGCCGCCGTGGATTCGAATCCTCTGTCAGGCATTATTTATTTTATTTAAATTAACTCTTTTATTATTTATAAATATTTATAAAGAACTACATAGTTCTTCAAATGAGTTCTTCATCGATAATTCAATGAGAAGTTATTAGAGGAACTCATATAATAAGTTCTTCATTAGGTGGCCCCAATGAACTCGTTTTATACGAAGAACCCTGCATTTCAAAATAAAGAACTATATAGTTCTTCAAATGAGTTCTTCATCGATAATTCAATGATAAGTTCTTAGAGGAACTCATATAATAAGTTCTTCATTAGGTGGCCCCAATGAACTCGTTTTATACGAAGAACCCTGAATTTCAAAATAATTTTAAGAGTGTAGTCCATTCAACGATATTATCTTGCCATTGTGTCCTTGGCCGTCCTCTTCTTCTTTTACCTTCAATGGATCCTTGAAAAATAGTATTAGACATAGAGTTTGATCGTTATACATGACCAAACCACCTCAACTTCTTTGCAATGACCATCGCCAGCAATTCTGAGTGTTTGCCAATTTCTTTAACAACTCGACTCCGTACCTCAATATTGGTTATCTTGTCTCGGTATGATATGTTCATTAGCCTTCTTAAACATCTCATTTCCAAAGCTCTAATACGTCCTTGTAACTCCTTTGTTAGCGTCCACGTTTCGCACGCATAGAGGAATATTGAGTTTACTAGCGATTGCATAAGTCGAATTTTTAGTTTCAGTTGAAGTGATTTGTCGTACCATATAACATTTAGTTTTGATAATGCAGTTATTGTCTGACCTGTTCTAGCTATTATTTCAGATTTGGAACCTTTATCGTCTATAATTGCACCTAAGTATTTAAATTTTTCAACTATTTTGAGTGTATCGTTGTTTATCTTTATTTCGGATGTGAAATTACCTTCAGAATTAGTCATAATTTGAATATATATATAGATTATAATAATCTGATTATGATCATACATAAACACATACACACCTATATATATAATTAGGTATTTACCTAATTAATATACGTGTGAACATACATTCTGAATACATATACATTAGAAATGCGCATAACTCTGATGTATATGGATTAACGTCGAGAATACTCGATATATCGATATATCGATATATACTATAGTATATACACTCTATAGTACTATATTATATAGTACTATAGAGTCTATATAGCACCCTATATTACTATAGTGAAATGGGCGCATACCCGATTCTAACTTACCTTACCCTAACCCTTAATCTACGATCACCTTTCTAGCTGGACTGTGCTCAGACACTCTGATTAAAGGACACAGATAAAGAGCACATAATCTTATTAAAGGGCACAGATATTTACCGTGTAAAACCAAAAGTATACCTATTTTATAATAAATAAGTACTTTATAGTAACTAATAGTTACTAACTATGCGTAACCTATAGGTATTATGCAATATTGTATAGGTGTCACGTAATATCGGGTAACATAACGACAATAATGAAGGGTTAGTTAGACTGCGTTGTCTGGAGTTAATACAGAATTAAGCGAACCTAATTATAGAATATCTAGAAATTCTCATTTAAAAAACTTCATAAAAAGATGTCACCTCAATTCAGAAATACATGAATGGGTTATTAGCATTCTACACACGTATCGGGTAATCGTATTCTACTATTATTAGATATTATTTATAGATATCCAGTAGTAGGTAGCTAGGTACCTATTAACTTAGTGTATTGATAATAGTAAGCACTATGAAATATGTATGCAATTTGCAAATATATAACTAATAATTATTAATACACACACAAAAACATACACATACACACACACACATATATATATATATATATAATATTAAGCTGTAATAAACTTCCTATAAATTATCTTACATGATATAGAAATATATTCAAAATAATATTATTTATTAAATAATTTATGAAAAATCTATGTTAATATATATTTTCAATAAATTATTATTTATATTTTATTAAAAAAATATGTAGGATTGATAGTTGTGCCACCTATAGTGAACGTGAAAGCTGAATTGATGTGTATTAATAACTATAGAGCGGTGTTCGTATAGGTAATATGTGCATACACAACTGATATCAATACATACTGGTTACTTAGGTTATACAATAAGAATAGGATATCATTGTAGGAAATTCATTGTATATGAAGTTATAGGGGGGTGGATCATCCCACTGCTGACGAAATTGATAATTTAAATGATATACTAGTTAACAATTTAGATAACAAGGTTAATTGTCTCGCAGTATCAATTGATTTAAAAAAAGCATTTGATACTTTAAATACGAATATATTATTAAATAAGTTATCTTACTTTGGCATTAGAGGTATAACTCTAGATCTATTATGCAGTTATCTAACAAATAGAAAACAATATGTCTGTTATCAGAAATGTAATTCAAATTTACTAGGTATTAATATAGGTGTTCACAAGGCTCCGTATTGGGACCATTGTTATTCTTGTTATATATAAATGATATATCTAACGTTATGGACGACAATGGTTGTATCTTATTTGCTGACGACACGACCTTAGTATTCGCGGATAAAGATGTATCGATATTGGAGTCAAAGGCTAATTAGCAAAGGCTAATTATTTTATTAATAAATATATTGGTTATATTTACTCATGGTTATGTTACAATAAACTATCATTAAATTAAATTAAAACTTCTTATACTATATTTGGTCAACATAAACCTTATATTTTCAATATTTCATTAAATAGAATATTTATTAAATGTCAAAATGAATTTAAATTTCTTGGTATAATCATTGATAATAAACTTTCTTGGAAACCGTATATTACTTTATTAGCCTCCAAATTATCTAGAATTGTAGCTGTCTTTTATAAACTGCGTAATAAAATTAATATAAAATAATTAATTTTATTATATAACGCACTATTTCACTCTAGATTAAGTTATTGTTGTTCGTCATGGGGCTCTAATTATAAATAAGTAGTACACAAAATTATTGTATTACAAAACAAGGTACTTAAATGTATTTATAAACTACCCCAGAGAACTAATATCAACTTCATTTATAAAAGACATAATATATTGAAAATAGTTGACTTAGTCACATTATTAAAAAATACACATTATGCTTTTAATAGAGTCTATAGAACTAAACTATTACAAAAGTTTGTACTTTGTTCAAACAGTTGTACTAGGGCTAAAAATAGATTTAGTATACCGAAATGTAGAATTAATATTAGTTGTTATGCTGTACATTATGCAAGTATTCAATTATGGAATAATCTAAGTAACAAATTACAAATTATAAAAACTATTAAGTTATTTATAAAAAAATTAAAAATTCTTACCTATAGGTATAGCTATTTACTAATTATATTTTATTTTACATGTTTGATGGACTAAGGGTGACTATGCAAGCTGATTGATAGAAGTGGAACAGATCCTCAAAGACATTATTTTTATTTTATTTGTTTTCTTTTATTAAGCTCCGTGATTATTTATTTATTATTATAAATTATTAATATGTAAATTGTTTACTAATTATTATTATATAGTTCAGATGGATTAACATAGGGATTATATTTCTGATTGTTTGAAACGCTAAATAAATCACTGAGTATTACACTCCTGGGTGTGGGCTACCCATATGGGATTTGGGCAACCCCGAAGCTTCCTTCACTTATATATTCCCTTTGATTATCCTTCTATACACATACATGTTTGAATGTATAATATTTAATTGCATTATTATTTACTCTGGCCAAACACCTCGAAAGTCAAGTTGACTATTTTGTTTAGCCATTTATTGTTAAAAATCAAATGTTTTTGCAATAATAAATTATCCTTATCCTTATCCTACATGTGTCTAAACCAATACATACAGTGTACAGGTACGTCGTAAATATACACAATTAATAGTTAATGTTATGTTATTTCTATATATTATTTATCACCTACATATGTTTCCTGCATTGTTGCTATATATAGCCGCTCTCACCACCACAACCAGAGGGGTCTCGGTGATTGTAAAGTAGATGCGCCATACATTATGATAAATGATGCGCAGGTGGTGGTGGTGGTGGTGGCGGCTGTGTTTTTATCCATTGTTGTAGCTCTTATTGTTATGAAAGGTATAGTGATAGATATCATCATGTGAGTAGGGTATTTCATTAATTTTTATATATATATATATATATATATATATATATATATATATATATATATATATATATATATATGGTAGTTGTGTTGTACTTAGTAGCAGCCTATTATATAGTTTTTTTTTATAATTTATTAAAATTTGTATTTATTTTTAAAATGTTTATGTTTATTTCATTTATATTTAATTTAGTAGCATTGTAGATTGATTATTTGTAATATTTTATATTATATTACAGTTTTAATACAATATTATATTTTTACTTTTATTTAGAAGTGATCTTATATAAATGTGTATAAATAAATGATCGGCTCTCGTTAAAACCATTCATGGATAGGATGAAAGGACTTCACCAAAATAACAATAACAAAATAAAAATAACAATATATATATTAGTTGGCTTTCTTTTTTTAAATCGGACCGTGTAAATCAATTATTTATTTATTATTATGATTTGTTAGATATGTTTGTTATTCCCTATCGTTGTTTTTATGTCATTACAATACATTTTATACATATATAGAATTATCTGATTTATTCATTTGCATGATTAATATTAATATAATGAATACTATAATTGTTATTATTAGTGTGAAGATTGCATACAAAAGTACATTATGTATATATATATATATATATATATATATATATATATATATATAGGTTACTATAGTAACCTATAGGTTATATATAGGCAATGTAATATTCCTATTATTTAAAATATACTTATAGGTTATTTAAAAATAAAAATAATAATAACTAGGGAGAAGGTGAATACTATTTATCATGCATAGTAAATCAATTGTTTATCCATAATTATGGTAAATAACTCGATATATTTCAATATAGGATAATAACATTATTACATTAATGATATCATCAATAGGTATATCCATTTAAATATGAATATGGAAAATACGAAAAAAACCTATAATATATACATCATAAACATAGCTCTTGTTATACATATTCCTATTATATTTATAATTAACAGTTAGTAAATTATTGGTGTTAATTAACTCAATATACGTAGGCCTATATAGTCACGTTATTGGAATGTTAAAGTATACATATAAATATATATTAATATTTTCTATAGACAATATTTAGAATACATATTTAATGAATATTCTATATCTACTAATTATTTAGATATTAACAAAATATCGGAAAAATAATTATTAAAAAATATGTTTTAACAGAATAGTATATTCATACAAGTTTACATAGTTTCTAGACCCTTTATGTAACTTGTAACATATGCTAGGATATTACATACACAGTAAACGTATGTTGAGCCACGGGAACGTATTTTATCAGGGTATCAATATGTTTCCAAAAATAGTTATCAAATAAATATATTTAAATTAGATATATATATATATATATATATATATATATATATATATATATTTATATAGATATGTCTGATAAATATACCTGATATATCAATATCTATATATATATATATATATATATATATATATATATATATATATATATATAATCAAGAGGGTATATAAGTTATATAATATAACCACATTGTTAATGATGAATAGCTTTATATGGTCATTATAACCATATACGTGATACATAATATATATATAATAAACTACTCTATAGAGTAGCTTTTCATAGTAAATAAATAACATGATGGCAGTATTATCCGCATAAAACTGGTGGTATTACCCGAAGCTATAGGCATAGGTTATATATATATATATATACTGTAGAATAATAAATATTAATTATATAATTGTAGTTATATACATAGACATGTGTTATAACATTATATATAATTAAAGTGATTTAATATTATAATATTATATATTATAATATAATATAACTTTAGAATTAAAATTGAATATTAAATCACTTTAATTATATATATATAATGTTATAACACATGTGTATGTATATAACTACAGTTATATAATTAATATGTATTATTCTACAGTATATATAACCTAATGCCTATATATATTAGTGATTTATATAGGTAGCAACTTCTAAGCGCTTATTTAAATGTATTAACAAATAAATCGTTTTCTAGATTTTCCAACATAGAATTTTGTAATTTATATACATATTATATACATATGATATACATATTATTTATACTTATTTGAATATAATTTAATATTACGCATATTGTATGTAGATGCATGTTATGCTATTGACCCTATATTGTTATGGCTCGACTTATAGTTTATGAGATACGAAAGATGGCGGTATTACCCACTTACAGTTATTACACAGAATTCCCCTAAATACCATAATGTAGCATGTGTCTATTTAATCATGTTTTTTATTAAATACAATGCATTGTACATTGTACATGCACCATGGTGTCCAATATATACTGATGTATCTATACTCATTAATGGTAGAGGAAAGTACCCTTACCTCGTGGGTTGTTATTTCCTAATATCTATTGATCATACAGAACAACTTTATATATGAAGACTATGGAGAATTATAAATAAAATAAAATATATAAATAGAAATATTGATACATTTAATTTTAATAAATCAATAATCAATAAATGTTACATCATTGATTAATTTATAGAGTTGTCGAATTTATTACGTTTATCACATATGGGAGAATAATTATTACAACATTATTAAAGAATATTAATTATACCTTTGTATATATATTGAATATTTAATAACATATATGTTTTATATATGTAGCCATAGATTTATAGTTTACACTTATAGTGTAAACTATAAATCTATGTATGTAGCAGACTAACGTCTATATATTTGTTTATGTAGTTGTTTTGAAGTTTATATTATATATTTTTAATTAGGTATTTTGTGTATTATGTAATAATTATAAATGTTGATTTCGTATATAGTGATTTTTGTGGTTTTTAGTTTAATGTTATTTAGTTTATTATATATATTTAGTTAGTTATATTTTTGTTTTATTTTATGGAATAATTATAAAAGTAGAAATGTTGATTTCGTGTATATTGATTTTTTGTGTTTTTTTATTTAGTGTTTTTAGTTTGTTTAAATAGAATTGGTTGGACCAATGAACTGTCGCGTAGAAATAATATAATATAAATTATATTAGATTTAATAATATTATTTCATTTTTAATTATACCTTGGCATGTGGAGGTTTGTATAAATTTACATTGTAATAAACTATATTGTAATGTTGTATTATATGTTAAACAGAATTAGTGTATGGTTATTTGTTTTAATTGTTAATAAAGAGTAGTTTAAATACAACGGTCCTCTATCATTTTGAGTGGTGTTATGTTGCCAACACTTATTTCGAACACTCATTATTACATATATATATATAAAACTATATTTAATATATATATAAAACTATAGTTTTACATTTTGTATCACCATGCATGGTATAACATACATGCATAACCATGGTTATATCGGACATTCTTGGAAAAACCGCGGCGCTTAGGAATTCACCGGAATACAAAGGCTTTTTTATTAGGGTATTAATCAAATATTCAAATATAAAATTTTCATATATAACATTTTATTTTATTTATAAAAGAAGATAGCTATCTTGTAAATGTATATTAATTTATTAACAAATTAATATATAATTATAATGTATAATTATACAAATTCAAATTATTAAATAGTTTCATATTTATTTTATTTGCTATAGCAGGTATAGGTATACCTCGCACATAAAACCCGTGAAGTAGGGTACTTTCCCCAGGTATAATATACTTATATGTATATTCTATAGGATATACTGACCCTACTAACTATATACTACCCATTCCATTCCGGTAGTTCTATGTAAGTAATAAAGACATTGTTTAAATATATTTTTAATATAAATAAATATGAATCATACCTTATATTTCCCAGGGGAAAGTAACATAATACGGACACTTTAACAATACATGGTCTTAACATTGTATAACTCAATATTTGTATTCAAAAATTACAATATATTAATATTATATGATTATAGATATTATTGTAATTTTAAAATTTTATTTAACTTTTAAATCTATAGATAACAGGGGTGTCCGTATTAGGTACCCGTGTCCGAAAACGGATACCATTTGTTATAATACTGACAGTATTATAATTACATTATAATTACAGTATTTATAATTAATTTGATGAATAATTTAATATAATCTAATTAGTAATGCATTTATTATTTGTATTATTTTAGTAATTAATAATACAAGTTAAGTATATAAATTATAATATTTGTATATGTAGCTTCATTGGTGGTATTACTATTATAACGCACCCGATTTTTATGAAAATCAGAATAGTTGCACGCTGCCCACTAATTGGTTATAGGGTGTCCGTATTATAATACGGATATAAAAATACGTGTGGCCTCTATACCACTTATATGGACTTATGTTACCTCTAGATATATACTTATAACTTAATAAATATTTGATAACAAATATAGAAATTATGTATATAATATTTAAAATTTTTAGTTTTTAATAATATATTGTTAGGTGTTATATGTTAATATAATTTTATATTGATACATTTGTATATTCTTGAAAAGGTTTTGAGTTAACATGTTTTTTTTTCATAAATTTAAAAACGTAATAAAAAAATCAGTTTATTATGGATATATCAGTATTATTTTGAATAATTGAAAAGTAAAATATACTTTTTTAGACTATTTATATAATTATGAATATTTTATTCATTACTTTTTTTTACGATTTATGGTTTCTGAGATACAGAGTGTCCGTATTTGAATGCTTTCACCTGACACCATATATAATACGGACACCCTATATATATATATATATATATATATATATATATATATATATATATATATATGGTATACCATAATATACTATATATTATTGAATTAGGGGAAAGTAACCGAATACGGACAGTGCCCGAATACGGACATACTCGGTATCTCAGAAATCATAAATCCTACAAAAAATGTTTAATGAATACAATATATATAAATAGTCTAAAAAAGTATTTTTTATTTTTTAATTATTCAAAATATTGCTGATATATCCAATAAAATGATTTTTTATTACGTTTCTAAATTTATGAGAAAAAAAATGCAACTAAAAACCTTCTTGAGAATATATAAATGTATCTATAGATATATATGATTTTGTGTACGGTTGTTAGAGTTTTAGCTGGGAATAGAATATGTACAATAAGTGATTATTCTAGTGGTATATGAATAACTAGTGGTACTATAGTAGGTACCATCCATAGAGAACGAAGTGATACCACTTCGTTCTCTATGGTACCATCTATAGATAATCCGATTATCAACCACTTTGTATTTGTTTAAATAGCTAATTATAAAATACTGAAATAAACAAAAAATAATAAAACTCTAACATAAATACCCCTTAAATCTATCATATGCAGGGGAAAATAACCGAATACGGACACTCGGTATCTCAGAAATAATAAATCCTACAAAAAAATGTTGAATAAATAAAATATTCATATTAATATAAATAGTCTAAACAAGTGTTTTTTATTTTTTTATTATTCAAAATATTGCTGATATATTCAATAAACTGATTTTTTTATTATTTTTTAAAATTTATGAACAAAAATTCATCATAAAACCTTCTCAAGAATATATAAATATATCTATATAAAATATAACATAATATTATTAAAAAATGAAACATTCTAAAAATGATATATATAATATCTATATTTGTTATCACATATTCATTAAGTTATAAGCATATATCTAGAGGTCATATAAGTCCCTAATACGGACACTCTATATGTCTTAAAAATCGCGTGCGTTATAATATTAATACAACCAATAAAGCTAAATCTAAAAAAAAAATATTATTTAGATAGGTAGGTTACTTAACTTATTAATACTACTTAAATTGTATTATTAATTAAAAAATAATAAAAATAAATTATTAACTAATTAAATTAGAATAAATTATTCATACAATTAATTATAAATAATGTAATTGTAATTGTTATGATTGATTAAGGGGACCAGCTACTTATAAACAGTATACATGTAAAAGATAGGGAAAATAGCATGTTTTAAAAATGTATAAACTCTTATAATATTAAAGTTTTTGTAATAATTTGTTAACAATCTTATTATAAACATATAGCTTTATCATATGGTTGAATATATTTTAATAATTATTAACATAAATAATATAAAAATGATTAATTATAAAAAAAAATAATTAATTAAGATATTTATCACAAATTATCACTAAATTTACAATTTATATAAATTTACATATATTATATATATAGAATAATTAATCATACTGTTCATTTATATATTATATATAATATTGTGAAAATTTGAAGAAAAAATATTCAATATTGAATAAGAAGAGACATTAATTGGAGATATACAAAATGTAAAATAATTATTCTGAGTAAATCAAGTTTCAAATATAATATATGAATATAAACAATATGATTATATAGGTACAAATAATATAATATAAACAAAATGAATAATGTAATGAACATAATTTAAACACCATTTTAAAGATAATATTTGAAATATTATAATTTTACATTAAAAAAAAATTTGAAATTCAATTTTTTTCCGAAAAAATCAATGGTATCTCGTCCCCTTAATCAATACTATGTAGTTTATCTAGTCGTATATAGGGTGTCCGTATTCGGTACCCATGTCCGACTACGGACACCCCCGTTATCTATAGAATTATAAGATTAAATACAATTTTTAAATTACAATAATATCTATAATCCTAATCATATAATATTAATATATTGTAATTTTTGAATACAAATAATGAGTCATCAAAAGTTAAGACCATTTATTGTTAAAGTGTCCGTATTAGATTACTTTCCCCTAGATAAATTAAAATCACATTACTTAAAATTAATTTTATGAATAATTTAATAGGTAATATTTATTATTTTATTAAATAATAATTACAAGTGAAGACCTATCTAAATAAAAGTATGAATCATATAAATAAATTGAATATAAATTGGTTTGTAGGATTTATGGTTTCTGAAATACGGAATGGTTCTATTCGGGAACTTTCCTTTAATGGCCATTTACCCCATACCCGGGTACAATGTATACACCCATATAGGGATATATAGGATTACCTATAAACACAAGGGATCAGGACACCACCATATTCTTATGGATATTGGAGTGATAATGAAATAGTTTTTATATAAGTATGATTCATATTTTAGTTTTACACATACGTTAATATCTTTGTTTGTATATATTTGTTACTAATTAAAAAGAACAAATTAATCAATTCCAAGTATAGTTAATATCGATTATATGTGTTTTATATATATATATATATATATATATATATACCTACCTATTACTTATTGTGTGTATTAACCTATTTGTAAGATCCGTATATATATATTATTTGTAATAAATTACATAATACATAGGTATTTACCAACCTATCAATATTATAAATTCATAAAAAGTCAATAATGAATTTGAAAACCGGATATAACATTAGTCGTATGCTCTTAAGTATACAATGCACACACGTAGTCTGCAGTCATACTCTATACATATGACGTAGACAATCAAATATCACAAAGTATGTAATAGTATATTATTTATATATAGTGTAACCCAGCAAACAGTAAGAGCAGCATAATAGCAGCATAACAGCAAATGCTAGAGCCTAAAATGTTTACATTGTGCTATTATGCTGCTATTAATTTGTAATGATATTATGCTGCTGTTATGCTGCTATTATGCTGATATTATGCTGCTCTTACTGTTTGCTGGGAATGTATACTACCAACAGTATTAATTATATTACTGTAATCTAAAATCTATTACGATGACATACCTACCAAGGTACATCAATACACTACTGTTCTACGGTATAACTTATACTTTTATTATATTTAGTAGGTTAATTGCTCCAGAACAAACATCCATAAAACAAATAAAACGTCATAGATTGGTTGTAAATAAATCGTCTAATTACATTTTTAGTTGAATTTTATATTTAGAATATAAAACTATTATCTAATTGACTAATTTAATTATTATTATTGCATAAGAGACCTTGTTTAATATATATATATATATATAGATATTATAGATGCTGTACAACTAGTATAATTCTAGATTAATAAATATTATCAGATTATCAATGTATAAAAATTGAAAATTTTGCAAAAAATATTTACATTTTTACAGTTTACTCTAAATATAAAATAAATTATAGAATCAAATATTTATAATATATATATATATATATATGTAACACATCTATTAGACTAGATATATATATATATAAAATAATAATGAATTACTTGTTGTATACATTATAAATATTATCATAGATATATACTTATATAATTTTACACAATATCAATTACTTACTATATAATTTATTTCTATTTTTGATTATTTTTCATTTATTTTATGGTAATTTTATTAAATTCGTATTATTCTTTGTTTATTTCTATAACATTTTTATGTTATAAGTATGTTATTATTAGTAAATATTTATATGTTATTTATACATTTTTATGTTATAAGTATGTTATTATTAGTAAATATTTATATATAAATTATCAATCAATTAATTAATTTATAATCAATAATAAATAATATAACAATATTAAAAGGTTTTACCAATTATTATTAAATACAATACAAGTCTATTAGTATGGGTTTTACCAACTGTATATTATTGTTCTACTACACAATCTCATATAACATCTATATAGTTAATACAATGTATTTAGATATTATTTTTTATTAAATATATGTAAAACATATTTATTTACTCTTACATAATGTAATATATTTTATATTGTATTATATTATTATTTAATTAAATCAAGATATTTTCTTACATTAACAAACATTGTTTAATACATCATGATGTAATCATTATTTATGTATCACATAATAAATTATGCATTAGTAATTAAAGTAATCTATAAGTAATATTTGAATACAAATTTCTTAATATAATGTATATATTTAGTGCCATACAATAAACTATATTTAGTAATTGATGTGAAATATTTGAATACAAATTTCTTAATATGTTAATTAAACCACACTCACAAAAACACACATCTACATATGTATATATATATATATATATATATATATATATATCTCTATATCTATATAAAGGATGCAATTTAAAAATGGTATTTTATTATAAAAATATAACTAATATTGCAGGTTCATAAATAAAGAAATAACAATAATCCCAGGGATATTTCTTGATTTATATGATAATCGGATATAATAGAATATAAATAAATATACATATATATATACACGCAGACATACGCGCATACGTGTATAGGTAATGTGAATGTACGAAGGTAATGTAAACAATATGATCACCCACGAGCGCGCCCACACACTCACGTCTATGATGGTGTGTGTGTGGGGGTGGGTATAGATACAATGGCATGGTAACTATGATATAAGTATAGCAATAACAGCAGCGGCAAAGGCTGTAGCATAGTTTGTGTGGAGAAGGGGTAAGGAGGAGCTCATCAGATTACTATGGTCTGGCCGGCAATCTGGAAATCATCGTAGTCCATCTGTGAGGGCGAGTAAACATTATAATAAGGGTTAAACATATATAATAAGGGTTAAACATATATAATAAGGGTTAAACATATATTATATAGGATATATATATAGTAAGGTTTAAATATGTATAATACGGTTTATTTATAATAAAAATACAGATAAATTAATATAAAAAATTAATTTTTAATTTAGGTCATACTATTATAAATATATACATATTAATTGTTAACAACTTGTTAACAATTTGCTAACAACTTTAATGTGGTATTAATTGATATGAAAAAAAATGGATTTCAAAAATGTCCCAACTTGTTTTTATATTCCAATGTGTCAATAGAATAGACTAACATTCTAAATAGTAGTACATCGACTGATACACTACGTATACAACATACTATACTACTACTATAGTGCTACATACCATGATATCAGTGTCCAGATCGCAGTCTTCATTGTCACTGTGTGCTATACTTTTGCTGTCGTCGCATTGCTTATAGACAGAGAAGATTGAGGTCAACAGGGCATTACCTTTAGATAGGTCCAATGCTCGTAGATCTAAACACAATGAGGTGATGATGATTAGTTGTAGACAGGGGGGGGTAAGCTGTTACACACGAGTGTTGTGCACCGGTGCTGCGGTGTTGTTATTAAACAGTGTGAACTTAGGTATAGTGCACCCCATCGTATAGTCACGACTACTAGAGGGGTGATTAGAGTTTAACGAGACCGTCTATTGTTACGAAACAAGCGATTATGTAATACTATCGTTAGTGCCGTATCGAGTGACTGTATCGAGTTAGAATTGTAGTCTAATTAAATGGTGAAATAATCGTAAATTACTATTTACGGACGCGCGACATTTGAATTATGTGACTTTGTTTGTATATGTGTACATGTGTGTGTGTGTACATGTGTGTGTGAACATGAGTGTGTGTGTGTGTACTCTTTTGTTTGTGTACATAAATCTTTGGATTAATAAAACATTAAGAAGAGGTTGATACTGATTGAATGAATAATTAGATCTCGGTTATCCAGTTCATAATACAACTTAACAAATATACCAAGAATAATACGCACCCATACACATTAATATTGATGATGATACTTGTGATATATATTCATAACTATATATATATATGTATTGTATAATTTATAACAGTACACAGGTAAGGCTAGAGGTATTTCTAAGAAGCAGTGATACAAATGAGTCATAATGTAATGGCAATAAAATTCTTTACAATCCCTATGTATATAGATGTTGTATAATGTGCATATAAGTGAGTGTTTGCAGTATATCATTATTGATGTACAGACTAGCATGAATTTATAACTATAAGTAACTGCTAGGGTATTGGATCCACTATTGTTACATAAGAGGTAACTGACTATAACAATACAACTATTACAACAGGGTGTGGAAGTGTTACATAATGTTACATCAGTAGTGTAACTCTGTAAGAGAGATAGATATGAGTAGGTAGTGATAACTATAATAGAGCTAATATATCAGTTTGTTATATCATTGTTGGGTGTGCTGAGTTTGTCAAGTTCTTAGAACACTTGTCACACATGTACACATACAGGTATGCTTAGTATGATTGGCTATTGACTAATATGAATTAAAAAAACATATTCGTAAGTATATAAAATTAGGGCAGAATAAACAATGTATAATGTTAATACAGTACATTATATATATATATATATATATATATATATATATATATATATATATATATTTATAATTACATGTTATGATGATATTATAGTAAAGTGATAACTAAGAATATCATCTGTCACATATAATGATGGCAAAGATAGTAATGTCAGTAGCTAACCTCCGAAAGTTCTGGCGTTGACGTCAATCTCTCTGATGTAGAGGAGAGCCTTAAGGAACAGGGAACACTCGCCTCCCATGACGCGGTCGACGCACTGATGAAGGATGGTTTTACCACATAGACCTTCCTGTGAGCGGGGCATAGGTGTTGTATTAGTATAGGTGATAGCGATGGTAATGGTGGTAGTTATACATGGGGGTGGGGGGGGGGTTGACTACAAGGGCAGATCACTATCATTATGTTTATAATTGTGTATTTGTATTTAGTTCATTTCAATGATTGCGTATATATTTAAGATATATAACCTAATTATATATATATATATATTATTTAAAATATAAATATTTGCCGCTCTACCGGGATTTGAACCGATGAAATTAGCTCTACTGAACTATGAGACATACAAATATAATTAATTAGTATAAATATTATGAGAGAGAGAGATAGACAACGATTACCATTTCCTGCTCACTTTTTATTATATATCTATTTTCATAAATTTGACCTTCGAAAAACAAACTTATAAATCATAAAATATATATATAAATACGCGCGTTAATTAATTATTAGTTTAAGGGGCTGATTAATAACGGGCGTAACGATGTAACCACCATGCGTACAATAGAAACAGATCTATCAATACTTATTTATAGTATAGTGGGATTTTCCAGAAACGTGACTATATTTAATTATACAAGGTAGCTGTTTTAAACGATGCAACCTGTCTTGCCAAATTCTGTAGGCTTCTAAATGTACTTTTTATCTCTATATTATACCAAAAAGGGGTGTACACAGTGTACAAACAATGAAGTCAGGTGTTTTCCACTTTGTAACGAGCTCGTAAATAAAGCATTAAGGTTAGATATAAAAAGTGTCAAAACACGAATATGTTCATGTTTTACAAAAAGTCAAACACAGCATATTTACTTTAGAAAATGCTAGATTTTCTTTATGTCCAAATTGGTTTCTAATTATCTAATAAAAAATAATCAATAATTCTAAATTGATAACATTTTAATTAAATATACTCAATATTAATTAAGATAAATATTTCATTATAAAATAGGCTTTGTATTATTTACATTTCAACGAATAAATTAACTAATTAACCTGAGGAATGTCTATTATATACGCTAATAATAAGTAAAATATAATAATGAGACATTCCAGTCTTTTTTTTTTAACATTATGATTTCTAAAGAAAAATAAATAATCAGTTGAATGGGAAAATAAAAGTTGATACAAAATTAACAACTCCGTAATATATTCTATTCTCTCCTATCCTATACACGAACGCGAGCAGTTGATTGGTTACCTGTGCGTTGATGTCCATCTTGTGATTGAGGAACTGTACGACTCGGAGTTGTCTGTGTTCAGCAGCGATGTGTAGACAAGTTTGACCTTCGTAGTTACGCTGATACAACAGTTGACTGGGGTCGGATGTACTCGACACAAGGGTGTTTAGTAGGTCAATGTTGCCGTTCCTAGAGAATAATGGTGAGAAGTTTAGGATAATCGCATTGTATAACATTAGGAAATACATTTAGTTATTATGTATTGTGTGTTCAAATTTGATTCATAAAATATGTTTTAAAATGGGTGAGAAAATTTAATTTTAAATCTTGTATAAATTATTTAATATTATATCAATATTTTCAATTATATTCAAATCAATATATATTATAAACTGTTTTTAGACATTTTATTCGATATAAATCTATCTATATAATCTACCCCAATCTGCCCTAGGCTAACCTGCAGGCAACGTGGAAGGGGGTGTTACCGCGATGGTCCGGTAGACTGATGTCGGCGCCCGAGCTGATCATGTGACTGACCAACGCAGTGCTACGATTGGTCAGGACGGCGAGGTACAGACAACTCTGGCGACGGTTGTTCGCAGTGTTCACGATGCTCTTGTGGGCGGAGCTTAGTTTGAACTTGATGTCCTCTTCGCTGGCTCCCATGATTATTGAGAGGTGAAGGTCACTGTTGTGGAGGTCGGTGATTAGTATATAATAATCGATGTATTGATTTATGATCGGAGAATTTTAATGTATGACTGATATTCGTTAAAATTCTTATATTATATACAGATATTATATTGAAAAGAAGGAGGGGGCGGGGCAAGGGGAGGAGCTAACGTATCTCCATCTTCGTTCTGTGTGGGCAGAGGTTCCAGCTTAGCTACGGAGGATGATGTCGAGGTAGACAGACACATCTGATCCAGAAGAGCCAGGGAACGGTTGACCTCGAGGGAGATGTCAGAGGTCAAGGCGGCTGAAGAGTAGGAGGAACTGAATCCATTTTGACCTTGATTATTGACCTCCATGGAAGTAGGTCGCGATACGCCGAGGTCGCATGATTCGGCCGTGGAAGCGAAACTGAAGATTCCGGAATCTTCGTTCTCCTCGTGCATAGAGTACTTCTTATCCATTGTAGGTGGCGACGGTAGTAGTGTTCTACGTGAAGTTGTAATGGGTTATGATACGCTAATGAGAGGCGTATTACTAAAGACTAATGAGACTATAGTACTAGTAGTAGTAGTAGTAATATACACAGTTGTTGATATGAAAGCTAGATAGTTAATGAAAGTAAAGCGCAACCGCTATCACTATTTATACTCGACGCTACCACTCCGGTATTTCCCAATGCTAGCGTCGCGTGTGTTTCAGCGCGCCCGCATGCGTGTGTACGAGCGCGCGCTACTAGGTGCCCAGCTATTATTACCGCGTCGTAAATAAGCCGCTGTCACCGCCACCCTTGTAAACATGAATACCCGCAGTAATTATAGACGCGGGTTTCAGAGGCGTATCAATCCCTGCGGCTTTATTTAGCCACCGCAGCAGCTATATATAGCCGCTCTCACCACCACAACCAGAGGGGTCTCGGTGATTGTAAAGTAGATGCGCCATACATTATGATAAATGATGCGCTGGCGGTGGTGGTGGTGGCGCTGGTGGTATCCATTGTTGTAGCTCTTATTGTTATGAAAGGTATAGTGATAGATATCATCATGTGAGTAGGGTATTTCATTAATGTATATATACACATATATATATATATATATATATATATATATATATATATATATATATATTATATATATATATATATATATGTATATATATATATAGATAATTTATGTTAAATTGATACTATTACTAATAAGATTAATGAAAATTTAAACACGGTTTGCATGGAAAAATTGTAAACCTATATAGCCTACATATTAATTGTATTTATTAATATATAGTTTGTTTTTCTGTGTAAATAGTATGCGTTTGTATAATAATTAATATAGGCTAAAATGTTCGCAAAAACTCTGGTAAGGTATTTCGGAAACATGATAAATGACTGCCGGCGACTCACTAGCCCACCGTACCTAATGGTACCATGCCCTAACCGATCTATAGTGACCAATAGCCGATCGTCTAACAATGGGGTTATAACTTATAGTCATTGATACACTGATGGTACTGGCTATATATACTTACTTACATATATATATATGCTATAGTTAATACACATATATAGGTCAATAAATGTAACTCTATCTAGCTGTCATCAGAATATTGAATAGATAGGTAAGACAAGTATTTTGACTACTAGAATTGAAGCAAGCGATGTAGCTATTCACCACGAATTGCATATAATCCATACAGATGATGTAGTTGGTATTTAGTAGTAGTTAATGTGTAATAAACATGCAGTTCTACGGGTTGATCGGGTCAGATATAACATCTCCTACATTGCTATGTTATGAAACACTGCTATAGGTACTTATGTCACGCACACACACACGCACACATGTAGGTAGGCTCTGTTGTACACATGTAATAGGGTGGGGCGATGTGTTTCTCTCAAGGTAACAGTTATATAAGCTTTGTGATTAATCACATAGGTATAGGGCCTACGTGATACCATCTAGTAGTAGTGGTAGTGGTGGTGGTAGTGGTAGTGGTAGTGGTAGTAGTAGTAGTAGTAGTAGTAGTAGTAGTAGTAGTAGTAGTAGTAGTAGTAGTAGTAGTAGTAGTAGTAGTAGTAGTGGTGGTGGTAGTGGTGGTAGTAGTAGTAGTAGTAGTAGTAGTAGTAGTAGTAGTAGTAGTAGTAGTAGTAGTAGTAGTAGTAGTAGTAGTAGTAGTAGTAGTAGTAGTAGTAGTAGTAGTAGTAGTAGTAGTAGTAGTAGTAGTAGTAGTAGTAGTAGTAGTAGTAGTAGTAGTAGTAGTAGTAGTAGTAGTAGTAGTAGTAGTAGTAGTAGTATTAGTAGTAGTAGTAGTAGTAGTAGTAGTAGTAGTAGTAGTAGTAGTAGTAGTAGTAGTAGTAGTAGTAGTAGTAGTAGTAGTAGTAGTAGTAGTAGTAGTAGTAGTAGTAGTAGTAGTAGTAGTAGTAGTAGTAGTAGTAGTAGTAGTAGTAGTAGTAGTAGTAGTAGTAGTAGTAGTAGTAGTAGTAGTAGTATGTTTCTAATATTGAACCGATGAGTCATTAGTAGTAGTAATGGTGGTAACTTTCGTCGTAAGAATGACGCCAATTATAAATGGCAAACTTTTACAATAGCAAAGTTGCAATACTTTTTTCTTAGTATTCTAATAAAAAAGGCGTCTACACGTACTAGAGAGAGAGAGAGAGAGAGAGAGAGAGAGAGAGAGAGAGAGAGAGAGAGAGAGAGAGAGAGAGAGAGAGAAGAGAGAGAGGAGAGAGAGGAGAGAGAGAGAGAGAGAGAGAGAGAGAGAGAGAGAGATCAGCTCGTGATTAATGCACGAAGGAGGCACTGATCACTAGCATTCATCGCGGCGGGGTTTACTACGAAAATAGCATTCATATTACTCTCTCGACGTACGTGTGTGTACAGCGCCTAAAGAAGTGTTTACATGCCGTGATTATATCTATAATGGCTATCATACAGACACGTCACACAATACATGTCATAGTGTATTGTGTATCAACGGGTTTCCGGAAAATGTATTTCTATTGAAACTAGGTATTACGTTTTATTATTCGATATGAAATAGTTAATCTTATAAATTATGGATATATATATATATATACACTAGAAGGTGCCTAATATTACTCTGTATAAATTATACAGTAAATAAATTAGTCTCTAACTATTATATACAACAAAATTAATGATATATTATTAAGAAATATTGTGAAATATTATTTCTAATATTTATTGATTAATTAATTTTTTATTATAAGAAATATATATTCTAAATATATAGATATTTCACCATGTATGAATTATATAGATAAATTAACAAATATGTATAATATAGCTACATTAGAAAAATAAAAACCAAAATATTATTTATAATATTTGTATTAGAAATTTATAACTAGTATATTCGTGATTAATTTCTATAAATATATAATTGTATAGAATTATTCAATATTTAAAAAATATATTAAAAAAAATGATAACTCACCCTATTCAAATTTTTTAAGATTAAAATTACAATTGTAAGTAAATTCTATATTTAAGTTATTAAATTATAAGTTCTCGCAAGTAGTTTATATAAAGAAATTAACTATATTATACAAACATAATAGTATGATATATATTTATAAAAAATGCGTGTATACAAATATAATAACATATTACATAATAATATACATGACTAACAATCTAAGATATAAACTGAGTTACATTATATCATTTCACATTTTTATTTAGAAGATTAAAAATATAAATATAAATATTAGTATTAATATAGATATAAAATTATATATATATATATACATTTCTACAATATATTTCATATAATTATATGAAATTAGTATTGAAAGTATAAATATATATTTATATATATATATTATTCTATATATATTTTAATAGATATAAATAGTGACATCTATTTAAAGTAAAATTACATAATAATTATATTATTATTATTAACAGTAATTAATGCTTTATAGATAATAAAAAGCAAAGGTCAATTATTAATACAGGGTAATTACAATTATGTAAAATTATGTAATACAGCATAATAAATCAAATAGTTATATTATTCATAACCATAACCAAAAACAAAAAAATGAGTTTCTTTACTTACAAGAATAGCGGAAAATTGGCTGAGATTAATTAAAACACATATTTCACTAATATTATTATATACTTGTATAATTAATTCACCATTTTCATATATAATATATGTATGTTATTATAATTTATTATTTATTAATTGATAACTTTAATTAATAATATAAATATTATTATTATTATCTATCAATAGTAATATAAAATAATTTAAAATTTGTAAACAAAATTATATTTAATTTAAGACATTTAAAAATACAGATAATAAATATGATATACATATAAGGATGGTGGTTTTGTCAATTTTTGTAAACCAAAAATCCCGGTTTTTACTGGTTTTTTCGATAAAAAAAAGTATAAATTTTAATCCACTCATAACATAAAACTAACTAAATTGTATTATTTTGATTGTAATTTTTAAATATATAGACATATCACATAATGGAAGAGTTGGAATCGTAGAATCTATTACTTTTGATTGGTATACATGTTACATATTATTTAAGGTTTGTTATTATATAATATATATGTATATTAAAAAAAATATTAAATATTATCAAGCCTGTCATATTATTTATTAAATATATTTAAAAATATTATATTATTAACATATAACATATATTATTATCGAAATGAAATCAAAGCTTTTTTACTGATATCAGGGTTCGAAAAATATCCGATTTTTTAAAAAAAAATCAAAAAAATCTTATAATTATCTAAATTAATGTATACATTATATTATATGCTGTTGCATAATGCAACATTAAATAATTATTATTTAATTACTAGTGTTTTGATATTATACTGACTACTTTATTATCTAGAATTATATTCAAATTATTATGCTAAAATTATTAATATATTAAATAAAAACGTTTTTGATATTTTAAATAAATTACTTTATATTAAAATATTTGTACATAAATACAAGCTTTGTAGCTTTATTAACTCCCAGTCTATTTCTTAATATTTAATGCACCAATATTTTTTGGATTTTATATAGAAACAAATAAAATTATATCTTTATCCAATAATGTCTATGATATATATAATTCTTATTTATTTAACATTATATATTTTTCCTTTGATGTTTATGAATCATAATTTATGATATATATATATATATATATATATATATATATACAGTCAACTCCCGATAAGTCGGACTCGCAAGGGACCGGGAAAAGTGTCCGACTTAGCGAGATGTCCGACTTATCCGAGATTTAGAATATCATGCAAATAAGACATGAAATGTGCAGCGTGAGTTAAATGGTTACCGAAATATGGAATTATGCAACAATCAACATAAAATGTTGTATTCAATAATATGACTTACTAAAATTATAATATTCATTATTTAAAGTAAACATTTCTGACAATTTATAAAAAGTCCAACTTATCTAGTATACAAATCATAAAAATGACTATAATATGTGTCCGACTCATAGAAAAGTCCGACTTATCCAATCCAACTAATCCGATTAATTTAACATGGAACTAGATAAAATTCCAACCAAACCAACTAAATGTGTCCGACTTATCGAGAAGTCCGACTTATAGAGAGTTGACTGTATATATATATATATATAATTCTCATTTATTTAAATATTAATGATATAACATAGCCTCCTATATCCTTATAGGAGGCCATCATGAATATAATTATTATATTATAAAAATCATGATCTAATAATTATATAATATACTTTGAGAAATATTGATTTAAATCAAAAAAAATATGATTTTTTTAGGCTGATTTAAATCGTGATTTAAATCATGATTTAAATCATTCGAACCCTGACTGATATAATACAATACTTCAATAATTGATTTAAATAAGTAGATATAATTTTTAAACATTAATTTTTAACATCATTTTTACCCTTTTCATTGAAAAACATTATATCATACACATATCTATTTATATTACAATATGAAATTAACATTACTTATTAAAATAAGTTATTATTCAAAATTACAATAATTTTAATAATTTTGTCAGTTATTAAAATAATTATTATAAATACGGGTAAATACATGAATTGTTATTTAGATATAATTTGTATAGATATTTAAATAAAAAATAATATAAAATATAATCATATAATGTGATATTAGTACATTTGATATTATATGTTTGATTCATATTTATAAAATTTATATAATATTATAATAATATATTTTTTATAACAAATAATAAATTGTATTAAAAATATAAGTTAAAATCGTCAATTGTGATAAATGGATCAGGAATAAAGTTGTTAGGATAAGTTACAATATACTAAAATAGTACTTTACTTTATATTATTTAGTAAAATGAATAAGTTTGGTAATATTTTTTATTTTATATAAATAATTATTATTAGTAATACTTTATTACTATAAAAACAATCGCTTTTTAAATTTCGATATATAAACTATTGATAATTAGAATATTCAAAGGTAACGTAATTCAATTTTTAATCACATAATAATTATAACTTATAATTTAAAAGTATTATTAATTAAAAAAAACCTAAAAACCATGATTTTTTTTCAACTTGAAAAACCGTAAAACCAAATCATGTATACAAATATATATATATAATATATATATATATATATATTTATAATTATATACAATTACATACAATCTTATAAAGTGGACGTATGTTCTAATATTACTTTAAATTTATGGTTGTAAATAATATATTTGATTACTCGTACTGATATTAATACAGGTATTTGACCGTAAAAAGTAATATTAATAATAATAAAAATTAAATAATTATATGTTTATTATTGAAATACTATTTAAATTAATAATATAATTATATATTTAATATATAGTAACTAAAATAGTACTTTACTTTATATTATTTAGTAAAATGAATAAGTTTGGTAATATTTTTTATTTTATATAAATAATTATTATTAGTAATACTTTATTACTATAAAAACAATCGCTTTTTAAATTTCGATATATAAACTATTGATAATTAGAATATTCAAAGGTAACGTAATTCAATTTTTAATCACATAATAATTATAACTTATAATTTAAAAGTATTATTAATTAAAAAAAACCTAAAAACCATGATTTTTTTTCAACTTGAAAAACCGTAAAACCAAATCATGTATACAAATATATATATATAATATATATATATATATATATTTATAATTATATACAATTACATACAATCTTATAAAGTGGACGTATGTTCTAATATTACTTTAAATTTATGGTTGTAAATAATATATTTGATTACTCGTACTGATATTAATACAGGTATTTGACCGTAAAAAGTAATATTAATAATAATAAAAATTAAATAATTATATGTTTATTATTGAAATACTATTTAAATTAATAATATAATTATATATTATATATTTATTATGTATTATAATAATACATGATATATAATAGTATTAGTAAATATCATATTAATAACAATTATTTTAATAAAGATTACATAATTTTTAATAATATTACATATACACAATTTATACCCAAATTCATACCCACATTTATACCCGGAATTTATACACACAACCAAAGATTTAATCTAGATTTAATAATCTAAGATTATTTATATATTACCTATATAATATGGTATTGGATATATTTTTAGAATAATTCTATATATTATATTATTAATTAATTTTGAATAAGCCCATTTTTTCACATTTGTCATCATTATTATGATCATACTGTTATAGTATGATATATAGTAACTACACTTCATAGCATATGAATCATAGATATACATTTTAAAATATAATCGAAGAACTTCGATAACTTTATAGATTTGAAATAAAACTACAACATATGTTATTTATTGAATAATAATTATATTATATAGTATATAATATTAAATAATACTGTATGAATAGTTTATTTAAATATGTTAATAATTTATTAAATAAAATAAAACTTATACAATTAATTTAATTTAAAATTATTGATTTAAATAATAATTATTATAATTATTAATAGAAATAAAGACTTTATTTAATAAAGTACATTAATAATATAATACTGATTACAATTACTGTAGTTATTTCAACAATGATATGGTTAATATTAATACTTATATTAACTATATGTATAGTGTAATGGTTTCCAGTTTAAGCAATTTCTCAATATTAATATAATTAGAAGTTAAGAAATAATTTCTAAAAAAACTTTAACAAAATATGTTTATCTAACTTATTTAGATATTATATAGTAAATACATTACAATATTTAAATATAATGTAATGATGAGTATACACTTACCTATAAACACTTTTTTATTAAAAGAAATAGTTTACACTATAGTGTATTTTAATATAATGAATACAATATTGCGATATATTTTGGGTTTTCACAAATCTAAAAATAACTATAGAATATAAATAATAATAAATAAAGATTGACCTTTGACATAGCAATAAATAAAGATACATATATAATATATATCCAAATCTAATATATTATATATCTGAAAAATAGTAATTATATAACTTTATAGAACGAATAAATGTATTCGTTATCTACCATTCACTTGAATTTGGCAATACAAGTCAAAGTTCTTCATGTATATAATTAATTGGTATATATATTATATATATATATATATATATATATATATATATGTATTTTTGCAATAGATATAATCTATGTTACATAGTATATAGGTAAATTAATAAATATAAATAAATAATATAAGAATAATTTTCAATAATATGTTATCTCTGAATATTAATTAGGACAATTTATAATACTTCCATATTCCTATTATTATATTTATATGGTATTACATATCTCGAAATATGAATTAGGAAAATATATAGTATTTCCATCTTCCTATTTTTATATTGATATGATTTTACATAAAAAAGAATGGTAAATTTAGAGACCTATAATTAGATCCAAAATATATTTATTATAAATCAATTAGAACGTTTAAGTTATTTTATATAAAACTGGTTGTGATATGATTCATGTAGAAAATCTGTATTCACCTATAGGTATATATATATATATACATTTATATAGCATGATATTTATTCCTAAAATGTTATCTAAACTAGAATTTTATAATAATGGCCTAATAGGCCCTTCCATTTTAAACATCGGCATGCACCATAGTGTGTTAACCTGGGTAGGACATATAGGTATAGGTATACTATAAGCAATATCTCCTATAACGATATAACTATAGTTATATTATAATAGTATATAAACTATAACTTATTATTCTTCCGAATATCAAAAGATGACTCACGGAGTACCACAAGGATCAGTACTAGGACCACTACTTTTTTCGATATACTTATCACCTGTTTTCAAAATCTTCGCCAACCATCCATTGATTAAATTTCATTCATACGCCGATGACATCCACATTTTTACTGATGCTGATAATGAAAATGACTCATCTGCCCACATCCGTTTGCAGAACTGTCTACGTGAACTCTCTATCTGGTTTCACGAATACTCATTACAACTGAACCCTTTAAAAACTGAAGTAATATACGTTAATCACACTTCTAAACACTTTTCAACATCGTTCACTTTTTTATTTGACAAGTGTTTATTATCATCATCACAAACGATAAAGAATTTGGGTGTAATTTTGAATTCTAACCACGACATGAAATCTTTTATATCAGAAAAAATTCGTTCAGTAAACTTTCAACTGTACAGAATTAAAAAAATCAGAAAATCTTTAAATTTCTTTACTTGCAAAATTTTAGTGACTAGTTTGGTACTAGGAGTTTTCGATTATTGTAATGTGCTGCTTATAGGTCTACCAGCTACCACAGGGGCTGAACTTACCTCCCTTCAACGATATGCTGTACGTATAATTCACAAGCTACCTCATCGAGAAGAAAATAACCATATCAGCATCACACAATTAATGAAGGAATTACACTGGCTACCCATAAAAGAAAGAATCATCTATAAAATATGTCTTATGACTCATAATGCACTCCACTTTGAAACGCCGTCATATTAATATGAATTGATAGAGAGAATCGACCAGACAAGAAGTCTCATGCCGTGTCATGTTAATCGTATACGACCTAGATCGACAATACATTCTACTGCTGCCCGTTCACACGCCTTCTCGTCACAAGCACCGATAGCCTGGAACTCACTACCTGCAACACTCCGTGCTGAAAGAAACTCAGAAAAGTTCAAAAAGAATTTAAAAACATATTTATTTACACTATAACTTTCTTATTATTGCATTATACATTATTGTTAACTTAATTGTTAAACGATGTCTAAATAAAATGTCTTCTTCTTCTTATAGTTAATTATAGTTAACCATACCTCCTATATGAAGTATTATTATAAATATGTGCAAGTGCAGTGCTATAAGAATCATATACTTTAAATATTCATTTAATAATGATTATTTAACTTATCAAATAACTTATATGTTATTCTCAAAAGATGTGAATTTACTTCAATCGATGTCTAGTGTTCCATTCATTTATAATTCGAATATAGATACAAATAATGCAATAATACTTATCTCATACAAATCTTGACATAAAATATACTATATAATATATAAATAAGTAAACAGTTTATTAGCTGACTCTATAGAGTGTATACTATACACTGTATAGTATACAGTGTATAGTATATAGTATACATGTATACTGCAGTGTATACCGTATACACTATATATAGACTACACGACAAACCATGGTATATAATATTACAGACTATACTATCTATTATATATAATATAGGTTTATATACCCTATATTAATTAACTATAAATTATGTATAGTATTATTATTAAAGTAATATTATTATGATATAATCTATTCATGCTTTACTGTAAACAAATACTATATAGGCTAATACCTATCCCCGATATTACTACTCTAGTAAGTAGGTATGCATTAGCCAGTTCTATCAATACCTCATATAACCTCTAGGTTATAGGAGGTATTGGTTATATACAGGCATATGTAGTCCTATATACTAGCAGTTCTGAGAAAATAAATTTCCTTAGGAATATTCTAGGAAAATCCTTAAATATATCGATAATGTTAAATATTATCCTAATATAGGTCAATGTATTATGTCAGAGCAATGGTCCAAGCATATAGGCAGATCTACGGGGTAGGATATACAGTGTTTTACGGATATGGGCCTATATGCAAGACCTCCTATAACCTCAGAGGTTATTGGAGGTATTGCTATATGCCTACCAACTTTACTCTTTTTAGCCTAAATGTGAAATTTAAATAATTCTCATTATATATAATAGCTATAGTTACATAGATATGTAATACCATATACTTAATACATAGGTAGACATTTTATTTAAAGGTATATATAATCTATATATTGATTAAGGGACTTATTGATTAAGGAACTTATTTATTACCAATGAAAAAGTGGATATTGAATTAAACTCTATATTGGAATAGGAACCTACAGTAATAAAAATCACATAAAGAAAACTATCTAGATCGAGAACAAAGATATATTAATATGTAACCATATGAAAATATCAAATATCTATAAGTAATTGTCGATGGTAATTATTATTTCGAAAATAATTTAAATATATTAATAATTTATGATTAATTTAAATTTGTGAATCTATTGATCAATATGAAAAAGGTAACCTCCAATATAGGTTACCCTACTATACAACATATTGTAATAGAATAGTAAACCTACTGACAGCGAGGTTATGACTTATATATATATATATAAGTACATTAAATATAATATATACTAATTGTATATATATATATACTATTATATACAATATAAATAAGTTATAACTTATTTATATAAATGTAGGTTCCTAACTTTGCCTAACTTCCTATTAAGTATTACAACATAACTATTCACTAATACTATGTGTAATATTACAAAATCATACGTACATTCATATACATACTATATGAGTAATACTTGTGTGATTGGTATAGAATATAACGGGAATATATTGACATTTAATAAATTTCTAAAGCCGAAAGGGTTAATGATACATTTAAATAGACACTTTTGTAATAATGATAGTAATGATAATAATCGTGTATTTTCTCAAATTTCTCAAACCAGAAAGTTCCTATGTATTATTTTATGGATCTATGTATAAATATATATATATATATATATATATATATATATACATATCGATGACATAAATCGTATATCATATGTAAGTTAATTCCAAAATTAAGGTTCTGCAGTTGAAAAGATGCTTCACCAAAGATACTTTTGACGGAGGGTACAAACTATTTAAATTATTGACAGGTACGGATGGTTCTATGCTTTAACTTATTTTTCTTTAATAAATCTTAGATATATGCAGGTGCATTGAAGTATAGAGTTTTATACGTAGCATAAGTAGCTTATACATGATCAACTGTTTAAAAGAGAGCAACTTGAGAGGTTTCTTCAAAGTATACTTTAGTTATAGTTATAGTTATAGTTATAACTATAGTTATCGAGTTACGGGAATGACGAATGATCATGAAAAGATATCTCAATGAAGGTCTCTATATCTTTTCAAAAGTTACAATATCACTATTATTGATAAATACAAAATGTCAAATGTGAACAGATAGCGAGTGTATCATAGTAGGTATCCTATTAGTTGAATGAAAAGTTAATTGTTTTCTAATTGATCGAACATAATGAATATGAAATTTAGCAGAACGAATATTATTATAAATATGAGATGAATAATTGAGAGATGAATCAAAAGTAATGCCTAAAGTCTTGATTTTAGTTGATGATAGTGAGTGATATTTGGATGAGAAACTATGCAAGAAGTAGATTATCTATAGTTATATTATCTATAGAGATTGAGATAAACTAGAGTAATATAGACAGATTTATTAGATATATTAAGATATATAGTATTGACTGAGAACCATGATTTAAGTTTAGCTAAACATGCATAAATTACATATTCATGGTATTGAGGATCAGCGTCAGTAGGAAAATAAATGTATATTTGTAGATGATCAGCATATGCTATATATATAAAGATTATACTGTATGGATGAATAACGAGAGAAAATAGTGGATAATGGAATATTATAAATTATAAATATAATGGATTTTATATTATTATCATCATCATCATCATCGTCATCATCGGCGAAAAGCTAACATTCATCACCAACAACATCGACGTCATCTTCGGTAACCTATTCATAATAATCATCATCACTATCTTCATCATATCTAGAATCGCCATAATCAGCATTATATAGTCATGTATTCCCATATACTAAAGAATACAATACAAATCACTCGTAAATGCTCGTATACATAACATGATTATCACTTACAAATATATACTGATAAAACTTCTCTATATATAGGGGAATATATATATATATATTTAGTAAATAATATTGACATATAGATATAGGGAAAATTAACCGAATACGGACAGTACCCGAATAAGGACACTCTCGATATCTCAGAAACCATAAATCCTACAAAAAAATGTCTAATGAATAAAATATTCATAATTATTTAAATAGTCTAACAAAGTATTTTTTATTTTTTAAGTATTCAAAATATTGCTGATATATCTAATAAACTGATTTTTTTATTGCGTTTTTAAATTTATGAAAACAAATTTCAACTTAAAACCTTCTCAAGAATATACAAATATATCGATATAAAATATAACACAATATTATTAAAAAAATAAAGAATTCTAAAAATTATATATATAATTTCTATATTTGTTATCAAATGTTCATTATAAGCATATATCTAGAGGTCATATAAGTCCCTAATACGGACACTCTATATGTATTAATATGGACACCCTATAACCAATCAGCGCGCAGCGTATGAATTATTCTGATTTTCATAAAAATCACGTGCATTATAATATTAATACCACTATTAAAGCTAAATCTAAACATTTTATTATTTAGATACTTAAATTGTATTATTAATTAAAAAAATAATAAAAATAAATAAATTATTATCTAATTAAATTAGAATAAATTATTCATAAAATTAATTATAAATAGTGTAATTGTAATTTGTCTGATTGATTCATCAATACTATATAGTTTATCTAGTGGTATTTAGGGTGTCCGTATTATAACACAGGGTGTCCGACGGACACTGTCCGTATTCGGACACTGGTATCGAATACGGACACCCCTGTTATCTATGGAATTAAAAGATTAAATAAAATTTTAAAATAGGTAATACCTAACAATAATATTTATAATCATATAATATTAATATATTGTAATTTTTGAATAAAAATAATGAGTCATAAAACGTTAAGACCATTTATTGTTAAAGTTTCCGTATTAGGTTACTTTCTCCTACTAATGTATATATATACATTCAGATAATTCTCATTATTCTTTTCTCTCAAATACATGCCTCCTCAATTCAATTAATATCATATATGATATTAATTGAATTTCTATTGAATTCTATATAATGGATCATTTCTGCCCTCCTTCCTAAGTCATAAATGTTAATGGATAATAGTTTTATTTCCATACATGTACTTTAAAAAATAAACCGCACATATCCACTATTTAATATTCTTAACTTTTTAAATTCATTTGTATACATTTTATTATCGGTATTTTCATTTATGATTTTTTTTATTAGTAACCTATATTACGTTTTGTTTAGACGTCAGTTTGTCATTGAAAAAAAAAATCATCATCATCATAATCATCATCACCATCATCAATATTATCATAATTATTTAAATTATTACAATCCTCATAAACACACATACACACATATATATATATATATATATATATATATATATATATATATATAAATATAAATATGTGTGTGTGTATGTATTAACTAATTATTATTTCTATAACTTCATTATTACAACAAAGTAATGTCTTTCATATCATAAGCTAAGACTCATAACATACTACTAAATGTAAATAAAACTTAACTTATTAATTAATACGTTAAACATATTAATATGTCATCTTCAAGAACCAATTGATCAGGTTTACTTCTAGAACATTTATAATAGGTGCTATGTATTCTACATGCTATACCTGTAAGGAAAATATGAATTATTTATTATGACAACATTAAATTTAACTTTAATATTTTAAATTAATCGGTATTTAGGCATAATCAACATAATTAACATAAATTCATAAATGTATATAAGATACTTCATATCTACCTTATACACATTTTTCTAAAACGTTCATTCATTTAATAGTATTATCTATTTAGAAGGTTCTAATTAATGTTATTGTAATATACATTATACTTATAATATTATAAGGTATGAATTGAATACAATTATTTGATCCATATTATTCATAATTTAAATTTCATGATAATTTATTCATTAGTCTATAACAAATTATAATGTACAACTTAAGGTTGCGACATATGTGGTGTGGTACATGCATCCTATCTTTTGTTAATTGAAAAGAGATATGTTTTAAAAACTGATAACATCTTTAATATTTATTTATTTTTAATTTTGATTATAATATATCATTTATATGCATTATATGCATATGAATGAATTAATTCAGTTTATAGACAAAGTCTAAGGAGGATCAGTGAAAGCGATCTGCTGCATTGATTCGAAACCTCCTAACAGTATGTGCAATGTCATATCATCATTTCAATTATAATAAAATAATAAAATAAAATAATGATAAACATAATAATAAATTCATATTAATATAAAAAACAATGAAATGATTAAATAAAAGGTTAATCACATACGAAAATAATAAAAATAAAAATTAGAAACCAAAATAAAATATAAAATTACAATAATAAAGGAGATATACATATATTTAATATAGATAATACAAATAGAAGTTATGATTCGTGAATAGGCATTCAAAGTTAAATATTAAAGAAAGAGAAAAATAAATGTGTTAATAAGGTAACCTATATACGATAATTATAAATATTGTCATCTTCTTACTTAACCATATATAATTATTAAATTCAATTTCATCCACGTCAAAAATATATTTGTTCTTGTTAATATTTTTTTTTTCAGAATTTTATATTTTTGTTATTTAAGAATAAAAATAATAAAATATTATTATTATAAGAATAAAATAAATTCGATAGAATAAAAATATACTATTTTACCGATTATTACATTATCATATATGATAATATATCGCAAATAAAATTACTTACAATTATAAAATTATAACAATAGTTATATAACTGTGTAAAATAAATTTCCAATATTTAATATAAATTATAACAATAGTTATATAACTGTGTAAAATAAATTTCCAATAATTAATATAAATTATTATCATATTAAATAATTATAATATGGATCCATATTATAATTATTTAATATGATAATAATTTATATTAATTATTGGAAATTTATTTTACACAACGAACATAATTATTATTTTTTAATTAACAAATATATTTGACTAATTAACATGATTTATATATTTACATATCTTAAATTATTTAATAATCTTAATATATATTTGAATCTTCTTTCTTTGTCCGGGAATCAATACAAAATAATCACGAAATAAGCAAGTAAACAAACATATTTAGAAATAATTAGCATATAATAGTATACGAGTGTCTAAATACATAGTTACCACCACCACCATCATCATCATCATCATCATCATCATATATAAATAAATACTAAATAAATTAGATTTATCATTCTTCTCCAACAGGCAAGGAATAATGGGGACATTAATAAACAAGTTAATGTTTTTACTAGAATTTCCCCAATCATCATATTTTTGGATAGTCTAGATCAGTGTTTCCCAACGGGGTCCCTATCGCCCCCCGGGGGGCGGTAGGGGGGCGATTTCAAGGAGGGGGGCGTTTGGGGGCAATTTGTGAAGATTTGTGTGTATATATATTTATATATATATATATATATATTGTTTTTTGTCCCCGAATTACACATGTATAGATGTGTTATAAATTATTACTAATAATATCTCTGTTCAGTGTGCACAATTTAAAACTAGGTCATATATAATATAATGCCAATTATTATTATATTATATAATAATATTAATTTACAATAACATGCATTCATATTTCCCACTTTAGTTCTCACGTTCACTGCAATTTAATTTCTGAGACGCATGCGCCGCCCACCACATATTTGTTCGCCATATTATTTCATTTGAGTTAAATAATTGAATATGATAAGTTAATTATACAAAAAGTTTTATAGATTATTTGGTTAGTTTGAAATATTAATAATATAATATAATAAGGATTGTATATGAATTAGCAATAAAATAATACTAATAAAACCTACTCATTCACAATAACTCTTCATTCATATATCCTACTTTAGTTTTAACGTTCGCCCGTCACATATTTTTTAGTTATCTATTTTTGTTTGCTACTTCGCAGATCCCCATATAATAATACAATAACCAATTGTAGATATTTTATATAATAATTATGCCTAACAAGAAGAAGTGCCATCAGTATTCTGTGGAATATTTTAAATTTGGATTCTGTGAATCTATTTTGAAAAAAACTAAACCGTATTGTCTTATTTTAGCAATAAAGAGTTTAGCAATGAGGCTATGAATACTTCTAGATTAATTGACCATTTCAGTAAAGCGCATCCTGATAAGGCTAGTAAACCTATAGAATATTTTGAACTGTTGAAAAATAATTTATTTCATAGAAATACAATAAATAATTGTTTTTCAAAAGTTACAAATACCAATAATAGGATTACTACTGGATTAAATTTATCCTATAAAATTGCAAAGTTGATAGAAAAAACGGGAAAACCTCATACTATAGGTGAATATTTAATAAAAGCTGTAATAAAATAAATTGCAGCAGAATTAAATGAAAATGTTAAAAAATTGATTAATTAAATTCCTTTAAGTAATACTATAAATGTAATTGATGAAATTAGTGACAATATTGAAAATAAATGATATGACTATTTAAAAGAAAACTAATTCTCTATGCAAATTGATGAGTCAACATTGTGAAATTCTGAGTCATTATTATTATATTATATTAGGTTTATTTAAAATGGAGAGATGAAGGAAGATTTATTATTTTCCAGGCTAATTATTAAGATCTTACTGTTTATGAAGAAATTAAGAATTATTTTGAATTAAAAAGTATTTCACTAGAACATTTGGTAGCTATAACTACAGATGGAGCACCTTCGATGATAGGAAAATCGAGTGGAGTGGTATCTCGTCTGAAAAAAGATAACCCTTCACTATTCTCAATCCATTGTGTAGTGCACAGGCAACATTTTGTAGCTTGTTCAAAGAGTTGAGCGTTACATTAAACCACTCTTCAAACATAATAATAAGAACAGTAAATAAAATAAAACGAAGTAGCATATAAGAGAGTATGTTTTCAAAATTATGTGATGACAATAACGATACATATAATCATCTTATATTGCACACTGAAGTCCGATGGCTGTCAAAAGGAAACTTTCTAGCAAGGTTTCATAAATTATATTCTTCAATTTTGGAACATATGTTTAGACAATCGATGTTGGGTTGCATGGAGAACTGAAGAATACCAAATATAATCTGGCTTAGGCCTATGTAAGTGATATATTCGAACATTTTAATATCAATAATACATCTTTACAAGGTTATTATATTATATTTATATAATATTTTGGATCTATCCCTATAATTATTATAGTATAGTATAATATACTATTTCATGCATATGTATTTTAAAATATAATTGGATTATATTATTAAATATATATAATTACGTTTTATATTATGTGAAATATAAATTCAATATTACATTTTATATAGGTAATGATTTAAATCTCGTGAAAGTAAAGAGTATTATGTGTACATTTATAAAAAAAGGTTTAAATCTATAAACAGCAACTAGGAAGTAATGAATTGCTCCATTGTCCATGATTACAAGACATGAATAATGAACAAGATATCAACGAACATGATACACTGTAATACATTTCACACCTTAACTTGCTAATAGAGAATATGAATACACGATTCCAAGATTTAATTAAGCTTGACACCTACCACCATTAGTACTTTCACCATTAGATTCTGACATTACAGATTTTCCTCTAATTATACAAGATAATATAATAGAAATTCAATGTAATGATGAATATAAAGTAGAATTTAAAGCTATTGGTTATGTTTCATTTTGGGTAGAGTATGGAATTATTTATCCAGAAATTTGAAATATATTAAGCTGTATTTGGTGGCATTTCCTACGTCATATTTGGTAGAAAGAGGTTTATTGAATTATTTATCTTTAAGAATATATTATAATATTATGTACTTACAGATGTTAGCGCTGTTATGAATATATTAACACAATCAAGAAACCATTTAAAGTTAATAAATAGAAGAGATTTGATATTATACTTAACAAATATTGAACCAGACATAGAAGACATTTTAACATATCATCAACCACAAGGATCACATTAATATTTATATCATATTATTATTACAATAAATTCTGTTTATACTATTTAGCTTATATATAATGTATACATTATAAATAATGTATTATTAATTATAATAGGGTGGGGGGGCGACATTTTTTTTTTATATAAAAGTGGGCAATTTGAAAAAAAGGTTGGGAATCACTGGTCTAGATTCTCATAAAATAAATAAAATATAAATATAATTAAGAATGTAAAAAATTAAAATTACTCTAAAAAGAGAGAAAGTATGAGATAACTATATATAAATTGTTATAAATAAAAAAATGGAGTTGCACCTGAATACCTAACATAAAACAAAAATAATATTTTTGATTTTATTATTTTTTTGTGATTTTAATTTTTTTTTTTTAAATTAATAATTGAATTTATGATTATTTATATATATATATATATATATATATATATATTTATAAATTATAATACTGAAAAGAACAATACCTTATATAAACGAAATAAAACATGATGATTATATATAATACAAATTAATATTATAGATTTAAAAAAAAAAAAGTTAATACTGTAGGGGAAAATACTTTCTATAAACAAATAAAAAATATGTAATAAATATATTAAAATAAATGAATAAAAAGAAGAAGAATAAATTTATTAAAAATTGTAATACTGAAAATAAAAATACCTTATATAAACGAAATAAAACATGAAGATTATATATAATAAAAATTAAAATTAGAGATTTAAAAAAAAAGTTAATACTGTAGGGGAAAATACTTTTATAAACAAATAAACAATGAGTAAATATATATATATATACTAAAACAAATTACTATAAAGAAGAAGAATAAATCTATTACAAAATGTATATGAATAATATCTATGAATACTGTTTTAAGAGGTATTATTTTAAAATATTTTAAAAATTATTTTTTTAAATGCATTGAAATACATGGATTTTTCATCATTCCATTTTTTTGGACCAGAAAATAATATCGAATTATGATATCGTGTATGTTTTATATATGGTAGAGTGTAATTAATAATGGGGTGTAGGGTATTGCATTTTGGAACCAAATTGAAGATATGCTGTTGTGCTCATCTGAGCAATCATATCTTTTAACCATTATGCTCTACCTAACTCTCCTACTTTGGCTCCAAGCGCCACACCCTGGTAAACCATATCAACATATGGACTAAACTAGTAGGAGGGGTCTGGGAGAGGAGAAAGGCGCCACTCAGATTAAAATGCCTATTGAAAGAATCATAACAAACAACAACAAAACTATCATACCGGATCGGCCGTGCCCCGGGTTAACAACGACCGCGCTATCTATCGGAAATTCCCAGGATAGAGGTGGAAAATGTACTACTGGCGATATATATACAAACAAAGATAATATAAGTAATGAATTTAAGAAAATAAAAATGGCATCTAATATTACGACAATTGGAACTTGGAATGTTAGGTCTCTTGCAAAATGTGGTAAATTAGAAGAACTTTGTCGATAACTCGAAAACTATAAATGGGACATAATAGGACTATCAGAAGTAAGATGGAAAGGAACAGGAGAAGAAGTATCTGACAATGGACATACATTTCTATATAGCGGACAGAACAGACTAAAAAGAAATGGTGTTGGATTTCTAATAAGGAAAGAAATCACAGACTCAATACTTGATTTTTCATATGTCTCAGACAGAATCATATCTATAAGAATAGAAGCAAAGCCGAAAAATGTAACTATAATACAGGTATATGCTCCTACTTCTGACTACTCAGATAATTAAATTGAGGAATTTTATGAAAAAATAGATGAAAGCATAAAAACTACACCTAAAAAATATTTTATTGTAGTCTTAGGTGACTGGAATGCTAAAGCCGGAGAAGATGCATACCCAATATGGCAGAATGATATAGGACGCTTTGGTCTTGGTAAAACAAACAGTCGCGGAGAAAGACTACTTGAGTTTGCTGAAAAACATAAGTTAGTTATATCCAATACATTATTTAACCACAAATTGTCAAGGAAAACCACATGGCACTCACCAGATGGACAAACTCATAACCTGATCGATTATATTCTTACACCACAAAGATTTAAATCTAGTATCATTAAAACTATTACTAGAACATATCCTGGAGCTACCATAAATAGCGACCATGATTTAGTTCTATGCAATATCAAAATGAAACTATATCTTAAGAAAAAAGAAAGAAATAATAGAATCCGATACTACCTTGAAAAGCTACGAAACCCACAAAGTGCAAACGAATACAAAGAAAAACTCGAACTATTTTTATCACAGATCAATAAGGATGAAAATAATGTGACCAACATTGTTTCTGATATTGAAAAAGCGATACACATTACTGCGGAAACAATAATAGGTAAATATCGTAGAAAAAAACAATCCTGGATCACTAACGATATACTTGATTTGTGTGATAAAAGAAGAGTTTTAAATACATTAAAAAAGAATAATTCAGACATAAAAGAGGAATATAGAGAAATAAATATTTCAATCCGAAAACAAATGAAAAATGCAAAAGAAAATTGGATACAAGAACAATGTAATGCTATTAACGAAGATATGGCTAGAGGTAGATCCAATAAAAGAGCATATCAAATTTTAAAAACCCTAACAAATCCAATAAAAAGGAAAACCATGATAATAGAAGACGAAAACTAAAACAATAAACGTATTGCTGATAATGAATCATTATTAAAAACATGGACAGAATATTGCAATAATCTGTATAATTATCCAATTAAACCAAATATTAACAAATTAACTAATCGTAATCAAAATAACACTGACATCGAAGAAACATTGCCAATACTAAAATCAGAAGTTGAAAATGCAATTAATATGCTAAAAAATGATAAAACCCCAGGAAATGACAACATTTCAGCTGAACTAATAAAGCATGGAGGAGAAAGTATAATCAAAATATATACAGAGATATGTCAAAATATATGGAAAACAAAAATATGGCAAGATCAATGGACAAAATCATTAATAATTCCTATTCCGAAAAAAGGTGACACAAAGAAATGCTCACATTACCGAACAATAAGCCTAATACCACATCCGAGCAAAATTCTGTTAAGAATAATATTAAATAGACTAATACCGCAAGCTGAAAAAATTTTAGCTGAAGAGCAAGCAGGGTTCAGAAAATCAAGAAGCACTATTGAACAAATTCTTAACAGTAGAATAATAATGGAGAAGCATATCGAAATTGAGAAAAATGTGTACCATAACTATATTGACTTCAAGAAAGCCTTTGATAGAGTATGGCATAAAGGGCTATGGAGTGTCATGGGTCATTTTGGCATATCTCATGAAATTATAAGAATAATTGAGTCGCTATATGAAAATTCGAATAGTGCTGTAATACTAAATAACAAGACTGGAGACTTCTTCAACACTACAGTTGGAGTAAGACAGGGTTGTCTGTTATCCCCAGTGTTATTCAATATTTTCTTAGAACAAATCATGCAGGAAACACTCCATAACCACAAGTCAACTATATCTCTTGGTGGTAGGATTATAAATAACCTTAGATTTGCTGACGATATCGATCTAATCGCTGGAACCAATTCCGAATTACAAGAGCTTACTAATAGACTTTCTGAAGCTTCTAAAGATTATGGGATGGAAGTAAGCAAAGAGAAAATCAAGACTATGGTAAATAGTAAAAATGAAAGTGCAAAAATAATGATGGACGGAACACTAATCGAAAATGTCAAAACATTTAAGTATCTTGGATCGACGTTTAAATCAGATGGATCATCAGATAACGAATTACGAATACGATTAGCAACAGCACCCTCAGCAATGGTAAAACTTGGAACAATATGGCAAAGCAAAAAAATAGCATTCCATGTAAAATACAACCTCTATAAATCACTTATATTATCAATACATCTCTACAGCTGCGAAACTTGGACATTAATGGAAAAAGAGGAAAAAAGGATACAAGCATTCCAAAATAAATCGCATAGAAGATTACTGTGTATTACATATCGTCAGAGAAAAACAAATGACTATATCCATGAAAAAATTATAAATCTAATAGGCAAATATGAACCACTCTTAAGCACTATAAAACGAAGAAAGCTTAAGTATTATGGTCATATTTGTCAACACGATGGACTGGCCAAAACCATTCTACAAGGAAAAGTAGAAGGCAAGAGGAAAAAAGGCCGGCCACGAAATAATTGGATGCACAACATAAGTAAATGGACAGATAGAAGTACTAGCGAACTAACACGGATGACGGAAGATCGCGAAAAATTGAAGAAATTTGTTGTTGATACTTGTCTGATGATTCCCCCTACGATTCAAGAGTCAAGGGAGTAAAAGTAAAAAGTAAGTAATTAAAAATTGAATATCTATATTTATAATATCTCCTTACAAAAATGTTATTCATAGTTTTTGGACAATTACCTACAAATATATTATGCATAAACAAAATATCCTTATAGATAGTAAGATCTCGTAACTTTAATATATTAGAATTAATAAATAGAGAATTTGTCCTAGATAAAATAAAAGTCCCATTTCTGATTATAAATATATCTTTATTAATAATTCTTATTACTTTTTATTTGTAATAATTTTATTTCATATATATTACTAAAGTATACATTTCCATTACAGGAGTTAGACAAGGCTGCTTACTATCGCCAGTTCTATTCAATATATTTCTAGAAAAAATAATGCAAGACTCTCTAGTAGATCAATCGTCAAGTATAGCAATAGGAGGAAGAAAAATCAACAACTTAAGATTCGCTGATGATATAGATCTCATCGCTGGTTCAGAAAGTGAGTTGCAATCCCTCACAGATTCTCTAGAAAAAGCTTCGACATCATACGGTATGGAAATTAACCATGAAAAAAGTAAAATTCTTGTAAATGGAGATCATTCAACACCACCTGTGATCACTATGTACGGCAAACAACTTGAAAATGTTCAAAATTTCAAATATCTGGGAGCAATGCTAACCGACACCGGAAATTCAAAGAAAGAAATCCAAATAAGACTAGCGACAGCAGTTACAGCCCTTGTGAAATTGGAGAAGATCTGGCGTAGTGGAGAAATTGATTTCAAACTTAAATACAGACTCTACATCTCTCTAGTTATTTCAACATTGTTGTACGGATGCGAAAGCTGGACCTTACTAGAAGAATCTAAAAAGAAGATACGTAGTTTCGAATCAAAAGCACACAGACGACTTTTAAATATTAGCTATAAACAAAGAAAAACTAATATATTTGTAAGCAATGAAATTAATAAAAAAGTCGGCCCATATGTACCACTTCTGGATATTATCATGAGAAGAAAAATGACCAAATTCGGACATATAACTCGTCACGATTCGTTAGCTAATACTATTCTTCATGGATATGTCGAAGGTGAGAGGAAAAGAGGAAGACCTAAAAGAAATTGGATGAATGATATATTCGAATTTTCCCATCTTTCTCTTAGGCAACTTTTAGATATTGCAAAAGATCGTTCGAAATGGAGAAAGTTGTGCTATTCATTATCATGTGTTCCCCCTACGATGGCGACGTCACGGGACTAAGTAACTAAGTAAGTATACATTTCCCCACAATTCCAAGCAATATAATACATGAGGTAAAAATTAAGAATTATATAATAAATAGAGTATTTTTTTCGGGAGAATAGTACTAAGTTTTATTAACATATATATAATTATAGATAATTTAATTTGAATACTTATTATATGTTGTTTAAAATCTAACTTTGTATCCAATATAACGTCCACAAAATTATATGTTTTACATATAGATAATTGTTGTCTTTCAATACAAATATTTGAAGTTAATGATGCACCTTTGTATATAAGAATTTTTGTTTTTGCCGTATTCAATTTCAATTTGTTTAAATTAAGCCACTCATATAAGGAATTGACGTCCGATATTAACTGATTAGTTAAATCTATATTATTATTTTAACGAATGCTAAGAGATGTATCATCAGCAAAAGTTTCAAATGTCTATCATCAGATAAGTCTAAACATTTATGTATATCATTTATATATAATATAAATACTATTGGTCCTAAAATAGATACTTGCGGAACTCCTATATTTATATTCAACTTTGAAGAACTATTTTCACCTAGTTTAGTAATCTGACTTCTATTACTTAAATAGCTCTTTAATAATGTCAATGATTTACCTCTGAAACCATAATATTCTAATTTAAAAAAAAGTATATCATGATTTACAGTATCAAATGTTTTTTTATATCCAAGAAAATAGAAGCCATTTTATTATTTTTTTCGAAACCAGATGTCAAAAGTTATAATTATGTATATGTGCATGTAAAATTGAAGACTTTGCAATGAAACCATATTGATTTTTATATAAAATATAAAAATAATAAAATATAAAAATTATTTCTATCAATAAATAATAACATTTTTCTACTGATAATTTTTTCAAATATTTTAGAGAATTAAGGTAATAAAGAGATTGAAAGATAGTTATTTATTTCTTCATGATTTCCATTTTTATATATAGGAATTATAATTGCAATTTTCATTTGATTAGGAATAGTAGATGTATTATTTGATTAAAAATGTAAAGTAAAGGTTCTAAAATCAGATTAAAAACAATTTTGATTATATTCATGTCAATACCATTTATATCTCTAGAATTTTTTAATTTAATATCAATTTATGCATTATATATATCATTTTTTGTAATTTGATGAAAATAAAAACTATTAATAATCGGTTCCTTCAAATATTTATAAAAACTATTACCCTCTACTGAAAGAATAAATTTACTAATATCAGATCCAATAGATGCAACAAAATAATTAAAAGCTTGCGCTCTTTATTGATTTATCTATAGATATATTAAAGAATCTTGGATATACAAATTATCGGGAATAGTATCCTTACTATTTTTATTTATTATAGTTTTATTTTTTTCCAAGTTTCATTATGACTTTGATACAGGAAAGTATGCATAAAATGATTTTTTTGTCTTCTAATCATTATATTAACTTTATTTCTATATTTTTTATATTTTTCTATATTATGTTGGGAATTAATTCTTATAGAATCTTTGTATAGTTTTTCTTTCTTTTTTATTGCATTTTAAATTTTTTTTGTTTAGCCAGAATGAATGTAGATACCTACATTATTTTTATTTTTATTTTTTATTTTTAATGTAAATGATAATGGGCTTTATATTATATAGATTAGAGAAAATTTATATAAATGTATCATATATATATATATAGTATATACTATTAATATTGGATAAACTAGTAACTAAATCCCAATCACATTTTTCCAAATCTGATATACAATTATTAATACATTGAGGTGATATGTTTCTCTTACTAATATATATATCATTTTCAATAATATTTAAATTTAAATTTATATATAATGGTAATTGATCCGTAATATCAGAGCAAAGAGTGCCTGTACACATCATATTTTTATCAATGCAAAAGTTATCTATTAATGAAGCAGTTGATGTAGAGAATCTAGTAGGTGTATGTATAACATAAAATAAATCAAGTTGGTTTAATATATTAAAAAATGGTTGAGAATCTAGACTATCCATAAAATTAATATTAAAATCTCCACATAAAATAATATTATTGTTAGAAAAATTATAAGAATTAAAGCTATTATATAATATATCAAATAATAATTGTTTATTATAGGATGGTCTACGATATACAGCGAAAACTGTTATATTATTTATATTAGGAAGTATAATCTTGATGGATAACATATCAATTTCATCTGCTATTTATTGAGTTAGATGTTCAAGTAGAACATATTAGAACCTAGATATTAACTTTTCGATTACTAATACTATTTAATTGATGTACATTTTTAATGTTGTTAATATTTAATCAATCATTTTATTAATAAATTATAATCTAAATTATAGCCGCATATATAATATATTAATTATACTTGAACAGCATTAATACATTTATTAACCAAAATAACAACACCACCGCCTCTTTTTGTTAAATTACAAACTATATTGAGCTGGAAAATATTATAATGTTCAAATATATTTTTTTATTTGAACCAGATTATGTATATATATATATATATATATATATATATATATATATACATGTGTGTATGTGTACGACGTACAGTGTACGTGTGTGTGTATCTATTATTTGAACCCTTAGCTAATGTTATTGAAAAACTAGAATTAGAAAACTACTAATTTCATAATATAGTTGTGATAAATGTAAATTTCCCCTAACACAATACCTATTAACCTGTATAATAAATACGTAAATCAGTAAATATGTCACTGGTGAGATATATCATATAGGTTATTATATAGGTGAGTCATATCATATAGGTGAGTGTGTTATTGCCGTTTAGACCATATATTGATTGCATACATATGTATATATATATATATATATATATATATATATATAGTTTTTACCCACCCAAAGTAAAAACCCGATTAATCAAATATATGCAATTCTATATAATTTGTATACACATCGAAACGAATCCATGCAATACAATACAAACTATATATAGTACTGTTATTATAGTACTGATATACTGATTTTAATGTGTTTTGCTTTATTCAATTAATATATATATATATATATAAATTATTTTGTTAACTATAATTAATAATTATTAGCACCTAGATATTAATTTGTCGATTACTAATACTATTTAATTTATGTAAACCTTATATTGTGTTAATATTTAATCAATAATATTATGAATATATATATATATATATATATATATATATATAGAACTGTATAGTTTGTATATCGTAGATATAAAGGTGAGGTGTGGAATGTAATTCGTCGATAGCTATTCGGATTGTATAATCAGTAGTGTTCATTGAATGGATAGTAATTTAAGAATTTATGTAGAATGGATAGAATGTTGTTATATTAAATAGGTGTATAGAATGTGCTATCTTTTAATGCGGACGGATGTTTATTGAATGGCAGTTTATTATTGATACTGATGCATAAGTAGTTCGGTGTGGTGGAGGCCTCCACATCCGGCTAAGATTTAGACTAAGACACAGTCGTGGGCATTTTAAATGTGGGAGGGGCGTTAGGGGATAAATAGTTTATCACGTGTTATAATTAAGGTTATTTAGTTGATCACGTTGTCTTGTTAAGGTTGTCCAGTTGATCACGTGGTGATGTTAAGTTATTTAGTTGACCAGTAGTTATTTATAGATTTGAAGTAGATTATTGGTAGCGAGGTAGGTTATTCTTTGTAAGTAATTTATTTTCTCAAGAAGTTTTGTGTCCGAAAAGCAGCTTACAGATGAGTCGGCTACTAGAGAAGGTATTGTGGCCGAGCTGGGCTCTTAATAAAATGGCGATAATATAGTGGTTTTGATCAGAACGAATGCATCCAGATATAAAGGAGTAATAAATGCACGTTTATAGTTGAATGTAATATTCGAGGCAACATTTTCATAGTTTATAGGGGATGTGTTAAGCCTGTATAGGAGACGTGGAGTAAACAATGATATGGTAGTCTATTTGGTGAAAGGAAGACTACAGAAAATGTGATTTTCAAAAGGGAAACTTCATGATATAGACTATATATTACTTACTTTACTTTCGTCGAGCTCTCGCTCGACCCAATTTTGACAGTTTCTTCCATTTACCACGATCCATCATCACAGAACGAATCTCATCGATACTCTCAAGGTCAGTTTGAAGTTTTAGAGCATCTACAAATGTAAGCTGCTGACGTTCTCTTCTTCTCTTTCCTCGTGTGGGCGTCCATAGAACTAGATTATGGGCCATCTCTTCTTTGTGATGTACGCAGGTCCAGCAAGATTCAGCATTCTTTCAGAGATTATATCTGTTACTTTAGGTAAACCATTATACAGTTTTTCGTTGTTCGTTTTACTTTTCCATGAGATATTTTGTGCCATGCGTAGTAAGCGAGTATAGCATCCATCTATCCGTTTTCTCAGCTTACTGTCTACGGTCCAGCATTGACTTCCATATAGCAGAACGGTTTCAACAGTAGCTTTAAAGGCCCGGATCTTTAACTGGTTACTCATGTTAGATGTCCATAGTCGTTTCATTCTGTGCATAACCTTCCAAGCAAGAGCCTTTCTGATTTCAAAATCCTTTTCAGAACTTCAAATCCATGCATATGTAACTATATCATATAGTTATATATCGGGTAGTTATTTATTCGGGAAGATGCTATTATCATTGGTTAATGTAATGTTATCTAATAGTAGTTATAGAAGGTGGAGAATTTTATGGAGGAAGCAAGTTCAGCGTGGGGGGGGGGTCCATATTTATATTAATACATTTTCAATAAAAAGTGAACTTTATTATGTAATCTGTTCAAATATATATCTATAATTTTATATTAATAACAAAATAAGTAAGTAAAATGTTATAAATATATTATTATAATTATTTGAAATGCCTGTCAATAAATATATTCATCAATTCTTGCATATCCAAATTATTAAGAATATTTGTGTTGATATTCTTTCTTGATATTATTTCTCCCATATCGATGGGATATCATTAAAGAATTTTAGTTTCATAGTTGATCTCAACAAATACTTAAGTATTCGTAGTCCACTAAAACTACTTTCACAGTTTACCGATGATGGTGGACGAATTAGAATATTCGTATTAACTTCTCAATATCTTAAAACATTGTACGCAGTTCTACTGTACACGATATTAAATAATCGTGGGCGCCTTCAATTGATTTAGTCTTTAAATGATGACGAAATAATAGGCTATCTGAGCTTGAATACCACCATTATCGATTTCTGGATAGGTACGTCTTTATCTTAAATAATATAAGTATGTTATTACTTAATATTAAATTGTTATCAAGCCTCTGATATATCATTATTATCTTCATTCAATAAATATGATAATATCTTATTATATGAAAGAGTAGATGACGATGAATCGTCAAATCGATCTTCCTTTTATTTGTTTAACAATATATAATATAATTCAATATGTTTTATCCTATATATGATTTTAAATTATTTGCAAAATTAGATAGTATCTTACCTTATACTTTGAATTAATTCACAATATTCATCTACAGTGGAACTTATCAATTCCAAATTATTTCTATATCTATATATTTAATTTGATTATTATTCCAACTAATACATTATTAGAGTATTTATCTTTCAGTTCTAATCGTTTTTCTAGGTACTACACTATTATTTAAGTCGAGATCTCTACTATATTCCATATCTTTTGATATGACTTTATCCAAATATTATCTTTTAATATTGATATTTTTCTTCATTTCAGAAATTATCTCTTGACTATAGACATTATAGGAGGCTTATATAAGATTTTCTAATATTTGAAAAATGTGCTTGAATATTGTTAAGTCTATAAAGAACTTTTCATTTTCCATGGCGTATATATATAACCAATAACTCTGCCTTTATTAGAAATATCTATTTATTTTTTAAAATCTATTAATCCATCCTTTATAATGATATAATTAAAAATTTGAATGCTTTTTAACTCGAGTATTTCATTTGATCTAAGTTCCAATAACTCTATAAAATTGCCACCGTTTTCTTTACTTCCCAATATAGCAATATTTTATTTTGCTAAATAAATAAGACTAGAAAATATATCTCTCAAACAAATTTGATTTGTTTTATTATTTTCTGCCGATTGATAACATAATAAATATATTACATTGTGTGTAGATGATAGAGAGGTAAAGTGAATATGCATATTACCATGGTAATCAGTATTTTGGTGACTTCTAAATGGTTCTATAGCTTTCTTACAATTTGAAAATCCATTGGTAATACAACAATTATCTTTAGTTTTAAATTGTTGCATTATGTTATTATTTTGATATTTTGAATAAGTGAAGCATAACACTGCTATGAGATTTGTATCATAATGTAACCTTGGCCATGTTTATACCATGATTCTTGGAATTTTTATAATTTTTATTATTTGTTACATTATTTACATAAACAAGAATATTATTATCTTATATTATTATAACTATCAGTATTATAACTTTCAGATATACTATTTGTGGGATGTTATTTATATTGACGTAATTATAAATAAATATAACAAATATAATTTACAATAATAATATTTAAATTTTGTAAATTATTGTATAATAAACGTATATGTTTTTAATAAATATAACATATGTAATCAATATTATTAATATACTCTACTAATAGTAGTTTATTAGTATTAATAATTTAGTACAAACCATAGAGCTAGAGATAATTCTTTTTCTCTAGCTCTATGGTACAAAGTTTGTACTACAAACAAATAATTAAATAAAGAATTTTTGTGAGATGCCATTTTAATTTCAATTTAATCAATATAATTTCAATTTATTATTGACTAATATCTTTGTATTCTTACAAAGAAAATTATTAATAGCAGAAATTATTATTTTTTAATATATTTTATACATAGATATTGAGTGGGATCCTCACTCTAATGTCTATGATGTTATACTCTACACAATTAAAGTAAGCTAGAACTGGGGGGGTCCACAGATATTCTGACCCCCCAGTATTTGAAGTGGAGGGGGGGGGGGGGGTCGGACCCCCCCCTGTTCCGCGGTCCCTAGCAAGTAACATCGTATTGTTAGTTCTGCCGAGGAGTTAATTAATTAAATATATTTTATAGTTTAATTATTTTATATTTATAGTAAAGTTTGTAGAATTTTATTTCATAGTCATAGAGTAGTTAGATTTCATATTTTTTAGAAGTTTATGTTACATGTTGCGGTTATTAGATAAGGTTGTTGGGAAAGTTGAATTCATTGGAAGATAGGTTGTCGTTTCTGTTTTATACATCGTTTCTGTTTTAATACATCGTTTTTTGAGTTCAAATAATTTATTGAAAATAAAATTATCAATAATTAGAAATGCAAATTAAAGATTATTATGTATTGTTTCTACGTAATTTAACAAGTTATTCGAATTTCAATCTGATAATTTATATCGTTTTACAAGTGCTTTAATATGTTGATTGATTGATTGATAATGTATTTAAGCAAATACATAGTCGACAATATAATCGAAAGTATAAAGTATAAATATTTTTTAATATGTTACCTTAATAAAGTTGGCAAAATGTAAGTCAACACAGTTAATTCATTGATTGAAAGTCTATTTAAACAGTTACATAAATCATAAATGATTTCTAAAAAGTTTATATATATAGAAATAAAATAATAAAACTAGGTAAAACAATAAATATCATTAATATTACAATAAAATAGAATAAATGGTTGTTGAAATTAATAAATAAAATAATAATGATAAACAATAAAAGTATTACAGGTTACCACCTGAGATCAATTAGTTGCATACATTTCTTGAATGTTTATGCGATTTTATGGATCTAATATAGGGTGATAGCGAATTCCATAGCTTAGGATCAATATAACTCAGTGCTTGAGTATGCATTGTTGAGATAAGGAGAATAAATGTAGATAGAAGATGATATGCATGGTTTATAAAAGACGGAAGGGAATATATTTGTACTAGAGAATCAAAAATATAGGAAGGACAATTTTAAGAGAATATTGAGGAATGAACAATATATAGTATGCGATAAGCAGAACGTTTGTTAAATGGCAACCATGGAGGTAAGTGTTGGTATGAGGAAGTATACTTATACCCTCCATAGAGGAATGATCTCGAATACGTAGGTTATATGTTGTACGTATATATGAACGAATAACTCGATTTAGGGGAGAGATTGAGGATACTAGAGATTGATAAGGATCGATGAACATTAATAATTATAGAATACATATATAATTGATAGGACAAGGGAATTAACTAGAATTTTAGTAAAATATACGGTAATTTATTTTCGTATTTTTCTAATTAATGTACAATTATATCAATAAGTATAGTTTTAATAATATAATATTACTTATATTTGATAGAACATTGTATATAATGTAACATTATATATATAGCATATTTATGGACAGTTTGATAATATGATAACAAATGTTCTAGATATAAATTGTTTACATATAATCATGTAACTGCAAGCATGCCCATTTGGTTGTTGTATATTCCGTGTTAATGTTATTATAAATGAATATGTTCACTGTAGTGAAATACTACATGTATTATTAAGTATAATATTTACAATAATAGGTGTAGACATACCATACGAATAACCATACTCGAGACGCAATAGGTATATTATGTATGGGTAGGCATGACCTATAGGTGACCTATATATAGTCATCAGCAGTTTTTAAAATTAAAAATGTTCTCTAATTAATCAATTAATCTGCGAACGCATTATTTATTAACGTTATCATTTAAATGTAGTAATTACTACACCTTGTAACGTTTATTACTAGTGAACTTGACTTTTAACTGTTCGAGCTTAGCGATAAATTAACTTGAATTTGAACTATACCGGATAACCGGAACCTAGGTAAACTTTGTATCTCTAGACATATGTGAAAACACGTGTGTATTCATCGATGTATACATAAATCAATGGAAGTATTATAGCATTAATAATTATTCGACGGAAAATATAACAGCTGTTTAATATTTATTTTATATATGTGCACATTATATATGTATAATGTGAACATAAATAATAGGTTATAAATTGTGTATAAATAGTGTCGATATTAAGATAGGCACCTAGGTAATTCCACTTTATATGAAATTCCATGGTATGCAATAACAGGGTATTACATTATTATTTTATAAAATAAATAGCATTATAAATATATTAGAATATACTTTTTACGATTAAAATATTGTATTAATGATAAATATATTACTCAAGTAATCAATTTATTTATTTGATTACATATTTGTATTTAAATATGTATATATTTATTAGGCTATTTCATATAACATATTTTTTAAATTAAAACCTATAAAGGTCAATTTTAAGTTTTTATTACCGAATTCTAATATATAATTAAAATTCAATTTAAAATAGTAACAATGGCCCTCGAAGCTAAAACATAAATTCATGTTTTTAAATTCTGCAATATCAATTCAATTATATTAGATTGTATTTTCAACAATTTTATAAATACAATTTTATTCTAAATTATATCTGTATTACATTTTATCGATATAGGGAAGATATGAATATATTCATACTATAGTATCATCTTTTATTAACCGATAGATGAACGTGAATATCACTTATCGGTAATACATATAGACATGTCACCCACGTATAACAGTAGGATCCAAGTCGCCACACCCTATAGCATATATATATATATATATATATACTATAGTAAAGCACTCAGCTATATCTACTATAATTAACTAATGATGTGAGACTAATAAGCCCAATATACAAAATACATGACTTCACAACAATAACAATACCGGCTTAAATGTAGACCGGAATATTAGGCCCGCGTCATCTATTGTTCACCAAGGTAACCATGACAATTAGCTACTGAATAATAAATAACAATACAAATAATACATCACACACACATATATATATACGTACATGGAATTAACGCAAATTAAGAACCGAAGGTAACTTAGAAGAGCATGCATTGAACATATACAGTCGGAATGTAATAGAACTAAGTTAAATCCGCAAAAAAAAACAGTAAATGAAATGAAGTTAAATAAATGTCATAACATTTACTATGTTGATAATAACTTAAGACATGTAAAATGTATGTGGAAATTGTACATGGTATAGGATTCATTGTGCATAGGGAAATGCGATGCATGGTAATGTGATTAAATCCGACACATGATAGAATAGTCATCATAAGATTGCAATAAATATATTAATACTATCCCGTTCAATATATCAAAAATACAATTATATGCCCTACAACATATAAATCAGATATAGAAATACAGATTAAAAAAGAAGACTTGGATAATAAATTAATTTATCGATATGTGTGACCTAATACGACATCTAAAAAAGACTAAATATGAACTAGGAAGTAATTAAATACATATTAACTTCCAAATCAAGATAGATATTTAAACAGATAAGGAAAACTGTATAAATCTAATATTTAGAGATATTGGTAATTAAAAAGCATATAAAATAGTGAAAGACTTAACGAAATAGACATATAATAGCGATGTAAATATAAGAGATTAAAATGGAAAATGTATTAGTGACAAGACATAAGTCATTAAATAATAGATATAATTATACACAATATTATATAAACATAATACTGATGAAACAAATCATTAAGTAATCACTACTTGAGCCCATATATAAAGATAATCTGCTATGTTAAACAGTTAAGTTAAAGCTAATATTCTGTTAATAATGAATGAATAAATGAATGAATGAATGAATGAATGAATATTTACTGAATATTAAATTAATATATAGAAGGATATTCAGAAAATATACGTAGATTATATTAAGAATATCCGTATAATAAAAATATCAAATATTTATAATATAATAATAATTATGAAATAAGAAAATATATAAATATTAATGGTGTAATACAAGATTATTAATATCGAATATACACATTATTAATAATAATAATAATATAAATAATAGTAGTGCATAATAATAATACTTAGGTAATACGTATGTAGGGGAAAGTAACTGAATATAGACAGTGCCCTAATACGGACACTCTCGGTATCTCAGAAACCATACATCCAAAAAAAATGTTTAGTGTATAAAATATTCATAATTGTCTAATAGTCTAAAAAAGTATTTTTTATTTTTTAATTATTCAAAATATTGCTGATATATCCAATACAATGATTTTTTTATTACGTTTTTAAATTTATGAACAAAAATTTCTACATAAAACCTTCTTAAGAATATACAAATGTATCTATATAAAATAGAACACTATATTATTAAAAAATAAAGTATTCTAAAATTATATATATAATTTTTAAATTTGTTATCAAATATTCATTAAGTTATAAACATATATCTAGAGGTCATATACGTCCCTAATATGGACACTCTAGATATCTTAATACGGACACCCTATAACTAATCAGCGTGCATCGTATGAACTATTCTGATTTTCATAAAAATTGCGTGCGATATTATAATAATACCACTAATAAAGCAAAATCTAATATTTGTAGCATTTAGATACTTAAATTGTATTATTAATTAAAAAAATAATACAAATAAATAAATCATTAACTTAAATTAGAATAAATTATTCATAAAATGAATTATAAATAATGTAATTGTAATTTTTCTGATTGATTCATCAATGATATATAGTTTATCCAGTGGTATATAGGGTGTCTGTATTATAACACAGGGTGTCCGTATTCGACATGGGTACCGAATATGAACATCCCCGTTATCCATGGAATTAAAAGATTATATACAATTTTAAAATCACAATAATATCTATAATCATATAATATTAATATATTGTAATTTTTGAATAATAACAATGATTCATAAAATGTTAAGACTATTTATCGTTAAAGTGTTTGTATTAGGTTACTCTCCCCTGCATAAAATACAACAACAAAAATATATTATAAAAGAGATGACTTTTTAACAGAGATTACATGTTATTAAATATTTAATTTGTGAACAAAATTGGTTAAGTGTGCTTTACTATTATATGATTTTATATGTATTGGTAGATTATTCCAGCACCGAAAGTAGTTTAAAATTATAGTAAATTCGTCAGGATATGACAATATACTCGATGAACTAATTAAAATATGAGGTGATCTATTTATAATAGTATTTACCGATATATGCACTATACTATATTAAAAGGAATCTGGTCTATACAATGGAAAACATCATTAATTATTAGCTTACATAAGAAAGGAGACTTTCAAATATGTGAACATTATTGAACGATAAGTATTATATCACATTCAAGAAAAAAAATGCTGTAAGTAATATTACGTAGCCTATAATACATCACAGAAAATGTCATTTTATGAAGAACGAGCTGGTTCAAGAACAGAAAGAGGTAAAAGTGAACATATCTTAATTTAAGAATCTTCTCGGATAAATATGCACAACATAAAAAGCCTCTATATCACATATGTAGGTTACCTATTGGTTTACGGAATAAATTCGACAGGATCAGGTAGGAAGGATCTGGTCTGTTATGGAGAGGTGTAATATCAATACGAACCTAATTAAATAAATAAACAACGTATATAAAAAGCAGAGAACGTTGTATACTTATATTTACAAGTTTGAGAATGGTTCAAGACAACTAGGATGAGTGTTTTGCTTCGCTCTTCAACATAATTCTGGAACAGATAATAAAATATACACTAGCAGGAACAGTAAATATCGGTGGAAGTGTTATCAACTACTAAGATTCGCTTATGATATTTATGGCCTAGTAGGAATCTGAATTAACCAATCATATCAAAGAATTGACCATACATCTCAAGCATATGGTATGAAGATTAATGCAATTAAAAACACATAATTAACAATTCTGAAAGTAAATTTACATATTAAATAATAGTAAATAATGAACCCCTTGACGTAGTCAATACATTCAAATACTTGTTAGCGAGTAATCAATTAATCGATAATTATCGATGATAACAGGTCAAAAGCATAACTCCTAAGAAATTAACTCCACTAGAAACGGGCATACGATATAAAGTTTAATAAAAATAAATATTATATGGTACGACAATTCAATATTGCTGAAATAAAAAAACCAACTGATATGATCGCTGGTTTTTTTAATTCAATGTTTCTATATGCGTGAGAAATTTGGATCCTAGATAAAGACCTATAGAGAAGAATAAAAACATTAAATATATATCTAGTAATATTTGTAAATATAACGTATAAAGACCGAATCACTAATATGGATGCAAAGTAGATAGAGTAGCGATGGTCATCGATAGAAACTGAAATGGTAGGATAATTTCTCAATATTCAACTCAGCTTAAAATACTATTCTACCAAGAACCGCCGACTACATACGAACAATAGAAAGACCAACAACTAAGTGGCAAGATACAATTGTAGAATGGACCGGTCTAGAAATCAGCGAATCGATGAGAGTATTGACGAACTGAATTACATTTAGATAAACTGTGAATAAAACAACTGCGTCCCTATGCCGTATGGTATGAAAATTAAAATACTACAGAATAGGTTAAAGGTTAATTACATTGCAATACATAATCGATAATTAAATTAAGTCTAGCAATAAATTTGTTATATAATGCTGTACATATAACTAGGTGACCATATGCTTGTTGTATTTTCCATATTAATAAATGAATATAGGTATTTCACTGTATTATTAAGTATAATATTTACAATAATAGGTGTATTATTAAACATATATATATATATATATACGTATATGCATATACATATACATAAACGTATATACATAATCATAATAAAGACTATACAGAAATGTTATACGTGAGATTTAATGTTTCGTGAGTTATGACTAGATCATGAGTTATGAGTCATGACTTAGTCATAATACGTTTTTAAATTAAAGATTGGCTTTAATTTATCAATTCACCTTTGAACGCATTAATTTTGACTATTCGCTATAAAATAAATAATGTTAGATCAGCTGTAACTATAATTTTGAATGCCTGGTAGATGAACTCGAATGTTAACTATGAATGACTGTGGTGATAAATTAACTGTGATTTGAACTTTAACGGATAGCCAGAAATAGTTAACTTTGTCCTTCACTGGGTATTCATAAATATACACATAAATCAAAGGAGTTATTATAGCATCAATAGTGATTTTACAGAATATATAACCGATATTTAATATAAATATATATATATATAATGTGCACATAAAACTAGGTTATAAACGGTGTATAGATAGTGTAGATACTGAGGTAGGTTTTCATTTTAGTAATTCCACTTTATATGAATTTCCATTTTTTCAATAAAAGGGTATTTTCGTATTACAATAAATAGTATTATAAATATATATATATATATATATATATATATATAATATATTAATATAAAATATTTAATTGCGAAAAGTATATTACATATATATATATATATATGTAATATACTTTTCGCAATTAAATATTTTATTAATATCTCATTAATGAATATATTACATGATATATTACACTATTGAATATATTTATATATATATATATATATATATATATATATATATATATATTATACTCTTTCTTATAGTATACTCTTTCTTTCTTAAAATTCCATAATAATTAGTATAAATTTCTCTCTAAATAGAATACATATGGCAAATAGATAATAGGTATCTAACCTATCATCGAAATATATACCTATGGATTTCATACGATCATCATAAAACTGATAATATATATATATATATATATATATATATATATATCAGGGGCAGATAAATGAATTATTCAAGAAGGGGGCTGACATTCAATTAAAATTGTATTTTTAAAATAAGACATATTTACTATGATAATATTCAATTGAATAATATGTATATGTATATATATATATATATATATATAAAACTGCATGCGTGTCTCAGTTGATAAGGCGTCAGACACACAAGCAGTAGGACACGGGTTCGAGCCTCGTCCGGACCATTAATTAATTTTATAAAATGGGTTTTAAAATATTATTTAGAAGTGATCTTATATAATGGTGTATAAATAAATGATCGGCTATCGTTAAAACCATGGATTCCTTAACAGGAGAGCGGCTTCGATGGGAAATTAGAGCCATATATGGTTATAAGTGAAAACTTCATCTAAGTTCCTGGATGGGATGAAAGGACTCCACCAAATAAAAATAACAAAATAACAATAACAATATATGCTTAATAATTATAAAATAATAAAGCAAATATTTATAAAATATAATTGTATATTGCCATCTTCAGCACCTGTCGAACGAATATTTTCGCTAGCAACATATATTAATAGTGCAATAATTAATAGAATTGGCGATAACACATTCGAGTATATGGTAGTATTACATGGTAGTATGCATGACATTTTAAATGTATTTATTATTATTATTTTATATTTGTTTATTATATTAAAACTTTTATTATAATTGTAATGCTAATCGTTGTAATCTTTATTTATTTTGTAATAGATTATAAAATAAATATACAAAATATCTTGAATTAATACTATATAAATCTCCGTCCTTGTAAAGGAACGAGTTCCACTGGAATTATTTCATATATTTCTCTCTAAGCATTCCCGTTCTTCGTTCCCGTTCATTATTCTATATCCGTTCCATTTTGCGTCCCCGTTCCCGTTCCAGGAACGGGAATGACGACCAACACTAGGTAACCATCAATAAAGTCATTTCACATATATTAGGAAAAAGACACTCAAAATATATATAAATTATAAATTATAAATTATATTTTATATATATATATTATATATAATATATATATATTATATATATATATATTTATGTAATTTAATGTAAATACATTTAATAATTTCAATTTAACTATTATATGTTATTGAGATTACTTGAATGAATGAATGAATGAATTCAGTTTATAGACAATGTCTAAGGAGAATCAGTGAAAGCGATTAGTTTTTTTAATTCGATATCTCCTAACAGTAGTGTAATGTCATATTTAATCATCTTCATTCGGATAAAATACAATAAGATTACATAAAAATGGATATTAAAATAAACAATAAACAAATATAAAATAAAGTATAAAACAAAACTAAAACAAATAGTTGATTCCCATGTTAGCATCCAAAACAAAGTATAGCATATAATTGATACATTTTTCATAATTGTAATATAATATTTATAAAAGAGTATATTTGTATCATATAGTTTATGTCAATTTTAATCATATAGATATATATATTTGTAGGTTACTATTGGTTATTAATACTGTTTTTAATTGTTTTAATTATAATACTGTTTTTTATTATTTTAATAATTTTAATTTTTAATACTGTTTAGTTTTTTTGTTATAAGTTATGTAAAGTTAAATATATAAAACGTAACATTTGTAAAATAAATATACAATATTTTTGATAAATAGTAATTTTTTTTTAAATTTGTAAACATTTAATACTGTTTTTGTTTATGTTTTTAATACTTCTAATTTATAATACTGTTTTTTTTTTGTATAGTTATATAATGTAAAATATATAAAAATGTAAATTATGTAAAAATGTAAAATTTATATGGAGAAATACCTATTTAATACTGATTTTTTAATAAAATTTTATAATACAAAATATTTGTTTAATTTACAATATAATATTAGAGAGAATAATATATTTTTAATATTATTAATATTTTATATAGGTTAAGGAAAAATAATTTCATAACTTTTTTCAATTGATTTATATTTGTTATTTTATTTTTTGTTGATAATATTACCAAATATTATATCATTATAATACTTTATACCTTTAAAAAATATTGTATTTTGGTATTTTGTAGTTTTCATTAATGGTAAAATTAATCTATCATTACGTTTATTTAATGTAAAATATCATTAAAATCAATTTTGTAATTTATATTTAGCAATTTATAAATTAATATAATATTTCTAAACATCACCAGATCATTTAATTTTAGAATATTATTACTAATAAATAATTCAGATGTATTTGATAATCTGATTATGTGTAATAGATTTATATTTAAGATTTTTTTGTTAATAATTCTGATAATTTTTTTTTGCAATATCATAATAATATTTATATTTGATTTATAGGTATTTCCCAACATTTCTATGCCATAAGAAATATTAGATAACAAAAAATAGTCATATAATAAAATCATATTTTCAGTACTTAAAAACGAAATTGTTGTCATAAAATATATTATAGTTGATAATTTTTTTGCTAGATAATCTATATGTTCTTTAAAAGTTAAATGTTGATCTAAAATTAATCCTAGAAATTTATAGCTACCTACAATTTCAATTTTAGATTTTCCAATATATATATATTTTAATATTCAAACATTCATAAAAGGTAACATTTTTGTTTTTTCAATATTCAGTTTCAGTTTATTTATATTGAACCATTATACTAAGTTATCAATATAAAATTGTAGGTATTTAGTTAATAATTCATTATTGTCTGCATATATTGTAAGTGATGTATCATCTACACATACGTTTAGATTACTATTAACTGCATCTTTCAAAATATTGGCATATCATTAATAAATAATATAAAAAAGAGGCCCAAGAACTGATCATTCGGGTACTCCATATTCTACACAATCCTACAGTGATAATGAATTATTCATTCTTGTAACAATAGATCTTTTTATATAAATACATTTTTTAAAATTTTTTCATTTTACTTCAGAATCCATACGATTTTAATTTATCAATTAATATATTATGATCTACGACATCAAACGATTATTTTAAGATCTACAAATATTGTTGCTACTTTTTTATTATTATTATTATTTTTTTAAATAAAATGTTGTATATTTATTAATGATAAAGTTGTATTGGAGTTTGGTATGAAGCCATATTGATTATTATTAATTATATTATGTTTATGTATACAATTTGATAGTCTATTATATATGATTTTTTCGAATATTTTACTTATTTGTGGTAGTAAAGAAATGGGTCTATAATTTGTTATTAATTTGTTATTATTATTTTTATATATTGGTTTAATTATTGCATTTTTCATATTATCCGGATATATAGATTTATCAATGCATAAATTAAATAAATGATTAAGTGGAATTTCATATATATAATTTCTTTTATTAAATACATATTACAATTATTCATATCTTTTGAGTTTTTTGACTTCATACTATCTGCTATATTAATAATTTCATTATTTGTTATTGGTAAAAAATAAAAACTTTTAGAATAATTTGTTAAAAATTGTTAAAAACCATTTTTTTCTGATGAAATTTCTATAGAATTATTTATAGTTTTTCCTATTGTTGAAAAATACTTATTAATTGCATTGATCAATTTCATCATATATTTCAATATCCTTATACAAAAATATAGATGGATAATCATTTTCTTTTCTTTTTATTAATCTATTAATTATTTTCCAATTGTCTTCTTGTTTATTATGTGAAAAAAGTTGCTTATAATATTTATTTTTATCGTGTTTTATATTTGTCTTGATTTTATTTTTTAATTTTTTATATCTATTTAGTATAGACATACAATTAGTAGATATTTATAATCTGAATATTTTTTTTTTTTTTAATTGCATTCTTTAATTTATTAGTTAGCCAAGGATTATACGGGGTATTTATTTTGTTTTTTTTTAATTAAATGAAAATTTTTTTTAACCATATCATTTAAAATATAAATAACATTATTATAACATAGAGAGGGATCTGTCATTTCCGATAATACACTTTGCCAGTTTATATTTATAAAATAATTTTTTAAATATTCAATATTTTGTTGGTTAAAATTTCTAATATACATAACTTTATTATCAAATTTTTTAACCCGAAAAAATGATGTAAATATAAAAAATAAAATACAATGATCTATTATATCAGTATCAATGGTTCCATTATGTGTTATATGATCACTATTAGAAATTATATTATCAATAGTTGAGTTGGAATAATGAGTCGGTATTGTTATATTAGCTGTTAGTCCTAATTGTGTTAGTATATATTTAAAATTATTAGAAATTAATGAACATTTTGATAAATCTATATTAAAATCACCACATATATATTTCATTATTTAAAATTTGGAATATATATTATAAAATAAATCATTAAATAAATCGATATTACTATTAGGAGATCTATAAATTTCTGAGATTATTTGTATATTTTTAGTTGTATTTTTTATTTGTATTGATAATATTTCAATATCATCTATAATATAAATAGTTAATTCGTATATTACACATACATCTAAAGATTTATTTAACAAGTATATCAACCCTCACTTCTTTTTTTATTTGTAGTGTACGATTATTTAAAATATATTATAATTATTAAAATATATTGATGGGTCATCAGTATTTATTAACCAAGTTTCAGTAAGAATTATTATATCTGGTTTATTATATAAATTATCAAGTTATCAAATATCAAAAAGTTATTAATATTTTTATTAAAACTCCTTATATTAAATATAATGACTATTTATACATATCTGTATTCAAATTATATATAATGCTATTATAATCTTTAATATTATAATTCTTGCAAATCATTATTAGTTTCACTAATTATATTAAATTTTATGATTTTAAAATTATTGTTAATAAATTTAACTTTATATACAATTTTATCAGATGATTTATCTTTAGCTTCTTGTAATAGTTTCTTTTGTATATTTAATTGATTTTTATCAAATTCATATGATATTCCTATTTTATTATAAATTCTATTTTTTAATTTAAAAGCATTTTCTAAAATATCGATTTTTTCATTTTCTGTGTTCAGTATTATTTTTAAGGGTCTGATTTTATATTCATGTACTGGTTTATCAATATCAATAGTTCCTATTCTATGCATTTTTATAATTTTAATAGACGATATTGATTAAAGTATATTATATAGGATATATACCTACTGTTTTTAATTCTTCATCATATTTAGTTTTTTGTTATCATGAATTATTTCTTTTACATTATGTAATATAATTGTTTTACTATAGTAATACGTATACGAGAATTTATTTCATTCATTGATTTTAAATTATCTGATACTGTATAATTAATTGTATTTATAATGTTATTTTCTAATTCTGTATTTACAATATCAGCATATGTTTTAACGTTATCCTTTATATTAATAGTATTCAAATTAGAAATTTTTTCTTCATGATTATTTACTGTGATTTTTAATTATTTAATTATTTTCTTCTAATACAAGTTTTATGACATTATCAAATAATTCCTTAATATAATTAATATAATATTTAATTTACTCTGATAATTCTAAGTTAGTCATTCTATTTGTCATTATGTGAGTTATATTTGATATTTGATATTATACGAAATAATATACATATATAAATATTCTACCAAGGAATACACATGTATATATGCACACTCATTTTATATATATATAACTAATTATTAGTTACTAGTAATTAATTATTAATAACGTATTACCTATATATTAGTTATGTATAAATAGTATTAGGTTCCTACAAGTTAGTTATATTATTAGGAATACATATAGTAAGAATACTATTTGATATTGTTATTATTAATGTATTGTTTGTATAAATGTAAATATATAAAATATCGACTTATATGATTTTATTCACGGATGAGCGGCGCTCATTGAGCGCGCGCAAAAACACGTCGTTACGCTTCGAATGCTAACACAATAATAAAGTGTTTTTCTTGTTATCGTATTAGGTAGATCTTCAGTATCTGTCCATTTAACTTCCAGCAAATCAATTCGGTTTTTATTAAATATATATTTGGTAAATCATCTTTGACTAATGCATAAAATTGTAATATATTTTCTTTCCATGAATCCTTGTTTTCATTCATTACTTTTGGAATTAATAATTATCCAATAGATATAGGGATACCTATTATACCTATTATATATCATATATACAATATGTATTTATTGAATCTTTCTTTCATTTCCATTATCAAATGATCCAAGAATGGAATAGATAGGCCTAGTAATATCCTATATAATAATAGATATACCTATTATAATATTCTTAAAAGTATACTTTTAAAAAATACTCTTCAGCTGTTTTTTATTTAACCTTGGTAAATAATTTACTTGATTTGAATATGATAATAAATGTGATGCTTCTTCATTTCATTATAATTGTACTTCATCAATATTATTTCTACAAACTTGTGTCTCTTTAAATTACACTTTGAATATCTTGATTTGACTTATATATGTCTATTGACCTACTCTGGAGAGCAGTTGTTAAATTATCTATGAAATTAAGTGAATTATATATTATTACATAAAATGACAAATAAATGGTGTATTAATCATAGCATTGTAAATACCGTTAGCTGTTGTTATACTTTCTGATTTCCATGTTTTATCTTTATATATGTCTAATATTGTTTCAAGTATTACTTGATATAGTTAGATGAATACTCGCAAAGAATAATGTCTGGCACAAATTTTTGTAATATTTTCTTCTAATAAACCTTGCCTCTTATCAAAATATTAAAAAAATATGCAGATTTCCTATACTATTTTGAATTAATGATATTTTGCATGCATTTACTATTTATAGAATTAATACATGTGATCTACAGTCACTGTAGTACAGTGTACATATGTAGCTTTAGTGTTCTTATTCAAAAGTATAGTTGACGCTCCTTTTTCTTTGACATACATATTTCTAGGTCTTGGTCTAGTCCACCTACTCCATCGTATCATTGCCCTCTTAAATTTTCAAAATTTAATTCAGCTTTAGTTAGTGTATCCATAATCAAGTTAGCTTTACTTTCTCCACAAATATTTTCACATTCTTTGAAATAAATAAACTTGTTAGTGATACAACATATCTAATTGCTAAAGCTATGACTTTAATTTACTTAAATGAATTTGTTCAGTATTAGATACATCTATGGTTTCATCAGCTAGTACACTAAAATATTTAGATTTTTTTATATCATAAATTATTCTTTCTTTAATATATTCATCACATTTAAATATCAATTCATTCTATTTTGTTTTTGATGTGTATTTAGCATTTTTACTGCACTGAATTAATAAGTGTTCTTTAATATATCATTTCCAGAGTTTATAAATAGTTATAGAAGTGAATTTAAATTACCTATATTAGAATTCGGATCAATTGAATACTCATTTGGCCACGTAATGAAATATGTTGTCTTCTACAAAGAATGATTATATCTAATATTTATTTAAATTTTTCTGTGTTGCATTTAATTTGCTTTAATATGGAATTGTTTACTTGCATTATAGCTGATTGTTTATTATTTTCCAGCACTGAAATAAAATGAGAATTTTCTTCCGAAGAGTTCGTGTGGTAAATAGTAGATTCGTGTTTTCTTAAATCAGCAATCTCACCTTTAAACTTAATCAACGACGAAGTGATAATGTTTCCAACTTGATTGTGATTAATTTTTAAATGAAAAACAAATGATTTACTAATACCACCATTTAAAGATTCACTGTAAGATAACCAAGAATATGTATGCAACCACTTCATTTGAAATGTACGAGTATTTCTATTTTATTTATGTTATTTAAAAAACGTGATCTTTGATAGATTATTGTGCGAGTATTTTCTTTAGCAGAAGATACTTTCTTCGTGTGTTTTACTTGATAATTAATTATAATTTATATATAAATAGTGCCAATATATTTAAATTATATTACAATTAATGAAATAACTTAAAATAAAATATGTATATGTAAACATTTGTATAATTGATATTGAAGGTTTCTCTAATTTAACCACATCATGGTGCATCTATTTACCAATAATTTATTTTACATTCATGAGGGGGGAGGGCTAGAGCCCCTCTAGACCCCCTGTATCCGCCCCTGATATATAATAATAATAATAATAATAATAATAATAATAATAATAATAATAATAATAATAATAATAATAATAATAATAATAATAATAATAATAATAATAATAATAATAATAATAATAATAATAATAATAATAATAATAATAATAATAATAATAATAATAATAATAATAATAATAATAATAATAATAATAATAATAATAATAATAATAATAATAATAATCATAATAATAATAATAATAATAATAATAATAATAATAATAATAATAATAATAATAAAAATAATAATAATAATAATAATGATAATAATAATAATAATAATAATAATAATAATAATAATAATAATAATAGATAGATAGATAGGTAGATAATAGTTTATTGAATAGATTCAAAACGATGGATAACAATAAATAATAATGACAGAAATATATAAATAATAGTTAGCAAATATAAATAAGTTGTGATTTACACACACCGAAAGTAAATAAAATAATAATAAAGCAATATTTGGGATGTTGATCAAACGTGCTGAACACATCATCAAATAACTAGGGAAGAGGTCTCGGGTTAACCCTTGGTCAGGCCCATATAGGATTATATGCCCATAAATCCTGAGGGATGAACGGTCCCTGCATTTTGGTTTTTGACATCTCTCCACACCTAGAATATCAAATGAGTATACAGCTTGTAAGATCAAATACCCAAATAGAGTACAAAACGAAAACGAAAACTAGAAAAAAAATAAAATTATAAAAATAACGACATTACATTTAAGCATGTTGAGAATAAAAATGTCCATTAATATTAATATTATCTATATTTGTAATAAATATGCTTAAAGATTTAGATGAAGCCACAGAACGAGGAAGTGAATTCCAAGCGGTAGTAATTCCTACTCACTTTGTTGCTGAATGAATTTATAGTTGCTTTATTAATACATTTGTCTTTGCGTATTTTAATTAGAGGTCCACGATTACTTGTTGAATAAGTTGTGAATACCGATGATTTATCAATATCCACGAGATTGTTCAGTATATTGAAAGCCAGAATCAGGTCAGCTCTTAATCTGCGGTGGGATAAATTCATTAAATTGAGAAAACACAATCTAGTATCATAAGTTGATTTAATAAAGTTACATCTGAAGTAAATTCGCTTAGTAAATGTATTTTTAACTTTTTCAATAAGTTTGTTTAGGCCAATAAAGTCTTTGCCTGGATTCCAAATAGAAGAACCATATTCGAGTAATGGCTGTATATAGGTGGTATAAGCTTTGCCTACATAATATGATAATATTTAGGAATCAGGGTATTATTTAGCGAATAGAATGATATATCAGATTTTCCGATTGATATAAAGGCGCATTTTTCAAAAGCTATTTGAAGGTACCATTTTATTGTCCAATCATATAGATCATTAAGTCCTGATTGAAGGATATTACATTTAGTAGTATTCCTATACGATAGAGATATTTTAGCATCATCGGCAAAAAGAGAGCATGTTAGCTGTGATGTAAATATCGAAGGGAGGTCATTGATATATATTAAGAATAAAAGAGGTACAATAACGGAACCTTGAGGAACACCTGAACTTGCATGAATATAATCAGAAAATTCATCATTTACCATAGTTCTTTGAAATCGATTAGTAAGGTATGAGCTAAACCACTTAAGGACATTACCACCGATCTTCAATTTAGACATCTTCTTTAGAAGTTTAGAATGGCAAACTTTATCAAAAGCTTTAGCCATATCCATATATATATAATATCAGTATTAAAAGAATGGTTAGTGGCTCTACTTATATTTCTATAAAATTCAATAAGTTGTAGTTTCGTGGATCTACCGGCTAAAAATCCATATTGTTCAGTAAATAATAGTTTATTAGATCTTAAATAATATAATAGATAGTAAGATAATATTTTTTCAAAAATAATGAGAGTGGATGGCAATAAACTGATTGGACGATAATTTGATGGTAATAATAATAATAATAATAATAATAATAATAATAATACTTCAATTCAACAAATTATAATGGTAATGTACTCGAATTTTATAATTTAACTAAACAAAAATTTGATAATATTGATTTAAATCCTGATATAATTAAAATATTTTTAAATAGACTAAAAATTACACATACTTTTAGAACTGATGGGGTACAATTTTCTATATTAAAATCATTATCTAATGAATTATTTAGGCCTTTATATATTATTTTTAAATCATCTTTATTCTCGGGTAATATACCGAAAATTTGGAAAAAATCTATAATCACACCAATTTTAAAAAAGGGTGAACCATTGAATTCAAATAACTATAGGCCTATTTAAATAACATGTGTAATGTGTAGAGTATTATAACGTATTATTTCTGAACAATTAATTTAAACTATAGGCCTATTTCAATAACATGTGTAATGTGTAGAGTATTAGAACGTATTATTTCTGAACAATTAATTTTGTATTTAAACTCTAATAATTTATTATGGGCGTTCATCTAACCAATGCTAATTTAGCGTTATCTAAAATCTAATAATATTTACTATAATAATAATATAATTATGGTTACTACAAATAAGTAAGCATGAATTATTAAAAAAAAATAACAAATATCATAAATATTAGAACTAAAATACAAATCTAAATATGGAAGTTTGTTTCTAATACTATAACAATTATAAAAATGACTTAAATTAAGAGTAAATGAATTTAGTTGCCAGGTTGTCACCTATGACGAATTGATGAAAATATTAGTGATACGTTAAATACGACATGGTTTACTTCTCATAATTTAATTCAAAAATATTTAATTTACAAATAAACTTATTATGTGATAACTAATTACGTTGATATTTCATATAAAATCGATTGAAGACAAATTCAAGGCTCTAGTCCCCCATCTCAATGTGTAATGCATGATATAAAATGTTTACAAATAATTTCAGATTTACAGATAGGGAACTATAGTTCTCAATCTATATAGGATAATGATTAATTTTATTTTAAAATTTTAAAATTTTTAACATTGACATTAATATTAATATTATTTGTCAATATAAATGAATTAATCTTTGAATACTATATTTTTAATTGTAATTAAAACTATAGTTAATTTTTATGTTATAAATATTAAATTTACTTGAAAGTAATATATTGAACTGATTATATATTTATATATGTTTCATAATTATCTTCACAGAAACTATAGTGAAACTATAAATAGTAAGGAATAATACTATGTAATTAATACTGTATTTTAAAGGGAATATCTATTGAATATCTATGTGTGTATATCTATGTATGCATGTTACGCGTGCATCCATTGTTATCGTTTGATCTATTCGTACGACGAAAACAATGCCTCAATTAATAGGAGTAACGCCTGCGCATTCAACGGACCGTGACGGGCTATGACGTAACCGTATCGAACGCGCGCGCGTGTCTCTCTCCCTCGTCGGCCAATGAGAGACCGGCGAATTAGGGCATATTTGTTGTAGCAACCGGGAATGCTATACTTCTCGGTGCGCGGTGCCCATGCGCATATCGACCGGTAGTTAAGTAGTGCTAACCCCCACCCACCCACACAGTACCATATACGACACCTTGACCACCACTACTACTATCGTATACGACACCACATATAACCGTTATATAATATTATATCTAGTCATTAATATTTAATAAAACAATGGGAAATAAAGTTGCACCAGAAGGTTTTCATTAATTCATAATATAATATTTATATATAAATACTACTGGATGAATTATGTATACATTTACGATACAGATTAATATATATTATACTATAGTACACATACTACATATATTATACTATAGTATACAGTATACTATAGTGTATATATATTTATATTTATATATATATATGTATATATATATACTATAGTATAACATAAACTATAGTTATCATAGTTTAAAGTTGTAATAGATAAACTAAATAAATAGTTTAAACAATACAAATATGTATAGGTTAAATCAGTACAGCTATATCATGTTATATACATGTATGTATGTGTGAGTGTGTATGCATGTATACACTATATTATATAGTATACATTATATAATATACACTATATAGGTGCTATACATACAAGTATAGACGTGTTAGAGGAACGTTTTGTAGGTTAATGCATAGTATTACCGGGAAGTCCACAGTAATATTTATTTAATATTAATTAACAGCTAGATTAATATTCAATCTAGATTATGTATTATGTATTATGTATTATATAGCATGTATCACATACACATATACTAACCCACCAATACTAGAAAATACACTAAAATATAGGGAATGTATACTTTCACCCTATTATACATATACATTCATTTTAACATATGTTCTATATATAGATTACCTATAGTTAATGATTCATTATAAAACCATAGGTAATACATATTATGCATATATATATGAAACATGTATAAATACAAATATATATATACCAATATGTATTTAACTATAGTTTAATTATAAAATTAATATTATAACATAATTTAATATAGGTGTAAATATATATGTGTAAATTATATTTTCAATTCGTCCGTCGGAAAATATTATAATTATATATACTAATCCCTCATTATATATATATATATATATATATATATATATATATTATAACATTTATTAAAGTTGTATTAAGAAATTATCTAGTTTCAAAACTATATGTAGGGGATGGAACGGAGTAGTGGTCGTTTTAATTAACGTTTAAATGGTACTAAATAGGATAACAAGTTCTATATACATTATTTAGATAATCAAAATATATATAATATAATGTATTTTTTTTTAAATAATTAATTAATTACTCTAATTTATTACATAATATTTTTTGTCAAATTTTGACAACAACATGATTATATATATTTATGCTTATTTATGTGTAAGAGTATGTGTATATATCTAATTAAATCATTGAATCAAATAAGGTGCGTATGCCTCATAAATATAATTATTTAATATTACATAATTAAAAAAATATAAATCGAATACATTAGGAGACACCTATTGCATATTCTGATACTAGCGGCCACTACCCCGGACTTGCCTTAATTTAATGATTTTTTATGCACTTTTGAATGCCTAATACATCGTTAATATTATTCAGTAATATATAAAAGTTAAATAATAGTATTCTAGATCGATCTATATGATTTATAGCTTATTCACAAAAACTAAGATCTTAAAATTTAGTATTTATCGAGATATTAGAAGTATTATGAGGCATATCAATCATCGGCCATTAATCCGTTCTCTCCCCTATATACATAATATATATAGTACATCTTTATATATCTAAGTTAGGTGTAACTGGGATTTTCTTCATATATATATATATATATATATATATATATATATATATACATATATATATATATATATATATATATATATATATATTGATTTCACCTACATTGCATACATATGTATCCGACATACACATACACATATAAACGATATACGCATGGATATTATTCGCGTTGATAACATCTCCCCATAAAGCTAGAGAGAAAATTCTCTCTAGCTCTATGCCTCTCCCCCACTACATTACCCATAATGCAACAGTACACCCCTCACCCCCACGCACTACATTACCCATAATGCAACAGTACACCTCTCACCACCGTCACGCCACCTACAGGGGAGAAGAAGTTCGACCCGGATAAGAACGGTCCTATCAAGGACAGAAGCTGCACGGATGTCATCTGCTGTCTGTTGTTCATCATCTGCTTCTTCGGCATGATAGTCGTGGGCGCGTACGGTACGTACACTGTGGGTGTGTGTGTGCGTGGGTGTATGGGTATGTGTATGGGTATGTGTGTGGGTATGTGTGTGCGTGGGTGTATGGGTATGACAAATATAGTTCCACATTCGCAGTATAATAAAATTTAATTATATATAATAATATATATTATATATAATTAAATGTTATTATACGGTGAATGTGACACTAGACTTTCCAATTGCCTTAAACCTTCCAAATATATAAACCATACTTTCTTATACATATATATATATATATATATATATATATATATATATTTTACATTAGCGATTAAATAACATTATTGCGATTTATTAAAGCATGCGTATTTCACTAGAATGTGATTATAACTATTATGCAACTGTTAACGATCACTAAAGGGGCGTTCACACGGCCGATATGTAAGACGTTAAATCGTGATACCCCAGCAAACAGCAATAGCCTCATAATATCAGCATAATATACTTTTAAATTAATAGCAGCATAATAATAGCATAATAGACTTATAATAGCAACATAACATCAGCATAATAGCATGACAAATCAATATCAGTATAATATACATTTAATGGCAACATAATAGCAGGATAATAGCACAATGTAAACATTTGAGACTATTAAATATGATGTTATGCTGATGTTATGAGGCTATTACTGTTTGCTGGGACATTTCGTCGTACTTCTACCAAGGATAGTGATGTGGTGGTCGTAGATACATCTACTCTGCGACGATACAAAAGTCTCAGATTCTCGTCTGCGATGACTACATTCACCCGTGTGAACACGCCCTCAAAAGCTAAGCGAATGTGACTTTACCCAGATAGTGCAAGTGGCCTGGTTACATAGGTTCATAAGTGTTAAAACGGTTACCATGAATGTTACCATGGTTACTAAGGGGACATGGTTACCGTTGTTTACACGTGTTTACGTATCTCACTTATTTAATGTTAAGTCAAATTTCGTTTGTTATAAATTAAGATTGTTTTATAACTCGTCGTTACTAAACCGTGACCCTTGACCCATGCATTAATTTAGAATTATCGATCATTCCACAACATACGATCATGTGTAACATGTTGTTTAGGATATCCTTGGCGATACGGTTGTAAGATAATAACGCTTTGTTTTCATGCTAAACAAACGTTCAATCAACGTACTAATGATTCAGTATCTTGATATGAGTCATACTTAAGGTATTGATGAGTCACACGTTTGTACACATTAAACATGTATCGTATGAATGAATGAATAAATGAATTTTATTTACCGAATATTTGCTATAATAATCGGAGGGATACCCAGAAGCTATGTTTAGCTTATACTAAGGATACCCTTAATAACATAATACTACTACTAATAATAATAATAATAGTAGTAGTAATATTATAATGGTAATAGTCCAGATATGATAATATATCTTATATCGATAATGAAGTCACATAACGTAACATAATATGTAAAGTCTCGGTAAAGTGATATAGATACATGCACGCAGCCGTGCAAGTAACGGACCTTGAGGAATTGCCAAACCAAACCATGCGAGAAGTCTCGGGTTGGTCAGGCCCATATGGGTTGGTCAGGCCCTGGGTTGTTAAATCCATAAATTGTAATGTTTTGTTGACATAATCGGCACATATGTATGCATTTAATAAATAACATGACGACATAAAATATACTGTTAACGTACTATATTATCATATATATAATTTTAGCTACTAATTTAATTTAAAATAACATTATCTCCTTGCAATCAAATAGGATTAGTATATATTAATATATATTTGTGTAACATTATTTAAAAAATCAGAGTATAATTTTAATCTTTAAAAATTCGTATAGATATATATATATATATATATATATATTATTTTCCACAGTTATCTCCTAATTACTTCCTATTATGTAACATGACAGTTTATTATTATTGTTAGCATTAGTATAGTTATCCATAATTTAAACACATTGCATAGTAAATAACATGTCAAATATACACTGTTAAAACTGAATCATAATATATCGTGTATGATGTCATCCCACTGTGTATACCGAGAAACACATATGGTTCCCTGTCTAATACGATAGCATACATTATTAATAGTAACATATCGAGTACTATATATACCGCTATAGCGGCCCTGCAGGGTAGTAGTATACTACTATAGTATACTATAGTACTACTATAGTAGTACTATAGTAGTACAATACGAAGCGCATATCTACATTCTATATATACGTGTGTGCAGTGCACACTGTGCACTAAATATACGGAGCTCAGATATAATCAATATTTAATTCAAAATCGACCAATACACACACACAGATATATATATACATATATATATATATATATATATATATATATATATATATATATATATATATATATCACACAATTATTATGACGCGAGTTCAAGCCCCGTCCGGACCATTAAACTGGGTCTTAAAATAATATTTAGGAGTTATCTTATATAATTATTTATAAATAAATGATCAGCTTTCGTTAAAATCATGGATTTTTTAACACGAGAGCGGCTTCGAAGGGACATTAGAGACATGTAGTTGTAAGTAAACACTTCATCAAAATTCCTGGATGAAAGGACTCAAACAAAATAATAATAACAATAACAATATATATATATATATATATATATATATATATATATATATATATGTATAAATATTAGGACCTGATTTATATTATATATATATATATAATATCCGAGTTTTATATATATGTATAAATATTAGGACCTGATTTATATTATATATATATATAATATCCGAGTTAAATAGTAAATTATAACCATATATTTCGTATTAGATTATACTATATAATATAGATACATTAACTAATATAACAACCGTAATAACAATAACACCCTCTTCCACCCTATTCAGCTATATCACGAGGGGACCCCAACAAACTGCTGTACCCTACCGACTCTAGTGGTAACATGTGCGGCACCGGATCTATGGCGTTAGTATTGCGTCATATCAATATTGCGTCATATAAGTATTGAGTCATATAAGTATTACGTTATTACACGTAGTATACATATATATATATATATATATATATATATATATATGTTATGCTATTATAACATAATACGTGTTACATAATATATGAGAAAATGGCGAATTTCTTTAATTATATAGTTTATACATAATTATGTTAACATGATTTCTTTGCATATTACAAAATAGTAAATGGTAAATATGAGTTTACATTTACAAACATGTGAAGTAACGTTTACACCAGAATTTATATTTAATATCTAATATATATATATATAAATATTATTTTGTAATTGGTAAAATAATTCAATATATCGATATTTCCATCACTATATATATACCGCTATTGATTCTAATTAATCCTAGAAATATAAATATTCATAAACCTGTCTATTTATAACTAATGTTATCCGGCAATTGGATTATTATCATTACCACAAAGTATGTTAGTATTACAACAAAGTGTGTACACACACAAACACTAAATAGTTACACGTGACCTAGTTAGTGACGTCACTATTGTTATTGTTCCGAGAATAATAAACGACGTATGTGTTCATTCAGTTACTATAGTATAACACCCTATAGGGTGTAGTACTATAGTATAACACCCTATAGGGTTTAGTACTATAGTATAACGCTATAGTATATAACACTATATTATTCACTATAGCATAGGATGACCACTAAATATAACGCATCGCCTGTATACTGGCTATATATATATATATATATATATATATATATATATATATATATATATATATAAATATATATATCCGCCGTCGGCGGTGCAGTGTATTGTTATATAATACTTATATATATATATATATATATATATAATTATAAGGATTCGAAAGGTCATTAGATATGTTGAAACTTCATCCAAGTTCCTAAAGGTGTGATAAAAAGACTCCACCAAAAATAAAATACAATAACAATATATAACTCTATATGTTTACAGATTATATATACATTTTAAATAAATGTGAAATAAATAGAAATATTTGTATTGCAAATAAACAAGACACGTTTATCACATGTAATTTGTAATTATTAATATCATAAAATAGCCCGTAATTAATACCCGTAATTAATTATCATAAATTCGTATTAAGGTCGAATAATTAAAAATACGTTAACAATATGTATACTTCGTGAATAGGTGTAGCACCGTAGCACTAATAGTAGCGTAACGACACCATTGTATTATCAATAACACTAAATCATGACCGTGTTCTGTGCGGCGAATACAGGTGACTTATAGGTGGCATTCCTTTACTTGTATAACTCGCGAGTTAGGGTACATACCTATAGATGCGACATACGTGCACCTATACCACGAGCTAATGTTAATAACGCTTCGCAATCGGCGATACTAATTAGCGTGCGTGTGTAGTGTTGTGAATAGAGGTAGAGAGAGAGGGGTTTTCACGTATGATATGGTATGAACCCTGTCAATATTGATATAGTAAATTTAGTTAATTTGATATTATATATATATATATATATATATATATATATATATATATGAAGTAATTATTATCATATTTTAATAATTATTAAAATAAATATTTCTTTTAACCTATTAAATATATATATATATACAATATATTTCATTAAAAATTATTTATAATTATTCATATACAATTCTATTCAAACGGTATACATATAAACTCTACCGCTACTTCAGGGGTAAACCGAACCTATTGTTCTTCGACATGATTGACTGCGCTAAGATGGGGGCTCTGGTGGTAACTAACGGATGCCCTACCCCACAGGTCAGTCAACACCGCTGTGGTCATTTTTCACGTGTATGTTATTTAGGGGCGCTGGAACGATTTTGAATGTAGGGGGACCAACCAATCAAAATAAATTGTGTGGTAAAAGTGTGTGTAGGGGGGCCAACACATATATCCTATAAGAGGTCCCCCTATATTTTAAAATGGGGGGACATGTCCCCCCCCCGTCCCCCCTGTTGCAGCGCCCCTAATGTTATTTGATCATTTATTTAAGCAAATATATAGTCGACATATATAATCGAAAGTATAAAATTCGAAATATCTGCGAACGTTAATAAACGTTATTGAAATAAACAAAGAAAAATACGAAATGAACAAGTTTAATAGTTAGCGTAATGATGTAGGTTAAAATAATAATAATAATAATGATTAATTTCGAGGATGATCATGTTGATCTTCTACTCAAGCATCAGTATTTGACTACTCCCGCCAGCCATCTCTATCAAGCACGCTGGTTCGTATATCTTGCTTCTCTAGGAGACCAGTGTATTTTCTTAACATATCCACATAGTTTAAACGCCTGCTACCTCTGTTGACTTCACCAAGGTTTCCATAAAATGAGACGGTGTGCTGATAGTTCATGATACCGTATACAGTGTCTATCTATTTTCATCAATCTGGATTTAAGTTTGAAAGAAATAAGAGGTAATTTACCATACAGATTTTTATTTGTGAAGTGTTCCTTCCAAGATATATTTATGGATTTATAAAGCATCGCATGTTTGTGCCATCCAGTGCTTTCTGCTATTGAAAATTCAGTGTCCATGCCTCAGATCCATAGATTAGTACACTTTCTACAGTTGCTACAATGAGTCTTCTTTTAAGTAGTAAATTTATCTTAGACTTCCATATAATTTGAATGCTATGTAGTGCGTTCCATTTTAGAGCATTTCTCACTTTAATGTCCTTTTCTGATGAGTTGATACAAGAACCAAGGTAATTGAAGTCTTTTTCGACTTGTAACATTTGACCATCAGCTGTTTTTAATACTATTGGGTCAAGTGTGTTAAAGGTCCTATTTTTTTGCATTCAGACTCTACCATTAACAGTAACTTCCTAGCGTGCCTTACAGTATTGGATAATAAGGATATATCATCAGCAACATAACAATCTGTTAGAACAGTTGGATACAATCTCCGACTTTTTCGTGGGAAAATGGTAAATCCCAATTCCTCTTCACGTCCGTTGATTGCGTTTCTAAGTGCTTAATCTAGTATAATAATAAATAGATAAGGTAATAAAGTGTCCCCTTGTAGAACTCTTGCTACTATATCAAACTCTTCAGATACGCTATCTGGTGAGAATACTTTCGCTCTAGTATTAGCATAGCTCCAATTCATTGCATTAACAAGCTTATCAGGTAATCCATATGATCTAAGTACTTTAGCCATATTAACTCTATGTATAGAATCAAATGCCTTCTTGAAGTCAATAAATGTTAAGACAGCTGGTAAATTCGTATTCGTAATTCCTTCCCGTATCCTTCTTATTGCTAGTATCTGGCCGACTGTTGTTCTCTTCTGTCTGAATCCATTTTGATTGGGTCTAAGTAGAGGATCTAATACTGGGCGTATTCGATTGAGTATCACACGATTGTAAGTTAACTTTAAAATTTTAGCCATTACAGAAGTGAAACTAATTCCACGATAGTTATCAGCTTTGGTGAGATCTCCCGATTTAGGTACTAGAACATGTTAGAAATGTTTCATAGGTCAGGCTGTTCATTGTTTATGTAATACTTGTTTATGATATAAAACACAATATCACCAATTGGAACATATTTGAGTACTTATGGCATTATACCATCTTCTCCAGCGCTTTTTCCACATTTTATAAATATTTTGCTTTCTTATATTAATCAATACTATAGTATACTATACTATACAATATTAATAATATAATATTATTATTCTATACTGTATAGTATGCTAATATTGTAGTAAGAGTAGACTATATATATAGTCAAATATTAATACTATATTACAAAAGATAACATTATATACAAATATCATATACTACTGTGTCATGACGTAGGTCCCACAAAGTTACACTATAACGTATACTATAGTAGGTATACCTATATATAGAGTCACGTGATGATAATTTAAATAATCAATAATAACGATAATAAATAAACATCCGTTAATAAAACATAACGCGACTCGATACCGCATACTAAAAGTGAACAACAGTATACTGTATACAATATATTGCTTAGTCGCAAACACGATACTCAATAATTGATACGCGGAAATTCTAATCGATATCTCACAGATATCGCACGCGGGTTGTTGTTGTTGATAAACCTCATTGTATGCATTAGTCAATAATATTAGTTTTTATATTATTCGTCATTAAAATCAATGAAATTAAGTATATACTTAAAATTAATATTACAATAACATTATTTTATAATATTAAATCATATTTATATATATATAACATACTAATTAAATAATAATATACTGCTAACGTGCACTTGTATACCTAGTAGGTATGTTACCCCCATTACCTACACGTGACCTGTTGTTTACACAAGCCCATCACGTGACCAGGTATGCGTGGCTACCTGTCCGAACGTCACGTGGTATTGGCTAACTCAACAGGTCAAGGAGACGGCTGGTCTTGCGACCGCGGCGGACAGGACCAGCGTACTGACCTGCCTGTCATCGGTGAACGCCGCAACCAGTTCAAAGGTTAACTCTATTTATATACTCTGAATTGAACCAAAACTCTAGCGAGTAATACGGGATAACATCTAGATTACTTTCATTAATCATACTAACGTTATTATCAATATTAATTAAGTTTCATAGCCATTTTCCCTTAGTTATTTTAAGAGTTTAATGGTTAAATTAGTGTGTTTTTACATATAACAGTTTTTCCCTAATTCCCTATCATATATATATATATATATATATATATATATATATATATATATGATGATATCTATCATATATGATATGGTATAACTTTAGCTTTATTTTAAATATACATAACATTTGTTGAGACTTTTTAAAGATATGTATGCCCATTCTTCAATATTATGGGATACCTTTCTTTCTAGTTCTTCATATCTATTATATTATAAGGCGTTAGTTTAATTATACGATATCATATAATAATATTATAAAATTATTATGATTAAAACGAAATTCTTGTCAGTTCATTATACAATATCCTAATTTAATAATATTTTGCAGAGTTTATCTGAACTGATAAGTTCTGAAGATTGTGTATCGTACACACTTCCGAGTAGTAGTAGTTAGTATACTATATATAGCACATGTGTATCTATAATTACCATATATATAATATGATATTTAGTAAAATAATAATAATAATATACAATATACATATTAAGTATATTATGGAATACTATATTAATTTAATGTAATTTATACATGTATCACTAATTAGTATTTATAACAATAATATGAATAATATACCTATTAGGTAATTGTTAACTTCTAATTATCACTATAGGGTTTTACTTCAGCACGTATACAAATTCTAAATCTTATAATAATAATACTAATAAAAATAATATGTACATTTATATATATTTATATATATAATATTATTCTTAATGTTCACTTTAAGATACTTATAAATATCACTTATAAATAGTCATTAACATTTTAATAAATATGTCTATAAATATAACTAAAACTATTCCCGAGTTTATAAATATCGTTTGGCCACGTTACGCCACGTCCATTACGTTCTACAGTCATGGGCAGATGCGTTCCGGACGCTCTGAGTTCTGTGACGACTGGGGTCTTCGACAAACTGGGTAACGCCGTAAACGGGTCGGATGTGAACTCGGGTACTAAGTATCTGGCGATGCTGCTCAACGCTCAGGAGTACGGTATGAAGATATTGCAGGATGTCAGGAGCTCCTGGTATATGATCATCATGTTAGTCTAACGCAATTCTACTATGTAACGTAATGACACTTACTATAGGTTGTATGCGTGTGTGTATACATATGTAACGTATTCAATATAAGTATACACATATATATATCATATATTTTTTTAGTTATCAACATACTTTTTTAAATCCTTCATTTCATAACATTTACGAATAAATCTTATAGTTTACGAGCTAATTTGAAACTATTATATTATATATGAAATATATTGTTTATCTATAATCTATAGATTAGTATTAGTATTATATAGTATAATAGTATACTCTCTAGGTATTATTATTGTTATTATCCTTTCATCGATACTCATTCATAACGTAATACCTAACTAATGATCGCCCATCGCAGCTTCCTGATATTCGCCATGATATTCTCGTTCATCTGGATACTAATCATGAGATGGATCGCCGGGCCCATGGTGTGGATAACTATCATCTCGTTCATCTTACTGTTCGCAGTAGGTTAGATAACGATGCTCGTGTACCCATCTTGTCTACCTTATATGTGTACCTCTCTCGTCTACCTCATATGTCTACCTATCTTGTCTACCTTATATGTCTACCTATCTTGTCTACCTACATTGTCTACCTATCTTGTCTACCTACATTGTCTACCTATCATGTGCACACTATAGTTAGTACACGTGAGACTCAAGTGATACTCACGCCGTGAGTCATCAGACAGGCAGGTAGTAGGAGGTTGTACTCATGTAGTTGTTAAAAATCTATCCTTCTTAATAAACTATATCTTAATGTATTATTTAGAAATGATTATAATATAGTATATTATACAAAGTTCGATACTTCAAAAAGTGTGTTCGAACAAGTATCAATACTTCAAAAAGTGAGTTCATTTACAGTACTATAATATACTCATGAATATATTACACGCTGAGTACTTACTAAGTATTTATCTATTTATATAGCAGTGTATAGAAGGTTCCTGGATATCGTAAGTTCTTAGAAACTTATTTGCATGGACTGTGAAAGTTACAATTTAAAAGTGGTGAACACCGAATATATATAATTATATATTAATATTCGTATAAGTACCTATGTACTTAACTACTTTACAACGTTACATTTAGGTACTTACTATATTCTGAACAAGTAATTAAGTGACTGTATCGTTACCCTCAGGAACATACTACACTATAAATAGGTACTTAACCACGTTGCACCCCCTGCATAGGTACCTAATACATCTTGAACAAGTTCTTAAGTACCTGTATCGTTATCCCAGATAACTACTACTCCCTGAATAAGTACTTAAGTACCATTATCTTTACCCCAGATACCTACTACACCCTGAATAATTACTTAAGTACCCGTATCGTTATACCCAGGTAACTACGATACCCTGAACAATAACTTAAGTACCCTTATCGTTACTCTAGATACCTAATACACGTTAAATAAGTACTTAAGTACACTTATCTTTACCCCAGGTACCTACTACACCCTGAACAAGTACTTAAGTACCCATATCATTACCCTAGGTACCTAATACACGTTGAACAAGTACTTATAACCCTTATCATTACCCCAGGTACCTACTACACGTTGAACAAGTACGCCAACATGAAGAACGACCCCGCCTACGCCGGCAACGTAGCGTTCAGCACAAGTCTCGACAGCTACACTAACCTGGCGCAGACGTGGCTCATTCTAGGTTAGTCATAGGTGCGTGACGTCATCGGTATTCTGGTGACGTCATCGGTGTGATGGTTACGTCATCGATATCGTATTCTACGCTCGTCGATCGATTATTGAATCGAGTCGATAGAAGTTACGATTTTATTTAAATATGTTTTTACTCGCCGAGTTTTATATTCAGTGATTCGTATTGATTATATATATATATATATATATATATATATGTAATAAATAAGTTTGAATATAGATAAGCTGGTCTCGTCGTTTCTCATTGGCTTAACCCATTCGACACTCACCTTTACTATCTTCCACCCGTGTGACCAGGTATAATCTGCGCAGTGATTCTGTTCATCGCCTTAGTGATGTTCATCTTCCTGAGGTCGCGTATCCTCATAGCTATCGCCATCATTAAGGAGGCGAGTAGGTTAGCATCATGTGATGCGCATGGCTATATGCATGCGTATAGGTATAACTTTAATGCACAACACTGGAACGAGATGTTGCATAATCAACCTAGAATATATATGAAATCATAAATAATTATACGTATCAACAATTTATAATATGAATTTAAATTAAACAATAGATATTATATAATCGATATATATATATATATATATATTATATAGTTAAAATTTAATTGTATATGCAAATATATGCATTGTAATTAATTATTAGTAACATCAATTGGTAATCAAAGCCTAATTATATAATACTAACGTAATAATCGATATATTGCCAGAGCTGTGGGCGCTATGATATTCACGTTGTTCTGGCCTCTGATTCCGTTCTTACTTCAGATGATACTGTTCGGCTACTGGATAGCTTCAGCCATGTTTGTATCATCGCACAAGTATACTAGTGTACAACCACTCACGAACATATTAGTATACAAAGCGGATGCGAAGGGACATTAGAGCTATATATGGTTATAAGTGAAAACTTCATCTAAGTTCCTGTATGGGATGAAAGGACTCCACCAAATAAAAATAACAATATAACAATATATATATATATATATGTATACGCATACATACCTCACACTCACACTACATGTATGTAACAAGTAACTACTAGTGAATGATACTATGGTGATACGGTATGATACTTTGTAATGTGTTACCCGGTCTGATACTCTCTGATACATCCTATCACGATATGATAATAATACTTTTTGAAAATGTAATGACAATTTATAAACATAGTATCATGAGGTCATAGAAATATACTTTCTGATTTAAATATACATAACAATACATAATCACTGTACTATAGTAATATAGTAATATAGTAATATAGTGATATATCATATGATTTATTTTATCATTAGTTTAAATAGTATTATTTTTTTACTATTTTTTATATTTATTTTTTCATTTAGTGGATAAATATTTGTGCCTGCTTAAAAATATTAATACACTGTTAATTAATTTACAAAAATATAACCACTTTTAAGCCCCGCCCTTCCTCAGGATAGGTATTTATCATCTTCTGGTACGCCCAGCTACGCCTCCACCACCTCTACCATCACTAACGTATCCATCCTGCTAGCCCCGCCCCTTCAACCACACCCCCTATAAGCCCCGCCCCTCCTCCGATCAGGTATCTAGCATCATCAGGTACGCCCAGTTACGCCTCCACCACCTCTACCATCACAAACGTATCCGGAGTGGTGACTCAGACCTTCGAGACCGCAGCCGCAGCCATTCCTTGTGATCCGGCCGGTAATACTACGGCTAACTCCATCTGTAGCTTCATCAAGTATGGGGGTGACCAGTTAGTGACTCATTAACTTAGTGAGCGATAAGATAAAGATAAGAGAAGGACGTGGGTAGGACATCACTAAGAGAGTAACGCTATTTGAGATGTCCTATCTACGTTCTTCTACTATAAGAGACTACTATAATATTATTATGTAATATACATATAGCTAACTCAATGTGTAGCTTCATCGAGTATGGGGTCAGTTAGTAGTCGTACATTGAATAGGTACTATATAGATCAATAACAAGAAATCTAAGAAACGGGGTATAGACTATACCATATAGTTTAATGAATTTAATGATATAGTTTAATAATATTTAATGAATAAAATAGTTTATATATAAGCTGTATATATACTATATATTATATAGTATATATTATATACTGTAAATATACAAATTAACTGTATGAAATAATTTCAAATATGTAAAATTGTTATTGATTATCTATATATATATATATATATATATATATATATATATATATATTATAATATATATGACAATATATGTACAGATTTCAATAGATATCTCTTTGGAATTATTGCCACAAAAGTATTGGGTTTAGGAATATAACTCTAGATAGTGTAAACTATAGCCAGTCCTATAGGTTAACCTATTTACCATTAATTAAAGTTAATTCATTGACACGAACTTATTAACTACGAAGTATAATAATACATTGCTAGTATATTACCTACTATATATTATAGACTTAAAGGGGTATTTGTGTTTAAGTTTTATTCTTTTTTGTTGATTTCAGTATTAAATAATTAGCTATTTAAACAAATACAAAGTGATTGATAAACGGATTATCTAGTACCACTGGTTATTCATATATCTCTAGAATAATCACTTATTATAAATATTCTATTCCCAGCTAAAACTTTAACAACCGTACACAAATCCAAAACCCAGTACAATCCTAAAACTCTATATTTAATTAAGTATCGTTATGGTTTTTGCGAACCCCGACTATATATATATATAATATATTATATATAACACGTACACTATAGGCCCTATAGTATAGGGTATTAAAGGGTTCTATACTATAGGGTACTAGAGTATACCCTCCTCCTAATCTTAGCTTCGCCCACATACACGCCCCTTTCTCTATCGACAACCAGGTACACGATATACCTGCAGTTCTACCAGCTGTTCATGATGTTCTGGTGCATGAACTTTATCGTAGCGTTGGGTCAGATGACCTTGGCCGGAGCTTTCGCCTCCTACTACTGGACCATGGATAAGTCGAACCTTGAACACTTCCCGTTGATGAGTTCGCTGTGGAGATCTCTGAGGTCAGGGGTCAATAGTAATCTATAACGGCGCTATATTTCTCTATCTACCCTAACCTCTATGTATACCTCTACCACTTAGTTCAGTTACATATGTTCTCTCTATTTGCTTCTTTATCCGCGAGTGAGAATAACGTAGAGTTATAAAACGTATCTGTTAGTAACGATATCGCAACGGTAAATTAGTCAACATATTAATTATTTATAATTACAAATTATCGGTTAATAATTGATGACTCATAAACTTTATTTTTTAATTTAAGTCATATATATATAACTATGTATATGTATATATATATATATATATATATATATATATATATATATATATATAATATTTTATATATGTAATAGGATATAGTACCGTTAAAAGAACCCAATATTCATCGTATAAACCAACCTAACTTTCTATATAAATATATATATATATATATATATATATATATATACACAATAATACCATAGCTATGTTATCTAATATGCATACTAGCATGTAGGTACTTGGGAGAAATCAATACCTAGCCGAGTGCTTTCTTTAAGTTGTAGACATGCTGAACAGCTCTTTTTGTATTATGATATATATATATATATATATATGTGTGTGTGCTCTTGTAATTAGGTATGATTGGACATATTTGTTTTGGACATAAATGTAGTATATATATACTACTATAGTATTTATTATAATAATATTATAATATTAAAACTGCCTGTGTGACTCAGTGGCTAAGGCGTCAGACACACGAGCAGTAGGATACGAGTTCGACCCTCGTCCGGACCATTCATTAATTTTATAAAATGGGTCTTAAAATATTCTTTAGAAGTGATCTTATATAATTGTGTATAAATAAATGATCGGCTCTCGTTAAAACCATGGATGCCTTAACATGAGAGCGGCTTCGAAGGGACATTATAGCCATATATGGTTATAAGTGAAAACTTCATCTAAGTTCCTGGATGGGATGAAAGGACTCCACCAAATAAAAATAACAATAACAATAACAATATATACAGTGAACATCGTATACTAAATAGTGTACATAGAATACATAACCGGCAGAAACGACAGAAACGGCAGTATACTGTATACTCATGTCTGTTCGAGATATTTGAGAATCGATAAAACATTAATTGTTACACAATAAAATAATCAATTGTGTATTTTAATCAATACTCGTATAACAATTGTTATAGAAATACTATTAATAGAAATAATATATTAACGACGCATGCGACATGTCATGCATGACAAATTCCACCACATTAATACTATATATATATATATATATATATATATATATATATATATATATATATACATATATATATATATATGCCAGTCGTTCGTGTAATTTAATTTATATATTTATTGAAATACTATTATTGTAAGTATAATTTAATATATATTAAAGTTTACATTTTTTACTTTTATATTTGTAGTGTATTTTCATACCATATATGTTATAATATAATTTAGATATCTTCCAATATATATATATATATATATATATATATATATATATATATATACTTTATTGTATTCATATTCGTAACCCACGATGATTTAATAGAAGTTAATCTCGATAACACATGTTTCGAATGTCAACTATTTTAGTAAATACATCGCGCATAAACAACCGAATGCAGGTGAACTATTACGTAATAGTATACATATTGCGTAACACACCTATAGGCATTACGTAACCCGTTACGCAATACACAGGTATCATCTAGGCTCGCTGGCGTTCGGCTCCCTGATAATAGCGATAATACAGGTGATAAGGGTGATACTGGAATACGTCGACTATAAACTGCGCAAGTACGACAACAAGGTGGTGAAATTCGTTCTTATGTTAGTATACGATAGTCTATATATAGGCTATAGTCTATATATAGACTATGTGCATCTGTTGTGGCGTCATCGCGCGCATTTCGTACGCGTATACGCGTATATATATATATACGAGTTACACCCTATAGGGTTATATATATATATATATATCTATATATGTAGGGTTATTATATTATTGATTATTAATAATTTTATTCTAGTTCTTTCTTTTGTATTTATCCTATTAATACACCGATATACTTGTTATAATTTATATATATATATATATATATATATTAATTTACTTATACATATATTTTCGTAAAACTAGTAAACTTTGTCCCTCCACTTACTTTTACAACCCAATAACAACTCAACTTCACCTCTAACACATATATATCTCTACTTCACCACTCCCCATACAACCCCCCACTTCACTACTCCCCATACAACCCCCACCCCCATTTCACCCCTAACCCTACACCCCATTTCACCCCTACCCCTACACCCCACTTTAATACTCACCCTACAACCCCTCCCCCCGCTTCACTAAGCCCCGCCCCATATTGTGACAGGTGTTTGAAGTGTTGCTTCTGGTGTCTGGAGAAGTTCATGCGCTTCATCAACAAGAACGCCTACATCCTGATAGCTGTATACGGTAAGAACTTCTGTACGTCCGCTAAGGATGCCTTCTTCTTGATCCTCAGGAATATTGTCAGGTTAGACCGCGTCAATGTTGCAATATTAAGCTGCTTTCACTTCGACATAGTACATCCCCCCCCCCCCGATATCAGCCCGGTTTCTATAGCACGATATCGGCTATAGCCGTATACTTCACTGTATACTTCACATTATTCGTTTTAAAACATTTACTAGATATCGGCCAAGCCAAAGATTTAAGATTTGTATATAAACAGATAATTTGTTTATAAACACACGCATAATGCGTGCGGCAACTTCCTAAATTATTTATACATAACAAATGCGTTCAACAATGTTGTGTACCACTTACCTCCCACATCCGTACACAACGAATAACGCCATACATCACTATTACGTAATAAAGTGACGTCATCGCTTACGTAACTCATTACTCCGTACAGGGTCGTGGTTATCGATAAAGTCACGGATTTCATCCTGATCATCGGCAAGCTGGTGGTCGTAGCTCTAGTAGGTTAGTCACGTCCCCTTAGCAACAGCATATATGCTATCTTTAGTTATCTGTTATCTATTGATATATCCAACTATATAAGTATGTATACATGATATAGGCTACATCTTGCAATAGCTTTTAGCTTAAGATATATATATATATATATATATATATATGTGTGTGTTTTTTTGTGTGAGTATGTGTGAACTAGGGTTTTATTGCAGCCTTCGTACGAATTATATGACGTAATCGCATACTAATTAGAGCGTGACGCTTTGTAAATTAATGAAATTATTATCGATTTATTTCGTATAATAATACATTTTACAAATCGCCATGAATCAATCATTTAAATACTACATGGGGTGGTTACTTATTAATACAATTCTGATCATGTAACGTATATTTTGTGAATGTAATTGCCTTTATTGTTATAAGAGTGATATTTTCATTGGAACCAAATTAACGATCATTTCGAAATACTATAGTATATATAGAATTAAAATCGTTTTAAAGTTAAAATATTTCCGGAAAGTTGCAGGAAATACTTGTAGTGAATAACCCCTTTATACGCGATGTATGTATATCATTATAATATATTGTTATAATCATGTCGGAAATACTTATAGTGGGACAGTAGAACCCATAAGAGAACACCGTTACACATATACGATTACCTGTACACACAAAACAGTCCTATATCACACCTACCTCATACCGCCAGGTGTCCTTTCCTTCCTGTTCTTCAGCGGAGATGCTAACACAATCCTGCCGGCTAACGGATTCACCACCTACATAGCTAGCTACACGCCTAGCTTGAACTTCTACCTAGTGCCCGTCATTGTTAGTAGTCCTATCGTGTATAGGCATGTGTGGCTTATTCAAACTGTTTGTTCGACATAAGTGTCTACTAAATATATAGGTTATATAAAATACCTATATTATATAACATAACGCTACGCTATAACAAGGACATATATAGCAAGGACATGACGCCTGCTAACGCATATTTTACAAATAAATAAATTTCTATGATGTTTTTTATTCAAAGATTGAAATAATTGTAGGAATTTAAATATGTATTGAAATAAATGAAATAATATAATTAAATATATTAGTAAAAAGTATTTAGTTGTTATTAAAAAGTAACCATTATAGTGATAGCGAGCAGAAGTAATTGGTTATATATAGTGCTAATATCAAGTTAATTTAATTGTAAATATAATATAGTTAGTTACTTTCTCTTACAATTGATTTTCTAAATTCTCATATAAAAACTAATATAAAATTTAAATATATACATTTAACTTAATAACTTAATGTAGTAACGTATTAAGAATATATCTTAGTTGTACACGTAACATTAGTATTGCTTATTATTATATAACACTATAGTACGATGTATACGTATAGATTTATTATAATGTCACTCTATAATGTAAACTTAGTGTTATAGACATGTGTTTGATCGTATACGAAACACACGACTGATTCCAAATATAAACTACTTGACTACCTACATTAATATAAACTATTTTTTATAAACATATTATTGTATTCGCCTTTGTATACAATAATCAAATAATATGCAGCAGTATGCATACCTACAGCAGTAACAATATGCTATTTTTCACATTCAATAGATCGCTAAAACACTCACAGTATTGCATAATACATTAATTATCCTTATAATGGTACTAAGTATACCTATAGGTAATTCCTTAAAATAAACACTATTTATTTATAGCACCTATCTGCACGTACTATATTACTTAATTAATATAATAAATATAAGGTTAACTATATTTAATATTATATTATCATATTAATATATATAAACGATTATCGATACTATATATTGTTCATTTCTCAATATAAGAGTATACTCTTAACATTATTCTTCCTATATTTCTACTTATCTAGTACAATGATCTTCCCTTCCATCTCTGATATACTACGCATATCATATATTAATAGGGGTAGATAGAATATATGCTATCTACCCCTATTCTCCGTCCCTCAAAATGAATACTCGGGCCCTGAGTTAAAATAGTCATATAGGCTTATAAGCTATGGAATTCACCTCCACCCTATATTAGATCCATAAAATCACATACAATATTTAATAAATATATACATATTGATCTCATATGGAAACCTGTAATAATAATATTGTTTGTCATTATTATTTTATTTGTTAATTTCTTTACGGTTTATTCTATTTTATTTTATTATTATTAATGGTATTTTTTGTTTTACCTACTTTTATTATTTGTATTCTATATATACATTTTTGAAAAATCAATTATGATTTATTTAAATGTTTAAATACACTTTTAATTAAATTAAATTTAATATATAGATTACTACCTACTTATTAACTTTAATACAACATTAATATATACATTATAGCCATATCAATACCTATGAATATATAGAAATAGTCTATATATATATATCTATAGAAAGAACTTTTTAAACAGTTAATTTTATTTCGAAAACATGTAGGACATTTCAGTATAATTAATAACATATATAACAAATACGTGTTCTTCGTGGTTAACTCTGATCTATATATTGTTTTCGAAATAAAATTAACTGTTTAAAAAGTTCTTTCTATAGAAGTAACACCCATAACCCTAACCCTTACACAACCTCACCGATATGTTTCTCGCGCAGGTTGTGATAATAGGCACTTACATAATTGCTTCCGGTTTCTTCAGCGTCTACTCGATGGGAGTTGATACCATCTTCCTATGTTTCCGTTAGTATTAGTCATCGTAGATGAGTCACCAGCTCACCTATTCAGTATCAATACTGACAATGATTCATCGTTATACCTTAGTAGTAGTACGCGTGTGTACATATAGGTGATTATAAGTAACGATGGTCCCGTGTATGTTAAAGTAGAACTTGTACAACTCGGTAAACAGCTGTAGTCGGACGTAGATTGTTTACTTCGAGTTTATGTTAATATACTGGTTTACGGATGCATATATGTACTATATATGAACTAATATATTAGTGTATGATTTCTACTATCACTACTTATATACATACTATACATTTCATAATAGATAGATACCTATAGTTATATGTCAACCTATATAACACATATGTATACACATACATATACACCTCTATACAACAACATCGCACAGTTGAAGACATCGAGAAGAACGACGGATCCGAACAGAAGCCTCATCGAATGAGTAAAGAGTTGATGAACTTGATCGGAGTTAAGAACAAGAGCGACGAAAAGAAGAAGTAGTAATGGTGACCTTGACTAAGGGTACTACCACTGAGTATAGCAGTGGACAGTATGATGTATGTATGGCAGCGATACCGGTTATAATCGAGCAGGAGGTACGACTAAGATAATACGACATTTATTGACAACAACATACCATATTCTATGAACTAATCAACGAGATTATACAACTAGTACACCCGATATAGTACGTGATTCTACGATATTACACGAGATAGCTTGAGATAATGCGAATAATAGTGATACTATACCTTCTTTAATACGGATAATATATATATATATATATATACTATACTGAATCTAATATTACACTACTATATTTCTATTATTTAAATTGAGTATAAATTAATTACATATTTAATGGTCATTTAAATTCTATTTTATTATATTATGTATACACTTGTATATAACTTCTCTCTTTATTATTTCATATTAATAATTTGATATATTTGTATATATAAGTATAATATATCTCTATTGTAATTTAAATTAAGTATTTACCAAAAATTAATGTATGTATATATATATATATATTATCCGATTATTATAATTATAATTAATGTATATATTTACAATATGTATATTGGCTTTATGGATATTATAATTATACTCGGCAAAAAAACTGTGATATATTTGTTACTTTTTTATCATATTTTATTCATTAAATATATTTATTACACTACAATTATATAATTACTATATTATGGTAAATACCTACCATTTAGTATATACTATATTACAGTATAACACTGTATACAGTATACTGTATACGGTATTATATATAATGGTATATTTACCATTATTTGTTATTACTTTCTGATATTTAATAATTGTGATTATATTTATTTTAATTGTATATTAATTATATAATTGTGATAATATTTGATATATAATAAAATAATAATTTAAATATAATTCCTAATATTTATTAAATATAAAATTGGTTTTTATATAAAAGGTATAGACAATTTTAAAATATAGTGCCTGTAATTCCTACACATATTTTAATTATTTCAATAATATCTGTATGTATGATCATACATTATGAATCATAATATATAATCATTTGTATCTCTAGGAATTTGTCAAATGGTGGCTGAATTCAAAAATAAACATTTTTATGTAGGGGAAAGTAACATACGGTTCCTTTAACAATAAATGGTCTTAAAGTTGTATGACTCATTATTGTTATTCAAAAATTACAATATATTAATATTATATGATTATAGATATAATACATCCTACCTTGTACATTTATTTATATATTTTTATGTATTACCTTATTTACTGTTTGTCCTCGTGTGTTATGTTAGGTCAGTGGGGTTGTGACGGGTGTCGGGGAGTAAGGATGCCAGCGTGGAATCTACTGGTCAAATTTTCCTCCCCACGGCATAGGAAATGATTCACCCTTTCCTAAAAGCTGAGATCTGTCGCGGCCTTGTTGGCATATCATTAGCATATACGAGCTAAGAAATGGCATATGTAAATCAATAATGTTAACACTTTTATTTTATTTCGTACTATTATTTTTATCTCCTGTTTTATGTCATATTGAATATCTATTTTCTATATTCAATAAATTATATTATTATTATTATTATTATTATTAATTGTAATATATAATTTTAATCTTTTAATTCCATAGATAACGGGGGTGTCCGTATTCGGTACCCATGCCCGAATACGGACACCATGTGTTATAATACGGACACCCTATATACCATTAGATAAACTATATATTATTGATAAATCAGACAAATTACAATTACGTTATTTATAATTAATTTTATGAAAAATATATTGTAATTTAATTAGTTTCTTTTTATTTATTTTTATTATTTTTTAATTAATAATAAAAATTAAGTGTATAAATAATAAGTTTTTTAGAATTAACTTTATTGGTAGTATTAATATTATAACGCACGGCGTGCGCGTCGCACGCGATGTTTATGAAAATCAGAATAGTTCATACGATGTGCGTTGATTGGTTATATATACCCTATAGGGTGTCCGTATTAAGAACTTATATGCAATCTAGATATATATATATATATGAAAAGCATATGCTTATAACTTAATGAATATTTGATAACAAATATAGAAATTAAAAATACAATTTTTAGAATGCGTTATTTTTTAATAATATAGTATTATATTTTATATCGATACATTTGTATATTCTTGAGAAGGTTTTAAGGTGAACTTTTTTTTCATATATTTAAAAACGTAATAAAAAAATTAGTTTATTGGATATATTAGCAATATTTTGAATAATTAAAAAATAAAAAATACTTTTTTAGACTATTTTTATAATTGTTATTTATTACTATTTTTATAATATGTTATTCATTACAATTTTTTTTGTAGGATTTAAGGTTTCTGAGATACCGAGAGTATCCGTATTCGGTTACTTTCCCCTATAAATATTCTGTAATTCTATTTTGTTCATTCATGTTCTGTCTGTTTAAAAATCAATACAATACAATTAAATTTAACTCTCAATCCCAAGAATATCATCATGCAGGGGAGAGTTCTATAATATCGACATGCACGTAATATCGGCACCCTAGATATCTCCTAAAATATAATTCCAATCAAAAAATAATTAATGTATGAAATGTTAATCAATATAATTATAATTCATATAAGTATAATTTTTTTATTTAATATTTATATTTTTTGAATTATAAACAAAAAACTGATTTGTTCGTTACAACTCTAAATTTATGAAATTTTTGAAGTACAATATCGATTCTCAATTATTTGAAAATTTATATATTTTAAATATTTTAAATACATCGTATAGATCTAGTTATATTTTACAATGTACCGAAAAGATTTTGTATTTTTCATAATTTGTTACAAAGTTATTGACGTTTACCTAAGCAACATACATATTCATAATACCGACATATGTCGGTATGGAGTGCACCCTAATTGCACGTAATATCGACACCCTTTAACCAATCAGCGTTAGTTGTTTATAATGTGCGAGCGTTATGATAATTTTCATAAATTAATAGACATACCTAATAATATACACATATACTTGGAATTGATTCTATAGAATAGTATACTTGGAATTAAATAGTCTTTCAGAAACTATATAAAACTTCTATGTAAGTAAACGATTAGCATTATATAATTTAAAACTTAATATTTATAATATAATATAAAATATTAAATATTTTCGAAAATTAATTATAGGAAAACAACGTATGAATTGCGTGTGTTAACTAAAAGTAAAGCGCATTTAATTCTGATTGGATAGTGGATATTAAATAATATATGGTATATCTAAATATCGATATATTTATGGTGTCGATATTATGTGACAATGAGTCGGTATTCGAGGCAGTGCCTGTAATATCGACACCCCTGTTATCTCAGAGTTAAACAAACTAAATTAAATTTTAAAATAGTATATACAAATAAAATAAAATTTGGAAATATTTAATTGAGAAATAATAAAGTTATGGTGATTTATTGTTAGGGTGTCGGTATTCGAGTACTCTCCCCTATATAACAATAAAATAATAATAAAATATAATAAAAATATATAATAAAATATTCAAAAAATGTAAAAAGCTACTAAAATAATAAATAAGGTAAACTATAAAAACCAAAGAAAAACTAAAGTAAGGCTACAAAGATAAAAAATATCTATACAATACGAACAATTTAAAAGAGCTAAAAAATAGATAATATGATAACGTAAATAAAAGAACAAAAGATACAGATAGGCAAGTGTAAGTGACTAGATATAATTATTTAAAAAAAATTGTAATATGCACTGTAATGGTATTCAAATTTATTAAAGATGAGATGGTTTCATTCAAAGAATTCCATAAACATGCGCATTTGTAATAAATACTAAATTTATCATGATCAAATCTTATTTTTGGTACTAAGAATGTTCTATTTAAACGAAAAGTATAAAAAGAGCAATTATGGGTAAATAACTAACACATTTAAATATGAAAATAAACTTAACTATAGACTAAAACTAATTGGACTTACTGTATTAATATGGTGTTCCAGCTATGTTAATAGCACAATATATAGCACCGACAAATCGATCAATATCTTTCCAACGTCGAATAATCTTTGGAGAACCTCAAGGAGTATCCATCTCCTAAATACTTGTTTACATTTACATATTCCCATTGAGAAAATGTTGTCCTTCTGTTAATAAGAACAATTATGCAGACGACATTTAAATTCAAGCAAATTTTCATCGACCATGTAATATACACCGTTAATCCTGCCTCACTACTATTAAAAATAGCTCACTAACAACAACTTACTACTTAATCCTAACAATTCCATACACGCATTTTCACTTCCGAACTCCCCAGCGGTATCGCAACTCCCACCTTGATATTCTCACAATTTCACTTATATCATAACCTAATCCCAACCTTCACTATAATTAAATACATAGGGTTTATATAAACAACAAACTAACACTCAACAATAAATATCCATCTTAAAAGCCTCCATATTCCACAACCTCGTAAATATAAACAAAATATGTCCATAAATCACCATCCATGCACTAACTACCACCCATAATACACTTCTCTCTCAACTACACTACGACATTCCTTTCTACTCTCGTCTTACAAGAAATAGTTCACAAATATATCACTTAGACTAATCTACTATATCAGAAAAAGGAATACTCTACATACATCACTAATCTACGAACTCGACTTTATTGACCATTGTCATCCTTAACAAAAATTGATCAACTAAAATTACTATACAATCTATATTCATCTCAAATGACGAAACATACATACATAAATATATACATTTATCGACTAATGACATGCCATACTACACCACACAATCTACAAATTATACCATACTGACTGAAATATCCTTTCTTCAAAAAATAACTTGGAAATCGATGTTACTATGTTTGCAATAACCACACCTATTGAACATACACCTACATCCATTAATAACTCTATAACTAATACTTTTAAATAAAATCTTAAGATCTACCCTTATCTAAATTCAATCATATTCATTTTCGCTACTTTGTAAATTTAGCTATACAAGTTATTGATATTGTCTATTTATTCAATTATTATGTACATACTATAAGAAGTATACAATTAAATTATATATCTATCTATTTATCTATATATTATAATTAAGTTTAGTACGATGTATACATCGTACATATATATTATCATAGAAATGTCAATCAAAAATACATCTATAAACTTTATTTAGGAGGTTCCAGCAGAAATTATAAATAAATATAATTATAAATTACTATTTATATGAATCCCACGTTATTCAATTTTAATTAAATTCTTTATTTAGTTAACTTTTTTCTTGTTTCGTTTATTATTGTATTATGTTATTACTTTATATTATAATTTATCAGCAATAAATCACATAACCTACATACATATAATAAATGAAAATATATGTTCATTATTTATTAGACAATGAATCATAAGTTTTAGCAGATTTATCGATTAGTATTCGGTTCTAGAGGAGAGAACAAAGGAATTATGAACAATTCAGACGAAATCGATATCAGAAATAGCGGTGAGCGATGATATCGGTTAGAAGGAGTCACACACATACACGCTATTACGTAATAACATGTGATGTAAACTATCCTCTAACCACGCCCACTCGCTCGAACTTAATCGCATTTCTTAGATTTGCCTTTCTTCTCGGTACTGTCCTTAGCTTTGTTACCAGCTTTACTGTTAGAGGGCTTGTTAGCGGTGGGTTTAACGTTCGCCTTATTTGTGTTGCTGCCGTTCGGTTCTCCGGAGTTACGTTGCCTTTCCTCTTCGCTATCTCCGTAAACTAGAAGGTATGACGGACGATGAAAGAAGTGTACATTAAGAGATGAGATTAAATATGAGGAAAGGCTAATGTATGTCTCGGATAAGATGTTATAACTGTGATATATTGTGGTTTAGGTTATTATATGTATGCATTAACAAGACGGTGATTGGTATTTAAATTTTATTATCGGCAGATATATTATAGGGCGTTAATATTTATGTTTTAATATCGGTAGAGATACCGATCTCATTAGAGGTACTGAAGTCGATGATTTTAGTATTAACCACGGTTGAGATTTTACATGTGGAGAAACAGGTGATAAAGATATAAATAATTCAGACGATGAAGAGGAAGATGAGTTTGCCAGCGTTGACGAAGATGAAGATGACTTGGATTTCGACGAAGACGATGATTTTGAGGATGACGAAGATGAGGAGGATGATGAGGAGGAGGAGGAAGATGGTAAAGACATGGTTAATGATTTCAATAATGACAATTCAGTTATTGATATCGGTATGTAAGTAGGCGGTGATGGTGATAATGGCGAGGATGACGATACAGATAATGGTGATGATTGTGGTTTATTCGATAATAATGGCGTTATTGTCTTTGGTAATACATTTAATGAAGGTGGTAGTTTAATTGATGAGATTGTTGATGTATCTGAATGTGTTGATGTATCTACATGTGATACTGGTTGTGTTGATGTTTTTAGTGATATTTTTAAACATGAATCTGGATTTATCGAAGTCTGTGCTGATTCATTAGGTATTAAAGTGAGTGATTTAATAGGTATTGAAGGTGGAGTTTTAATAGGTAGTTCAAGTTGTGCTGTTAATATAGCAACTTCTGGCGCTGGTATCATAGATGGGTATAATGTGGACGAGTTAGAAGGTCGAAATGGTTGCGATGGTTGCGATGGTGGCAGCTTTGCTAGTGGCACTAAGAGTAGAGACGTCGACGATGACGATTGTGGTGATGACATTAGAGATGGAGATGTAGCCGGAGTGATATGAATGAAAGGAAAATCGAGAGAGTGCGATAAGGAGACGGGCGATGATATAGATGAAGATCGCAGCGATCGGAATAGAAAGTGGTAAGGGGAGAGGAGGACGTCTATGACGTGCTTAGTTATATTCTCATCTTCTTCGTTAACTCCGAACACTAGAGGTGGAAGAGTAACTATGTTGATATCACGGCATTGATGGCGGGTAAGAGGTGGTGGTGACACTGATAATAGATAGCTAAGGTGATGAAATACGGGAGTACTAACATAGTCTGTAGAAGATGGATCTGTAGGGAGCGACGATCAGAATTAGAATTAAAGCTCCTAGTCGAATGATGAGACCGAGAACCCATATGTAGGCGGGGGCTTCGTATGCTATCGGATAAGGCGTAGCGTTAATTGTGTCGACTATATTATAAATATATTAAACTATTTAATAAACATATAAATTATATTATAACTGTATAAAATATGGGAGGCCTCGAAAAAACTATATTATAAATATATTTAACTATTTAATAAACATATATAAACTATATAATAACTGTATCGAATATGGGAGGCCTAGACGATATGTAAGCAATACCTAGTTATCTAGATACCATACATGATCAACCCGCCCGTACACGTATACTATGTTCGCTGTACAAACTTCTGAGTTGGATGACGAGTTCCTTGTGGTGTTCGGCGTCCTTGATCACGTTGTAGGCGATACATTTGTACTTACGTCCTAGCATGTCCTTGGATACCGTGAGTATACTGCCTTCCTGTACCTGTTCGGTGTAAGGGTAGGTGTAGTTAGTTCGGTGTAAGGGTTAGTGTAGCGGTGTTTAATATGTATATAGGTATGTAGGCCTCTGTAGGCTTATGTAGGCGCAAAGTTGTAGACAATATGAGGTAAAGTATGGTTAAATAACTCGCTATAAGAAATAGAAAATAAGTACTCTATCCTGCATTGTTTATGTTAATAGGGGTAATATTTAATATAAAATTCATGTGCAAATAAATGTAAATCATATCGAATAATTTTATTAGGTAACGAAATAAGTGTCACAGAAAAAGTATCACACGGGAATCGCCATGTAGGGTACAGTTTATATATATATATATATTGTTATTATTATTTTTATTTATTGGAGTCATTTCATCCCATCTAGGAACTTAGATGAAGTTTTCACATATAACCATATAGCATTAATGTCCCTTCGAAGACGTTCTCGTGTTAAGGCATCCATGGTTTTAACGAGATCCAATCATGTATTATGTATACACAATTATATAAAATCACTTATCGATATTATTTTAAGACCTATTTTAATTATCTGGACGAAGCTCGAACCCGCGTCCTATTACTTGTGTGTCTGACACCTTAACTAACTGAGCCACACAGGCAAGGCTTTATATATATATATATATATGCGTATACGCATAGATTGAAGGCATACCTTTCCAGTCCTCATCTCAACCCACTTGTACTTAGCGGGGGGATCAGCCGTGGCCATACACTCGATCATATCACCGGCGTAGTAGTGGTACTTCTCTGGGGATACGCTGATGTCGTGGGGAGGGGCTGCGTGTGGGTGTGGTTAGGTCAGTGGGAGGGGCTTCGTGTGTGTGGTTAGGTCAGTGGGAGGGGCTGCATGTGGGTGTGGTTAGGTTAGTGGGAGGGGCTACGTGTGGGTTTGGTTAGGTTAGTGGGAGGGGCTTCGTATATGTGGTAAGGTCAGTAGGAGGGGCTGCGTGTGTGTGTAGTAAGGTCAGTGGGAGGGACTTCGTGCAGGTAAGGTCATAGGGAGGGGCTTCGTGTGTGTGGTAAGGTCAGTGTGAGGTGATGTGTATGATGTAGATGATACGGTCCACTCGGTATACCACTATAGTGTACTGCATTCGGTGATATTCCGGTACCTTTTTAAGGATTTGAAAGCGGTGAAGGGGGTGGTTAATTCCAAAAATAATTATGTTGTTTTCAATTGTATATGAAAAACAATTAAATAAATACATCTACTGATTTATGATAAATAAAGTATGCTATCATTTATTAAATAATCCGATTATTTTGTGGGGGGAAATTAAAAGTGAGGGCAATTTCCCCCCATAAAATACACCTTACACAGTCACTGCATTACACTAACACAATGATACTAACAGAAAACTATGAGAGGCATAGCTACGTAGACGGAAGTGTAGTTGGGTCTATTCTTGGCGTAATCGGCATCGTCGACCACGCCCCCTTCTTCGGCGGTGACGTCATCGAAGTAGGTACGACAGCGGATCCGCCTAGCGTTGTATTTAGTACTAGCCTTCACCACGGCGTTATACTTCACGGTGTTCTTGCTGATCTGTTGGGGGAGATAGGGTGAGTGTGGGGTTGTAAAGTGAAGGTTTGCTGTATATATATATATATTTGTTAGTGATATGTAGGATAATGTAGGGGAGGGGAGGTTGAGTGTGGGGTTGTAAAGCGAAGTTTTGCTATAGATATATATATATATATATAGTTATTAGTGACATGCAGGAGAATATTGGGAGATAGAGAGCGGGGTTGTTGGAGTTACAAGGTAAATATTGGATACATATACAGAGTTATTTGTATTATTTATTATTCATAATTTTACGTTCGTAATTTTTATATTTGATATCATTTTTACATTATTATTATAAAGGGAACAACTCTCTTAGTAAGCAAAGATCTCGAGTACTCACAAATTGAGTAAAAATGTTACTTTATCTTAATTCAAAAAACTATTTTCAATTAAACTCAATTCAATGTAGGAGTAGAAGTTGAGTGCGTGGGTAAGGTGAAACTTTTCTATAGCGTGCTAAATTATACTTAGAGGGAGGGGAAGAGGGGATTTTGTGGAGTATTGGTGTGTAAGTTGAGGTTTGCTAAAGAAGTGTTAATACTCCATGGTATTAAGTGGCAGAGATGCGAATAAGTATATGGGGTGAAGATTCTACAATGATATAGCAGCTTAGTAATCAGTGGTATCTAGTAAGATGTTACCTAGATAGCACCTAGAGAGATGGGTGTGAAGAAGGTTTCCAAGTGAATGGAAACATGTTTAGTAATAAACATTGTATCGATGTGTATTTAATATATATATATATATATATATAAAATTATTATTAATAAACGTATTATATTATTTATAATAATTTAAATATACTGAAAATAAAATTTAGGTTATAGTAAAAATAATCTTAATAAATTAAATATATAATATTATCTTAATATATATATTAATATATATAGTATACTATATACTTAATATAGTATATTTATACATAATATATTTGTACATAACATATATGTTAGCGTTACTTAAACGACAGTCATCATCATCTCAATACTAAGGTGGTATACTGACTAACCAAACTACTGTTGGTCTTCAGGTTAGGTATAGGCATATCGTTCTCCGTGGTCCACTCCATGAGGGGTGCGTACTTTCCATGGAACTTCAGCTCGCACGTGTAAAGCACGTAGTCACCCTGTAGGGCCGTGGTGTGGGTTCCGGAGCATATGGGGTCCTCGTCTGTCGGGGGGTTAATAACGGTGTAGGGTGTATAGGTGTTATGGTGCACCATGGGGGTTAGTGTTTAGGGGTTGGGTTCAGAGTTGTTAGAGGTGGTTTATACGTGTTATGGTGGGGGTTATTGTTTAGGGGTTGGGTTTAGTGTTGCTGACTGGTTTGGGTTTATAGGTAACAGTTATGGTTTAAAGCTAACGGGATGTGTTTACCTAATACTATATAGTTACTTCTTTCTCTAATTAGACATTACATTTCAGGTTACAATTTACTATTCTAATAACTAGCTGAGATGGTTTATGAACTAGAATTATTATTAGTTTTCGCTTACAGATTAACTTATTGATGATTATATTTCATGTTTTATGAGTCATATCTTATAAATAAGAGGTATGAAAAATAGGTATGGTATTTAGTTAGTACTTTATGATTAATAATTTATCACTAAGAGTTTAAATCAGAATAATAATATGTACCGCATACTACCTACTAACCGAGTAACTATGACATACTAATCTAATAACTATGACATACTAATCTAATAACCATTACCTACTAACATAATAACCATTACCTACTAACCGAGTAACCATGACCTACTAACTGAATAATCATGACCTACAAACCTAATAACCATGACCTACTAACCTAATAACCATGACCTACTAACTTATTAACTACGACCTACTAACCGAGAACTACGACGTGAGCGAAGGCGGTCTTGCCGGTGTGTGTCGAGTAACAACTGTAGAGACCTGCGTCGTCCGCTTTCAAGGTCAACACTGTCATCTGGTAGAGGCCGGAGTCGATGAGCGTGACGTTGTATCGAGACTGTCTGAACGGATGGTAAAGCAGGTCCTGGTGGTGGGGTGTAGTATTAGATTAGTACATTTATATATATATATATATATATATATATATTTATATATATATATACAATAATTAATATTCATTGTTATAAATACATATATGTACTATAGTATGTAATAATTAATAATCAATAATGTATTAATAAATATTTAAAGAAACATAACCTAACTGTACTAACATAACCTTATTATAGGATCTAAAAAATACTATAAATATATAGTATTGCAATGGTATTCTACATACCTCATACGATATGCCCAAGACAATATTCATTATGTATCGTGTGTATTTATATTATATAATAATACATCATATACAGTTGAGTTATGTTCATTTAATTATTTATTCTATACTTTTATAACTATGATAATATTATAAACCTATTTAAATGTTTTGTGACATCAAATATTTGTGATCTAGAGGAAAGTGACTGAATATGGACAGTGCCCGAATACGGACACTCTCGGTATCTCAGAAACCACAAATCCTATAAAAAATTGTAATGAATAAAATATTCATAATTATATAAATAGTCTAAAAAAGTATTTTTTATTTTTTAATAATTCAAAATATGGCTTATATCCAATAAACTGATTTTTTTATTACGTTTTTAAATTTATGAAAAAAAATGTCAACTTAAAACCTTCTCAAGAATATACAAATGTATCGATATAAAATGTAACACTATATTATTAAAAAATAAAGCATTATAACATTATATTTATAATTTCTATATTTGTTATCAAATATTCATTAAGTTATAAGCATATATCTAGTGATCATATAAGTCCCTAATACGGACACTCTAGATGTCTTAATACACCCTATAACCAATCAGCGTACATGAACTATTCTGATATTCATAAAAATCGCGTGCGTTATAATAGTAATACCACCAATAAAGCTAAATATAAAATGTGAATTATATATATATTTAAATTGTATTATTAATTAAAAAATAATAAAAATTAATTAATTATTAACTAATCAAATTAGAATACATTCTTCATAAAATTAATTATAAATAATGTAATTGTAATTTGTCTGAGTGATTCATCAATAATATATAGTATATCTAGTAATATATAGGGTGTTAGTATTATAACACAGGGTGTCCGTATTATAACATTGGTACCGAATTCGGACACCCCTGTTATCTATGGAATTAAAAGATTAAATAAAAATTTAAAATCACAATAATATCTATAATCATATAATATTTATATATTGTAATTTTTGAATAAAAATAATGAGTCATAAATTGTTAAGATAATTTATTGTGAAAGTATCCGTATTAGGTTACTTTCCTCTACAAATATAATTTTCAAATGAAAATCTCGTTACAAATTTCGATATATAAATATTATGATGGAATTATTGACTATATATAGTTGTTTAATTTACATATATTAAATTATTAATTATATTCCAATTAATCATATAATACGGTTAATTCTATCTTTTCATCTATAAAATTTCCTTGACGTCTTATATATATATATATATATACATATTTATATATATTATCTCATAATATAGTATTCCACATTGATATGCATCACTCGTGAACACTATTCAACGGTCCGAATACCATACTACTTGTACATACTAGTAAACAGCATAAACTTATATATAAGATAATTATGATAAGATATTATAACAAAGATTTTTTAAGGAATTCTTCGCAAAATATGTTCTTATAATGTATGCAATGGCGAGCTCGCTACTTCTACTTCAGTATTATTTCACAATTAATAATACGTTATATTCATACACTCTACTTATTTATGCATTAATACATACATTAGTTATTTAAATACAGTAATATATATATATATATATATATATATATATATATATTTAAATCTATGTGTGTCGGTATATAAATGTGTGTATACATATATATATATATATATATATATATATATATATATATATATATATATATATATATATATATATATATATATATATATATGTATGGATGCATTAGTGTTAGTGCACAATGTATACATAATTATAGTTTAAGTATAAGGATTAAACATATAATATGTAATATAATTCCTTGATAGTTAATTTATATAATAGGTTTGGGTTTAGCTATTATTATTATTGTTGGGAAAAGTCGTATAGGCCCTACTATATATATATATAGTCTTTTACTATATTTGACTATAGTATATATATATAGTCATATCAATAATAATGAGAATAAATGTTAGTTTTACATGCTGAGGAGTTACGGAGATGTCTTCCAATACAACTACTTTGTATTAATATATATATATATATATATATATATATATATATATATATATATATACGTATAGGTATGGAATATATATAATGATGTTACATTTGTTTATTTCACTAGTTTGTTCATCGCGTATTATTCTTATTACGTATGTGTCATGCACTAATGAATCCGTTATAACCGATGTCTAGATGAACTCATTATTTCGTATATATAAATATATGTATTATATATATGTATATATTATATATTATATACTATATCATATAATATATATATATATATATATATATGACTGGTTTAGTAACATACACGTAAACGCTATGCACTAGGGTAATAACCTTCTCCCCGATAATAGTGCCCGGGTCGTTAGTGTTGAGGTGTTCCCTCCACACGATGGTGTCATCAGCTTTATTAGTTCCGCATCTCATCACCAGTCTCTCGCCTAGCTTAGCGGCGTAGTTGTGAGGCTTCTCCACGAATGCGGCCGAGGAGACTGACCGGGGTATAGGGTCGGGGTAGTTATATAGGGTCGGGGTAGTTATATAGGGTTGGGGAGTTGAGGTATAGGGTTAGGGTAGTTATATAGGATGGGGGTTGAGGTGAGATGGGGATGTGAGAGTGGTATATCACACACCGTATGTGGTGGTCTAGAAACTACATATATATATATATATATATATATATATATATATATATATATATATATTTATGTGACGATAGGATGATGAAGTGAGAGATGGAGATCGTATTAGAAACTATATATATATATGTATATATGTATATGCCTATAGAGAAATGAAAGGCATGAGGTCGGTATATGAGAGATGGTACTACGTATACGTAAAGGAACTGTATCGAAATGATGAAATAAGATAAAATACCGATATTGTATGATATGAATGATGATATTTAGTTAATTATATATATATATATATATATATATATATATATACGAGATGACATACGATAGTGAAACGTGCGTATATATATAAGGAAACTGCGGCTATAAAGTCTGTATGCAAGTAAATATGATGTATTAAATTATTTCAATTAATTAATACGGACGAATAATAATAATGTTTAGTTACCATAATTTACATTGTATTGTATACAATATAATATATTATATCTTATATTATACTATATATATATATATATATATGTGTGTGTGTGTGTGTGTGTACGCGCATGTACACGTAACTATAACAATGTATGGAGCGACACTGTGACACGTGACACTAACCCGCAATACACAGCGAAAGTAGCGTCAGATGTTGCATTGTTAGTTATAATTGAAACGAATTACAAATGCTGCCTATATTATATTCGTTGTTATTCAATATGATGAATTTAGTTTTGTAAATATGTAAACAAATAACTAACAACTAAATAAATAATGTTATTCTAAATGTATATGGATTGTAGATAAATGTTATTCTAAATTGTCTTTGATTTTTAATTATTATTTTTAAACAAACATTACAATTTTATAAATACATATATAACTTAATACCTCTACATTTCACCAGCACCTATTCCGTATACATACAATACATCCTTATACTATAACCGCCGGACTGCAGTGAATGACTATGATCATAACTATGACGCATAACTATGACTCATGACTATGACGCATGACTATGACTCATACTTTAATCTCTCTCGACTACACTATAGTGTATACTGTATCCCTGTCCTACTTTCATCTCACAATATATACTTCACGTAATCTAATATATATATATACATAATTAGAAGATATTAGATAACGTTTATTATATATATATACGTATACGTATATGGTTCTGAATGAACCCTCCTTTCTCCAGAAAAAATTGGAAGGCTTGGCTACTCTGTTTGCGCTAACCTCATCTTCAATCATATCCCTCCATCCTTCAAATCAATCATCACCTCATCTACCACCTTCAAACATAAACTGACGGAATACCTACTTGATCACGATATCTAAATGCTAACTATATTCGGTTTCGGAACTTTTTACACTTATATTAACAAGTTATATAGTTTTATTACATACGAAACGTACATATATGTACTGTACATATATTTACAAGTTATATAGTTGTATTATTGTTATTAATTATATGTTCTCTATTATTGTCTTGCACGCTAACGAATTTTATAATCAAATTAGTGTTTAATAAAAGTATGATCCTTCATCTATCCATCATCGTATACGATATACAAATATGTCATCTTACTTATTTCTTGTTTACATATGAAATGTCTTGCGACCATTACATACACATCTCGTATATAGTAAGTGTCATTATATATATGAATGAATGAATGAAATCAGTTTATAGACATACGACATACTATGTATATCATACGTATATAGAGTATCAGTGAAAGTCTAGGCTTTATTTTGTCGATATCTCTACCTATAGGTATACCTCCAATATGTTCTTGTATTGAAGATTACAATATTAGTAAAAGTAATAATATAATAATAATGATTCATGGGAAAATAATACAATAAAATAGAAGATATATATATATATATATATATATATATATATATATATTATATATATATATATATATAAAAATTAATACAAATAATGAAACACTGTTCAAGAAAATAAATAAGTTATCATCATATATGATATAACATATTTCAATCCATTACATTAAAGTAAATAAGCAAATAAGTTAAAGTATGTGAACATATTGCGTATGTAAATATACTAATTCATATTACACCGAACCTTCAACCTATAGATTTTACCACATCGGTGTTTGTAACATGGGCAGTTGGAAAGTCCACTTATATATTTATGTACACTTGTATATCTATGTGTCCATATACTTATACCCCTACATATTTATGAATATAAATATTTATATATTTTTTAAGTTTTCTGTTATCGTTTTAACTATTATTTTATAGTGAATACATGACGTTGATACATTGGGTTTTATATTTAATAATGACTGGTCGTGACACCTATAGTCATGTATACAATAATAATATATATACACACGCCTAGTAGGCGTGTGTATAATGTAAAGATATATATATATATATATATATATATATATATACCTATATAGACGTGTCCACAATGTAAATATAGGCGTGTATACAATGTAAATATAGGCGTGTCCACACTGTAAATATAGGAGTGTCTACAATATAAATATAGGCGTGTATACAATATAAATTGGGACAAGTAATTAAATGATATTGGATGATTTTTGAAATAATTTGTGATGAATTTCAATTATTATTGTATATAGTATTAAATAAAAAATAATATTAATAAATTTGTATAGATTGGTATACTATTATTTATTAATATAATTATATTAACAAGCATTTTTAAGTAATTAAATAGTTAATATATAATATTATGTGTATTTTATTTGATACGAAGGGTGAATTAATCTGGGAATTCAAGTCTATATTTGGTATGTGAATGATAGGAACTATCTGATGAAATCGTGAATGTTGATGATTTTTGTTTTGCGAAAAGAACCACTGATAGTGGGATGGGGTTTAAGGGATTGGAGGGTAAAAAAGATAATGTGATAATCAGTAATACAATGGCCAACCGAGTGGAAACAAATCAAGTTGGATGACTTATTGGAAATGAGAATATGGAGGGCATACCATGTGTATCATGTGAATATACCCAGCAAAAAGTAAGAGCAGCATAATAGCAGCATAACAGCAAATGCTAGAGCCTCAAATGTTTACATTGTGCTATTATGCTGCTATTAAATGTATATTATTCTGCTATTATGCTGCTATTAATTTGTAATGATATTATGCCGCTGTTATGCTGCTGTTATGCTGCTATTATGCTGATATTATGCTGCTATTAATTTTAAATGTCTATTATGCTGCTATTATGCTGCGCTTACTGTTTGCTGGGTATTAGGTGCGGGTGCGTGGGGTAAGTATTGTTTAAGCGGATGACAGTATATCGAGTAGAGATTGAGAATAATTAGTTGATTGGTAAGTGGCAATGTTAAAATCACCTATAATTCTATTAGATTCAGACATTAAGTTGATACTTTTTATCATGGTGTGATGTGATCGATTCATGTTATGTTTTCTTAATGCATAATAACAGATATATATATTAATATAAATTATTTATAATGTATTAGTATACATTAGTATAAATTAGTATAAATTATGTTTATAAACATAATTTATACTTAAATATTTAACATTCATATTATTTGTATATTTAAACAAATTTGTGTAATGTATTAATCATAGAAGTTATGTATATCAGATATTTATGTGATCCACATAACCTTAGGGTATATATTGTTATTGTTATTATTATTTTTATTTGGTGGAGTCCTTTCATCCCATCCAGTAATTTAGATGTCGTTTTCACTTATAACCCTATAATGTCCCTTCGAAGTAGTGGCGCAGCAATAGGGGGGGTCGGGGGGGGGGGGGGGTTCGGACCCCCCCAATAATTTGGATGGGGGGGTTGAACCCCCTCAATAATATTGACAAAAAATTAAATAAAATGTTAATAAAAAATTTAAATATTTATTATATACATATATATAACATTTTTATTAGAAAATAATATTTTCAAAATATGTATACACATACATCTAAGGGTGTAGTAACTTATAACAAAGGATTTACAATTAATATGGAGTATAATAAAGCTTTCAAGCCTTTATTGTAATATTTAAAACGTATTTTATTTAAAAAAATAAATTAGAATCTTTGATTTATTAAAAATTCTATTCACTAGGGGTTTAGGATAATTATTAAATTATTTATATTCTAAAATAACGTTCTAAAATGGAAAAAAAAAGAACTTTAGACAGCTGACCCCCCCCCCCCAATGACCCCCCCAATGAAAAAATCGTTCCTGCGCCACTACTTCGAAGCCGCTCTAATGTTAAGGCATCCATAGTTTTAACGAGACCTTGTCATTTATGTATACACACTTATATAAGATCAGTTCTAAATATTATTTTTAGATCTATTTTAATGGTCCGGACGAGACTCGAACCCGTATCCTACTGCTTGTGTGTCTGACGCCTCATGCAACTGAGCCACGCAGGCAGTTTGTATATGTTTATTTAAATATTCAACTACGTTCAATTATATATATTGTTAGTAAAATAGGTTTGATTGCTTATAGAAATTTAATTAGTTGGGATTTTTTCAATATTTTCATTATATATTGTGTCTTCTTATCACCGGTGGTAAATGAATTATGTTATTGTTATTGTTATTGTTATTATTATGTTGGTGAAGTCCTTTCATCCTATCCAGGAATAATTAGATTTGACCTCTAAAATACTATAGTATATATACAAATATAATCATTGATAATGGAATATGATGGAACTAATAAACCACCAATAATTTTATTTTATATTGAGTAGGTAAAGTGTAATTATTTTTAATGCATATATACAAAATTATACCCTTAATATTTTAATAATAAAACCAGATTTATAAATATTAATAAGCATTTTAAATATTTTTAAATATTTAGAAATAACACACTTTCGATCTTTTTAAAAATATAATTTGTTTCTCTTCGTATTTTTCAATATGAGCATATCTGAAAAATATCGTTCATATAAATAGGTAGAACCAAATTAAATTTTATATACAAATAGTAATTTTAATAAATTTTGATATTGATTCTTCATTTTAATCAAGAAGTCGTGGTGTTTATCATAAGTCTAAAATTTAATCTTTGCATATCAACGTTTTGTAGGATCAGTAGTTCGCTGTGAGCTTCATCATTTGTATCATCAATAGCAGTTACATTTTGAATAAAAGGTTAAGGGTTAATTTTAAGAGATGTGAACTTATTTCTGGTATACCATACCCGTATAGGGGAAAGTGGGCACCTAATACGGGGGACTATTTAACAATAAATGCTCTTAATATTTTATGACTCAATATTTTTATTCAAAATTACAATATATTAATATTATATGATTATATATATTAATATTATATGATTATATATATTATAGTGATTTTAAAATTGTATTTAATCTTTTTATTCACAATCTAGATAACGGGTGTGTCCAATATTCGGTACCCATGTCCAAAATACGGACACCCTGTGTTAGATAAACCAATAGATAAACTAATCAGATAAATTACAATTACATTATTTATAATTGATTTTATGAATAATTTAATATAATTTAATTAGTAATTAATCTATCAACTTTTATTATTTCATTAATTAATAGTACAAGTTAAATATCAAAATAATAACACTTTTTATTTATCTTCATTTATGGTATTAATATTATATGGTATTTCATTAATTAATAGTACAAGTTAAATATCAAAATATTAACACTTTTTATTTATCTTCATTCATGGTATTAATATTATATATAATGCACGTTATAACTCACGCGATTTTTATGAAAATCAGAATAGTTCACACGCTGAGTGCTGATTGGATATATGTTGTATGTATTAATACACCTAGAGTGTCCGTATTAGGGACTTATATGACCTATAGATATATGCTTATAACTTAATTAATATTTGATAACAAATATAGCAATTATGTATATAATTTATAGAATTCTTTAGTTTTTAATAATATATTGTTATATTTTATAATATATCAACACATATATATATTCTTGAGAAGGTTTTGAGTTGACATTTTTGTTATAAATTTAAAAATGTAATAAAAAAAGCAGTTTAATGGATATATTAACAGCATTATTTTAAATAATTAAAAAATTAAAAATACGTATTTATACTATAGTATAAATATATAATTATGTAATTTATATAATTATTAATAATTTATTCATTCAACATTTTATTGTTGGATGTATGGTTTCTGAGATACCTAAAGTATCCGTAGTAGGGCAATGTATTTATTATGTTACTTTCCCCTAATTCTGTATTTATCTATTTAATAAAATTAAATGTTCTTTTATTTCATATAGGGGAAAGTCCCCGATTACCGACACCCTCATAATACCGACCCCCTCTCGTATCTCAGTAACTATAATATATATCAAAAAATAATATATACAAGAACTGTTAGTAATTTAATGATAAATATGAATAATTATATTGTTTTTAAAAATATTCAATCCTACAATTATTATTTGATAAAATATAATATTCTGTTTTTACTTTTTAAATATTTGAATAATAACTTTTTTTAAATCATTGTAAATACTTTATTAATTAAAGGAAAACTTTATGATGCACATAATAATTTAGATCAATAAAATGTTTATAACTATTATAAAAATAATTTAATTTGAATAACTATTAACCAATATATCTTAATTATAGCAACCCATATGATTTTCCTATTACCGACCCCTTAAATTACCCTAATACTGACCCCATGTGATTTATAATATCCAATCAAAATAGATCCGTATTTTATTTAAAAACATGTCGTAAGTTGTTTGTGTATCATTTATATAGATTTAGGATTCATAATTCCAGTTGATTATATACATACTGATTAATAAATAAATATTAAATAATTATATAGGTAATAATTAAATAATTATATCCTACACTACTTTAATATAATTACTATAACGTTTAAATTTAAATTTAATATTACTATTAAAACATAAATTCAATACAAAATAAATTCGTGAATGTTATAATTAATTATATTTATGTATATCTACTATTTTTATTGGATATTATAATACTACAATTATTTATATCACGATTATTTTAGGGGGTCGGTAATAGGAGAAGGGGGTCGGTATTAGGTACATGTATCCGATTACCGACCCCCCCTGTTTATTCTTGTAAATATAATTATATCAAAAATTTAAAATAACCATATTATTCATTGCCATAATATTACCATAATTACAAAATTTCAAATAAATATATTTAATATTAAATAAGTTATTACAAATAATCATTTAGGGGTCGGTACTCCGAGACTTTCCACCATATGAATTAGTAATTAGTAACGAATACTAATTCGTAAATAGTATTTAGTAAATACTATTTACTCAATACTTCTCTCTGCACTATACAATGCAATAATGACGTAGGTCCTACTTCGTAAGTATATGATGATGATGATGATATTAAGTTTATTAGTACTAAAATAGGGTCATGTAGACCCCTTCGCTCGTGTGGGAAGAAAATAATAATAAAATAATAGTAATACGATAATAATTTAATAATAATATACATTGAATATACCATGGACAACAATAATATAGTTGTTGTGCACGTGATACACCTGGTAGATTAGTATATTGATGGTACCAACTTAAGTAAAAGTATTACCTAATAAGTAATGAATAGTACCTAATAAACATTGCGCATTGTAAAATGTGAAACCCAATATCAGCAATCACGCGTTACTAGTGAGCCAGTAAATAATGTATATATATCATTATCATCGTGACGTTTACAAAATAGCACAGACGATAAGTTAATAATAGAAACTTCAGTACTATTATAATTAGCATATTAGGCTAAATAAGGTATTCACGTATATTATAATTAATGGTTTAAGAGCTGCAAACTTAACACTTTATAAGCCGGGAATTATTATCTCCATTCATATGGCCTTCGTATCTCTTCGATAAAGGTTAAACTTCTTATATAAGTTAGTAATAGGTGGAGCTACCGTTGTTTGCTACCGGATGTGTATTCTAGTATAGCGTACGTAAAATATGGGAACGTAAAGTTCGATATCGACTTGATAATGTACTTTAGTACGTGTTCTAGATTTATTTTGTAATATATTCAATTATTTTAAATATATTTAAATTTAAATTGGTAAATGGTAGAATGATTGGATTAGTGATGAATGGTCAGATTATAATTGAAATAATTTAAATTGTCATATTTAACCATATTATAATGTATACATTGTATACATGTATACATGTGTGTATAATTTATTATAATGTAAAATTATATATTTAATAAAATTATTAGTTATTTTGCTAAATTTATATTTTATTAAATATATAATTTTACATTATAATAAATTATACACACACTCATATAATATATACACTCAGTGTGCGACGCATACTATGCATCGCACAATAACACACACACACACACATATATATATATATATATATATATATATATATCTACACACACACACACACACACACACACACATATATATATATATATATATATATATATATATATATATATATATATATATATATATATTATAGTATAATTTGTTGTATAATTAATATAGTTGTGTATATAGACCTAACAAACTATCTATAGACAAACGTATATATATTATATATATATATATATTATATATAATTAATATATTAAACTACATAACCAATTATACTGTATACAGTAATGTCTATAGTGTATTCGATGCTAGCAATATTATATTTCCTTTCATATATTAACAATTGTATTGATCATATTTTGATATTATATTTATTTGTATATATTTGACAAAAAGATTCCAATGTTGACAGAGTTATTACTTAATGTACATACACTTTTAATTTAGTACTAATAGTACTACAATTAAAGTACTAGTTGTATCTAAAAGGTATCCAAGTAAGTATACTATATAACTATTGCTATAATTATAGCTATATATAGTATATATATATATATATATATATATATATATATAAAGACTATATATATATATATATATATATATATACATAAATAGTGTATATGTATATATATATATAAATACTATAGTCTACCTGGATATATACTTACTTATTAATTTAACAACCTATAGAATATATAGATGATGAATATCATAGCTATAATGAAATATAATATAATGTTGTTTATGAAACTCCTCTTATTATATTGTATGTATTATACTCATTTAAATTATATTTATTTGTTTATATTTCTCCTTTTATACATCCTTTTATTTATATAAAAACTATAAATAGACAGACTACTCTTTCTTTACTTTTTATTCATCTATTTAACGGTCTAGATTATGTGATATTGTCAAACAATGAGCTCTATATATATATATATATATATATATATATATATATAATATATACATATATATATATATATATATATATATAAATATAAATATATAGTTATCAATGATTCACAGTAAATTAGGATATGTATATTATTTAATATCTACTATACGACATATATATATACAGGTGTATACACCTTTATATATATTGCATAGTAGACACTAGGTGCTAGATAGCTTACACAGACAATTAGTATATATATATATATATATATATATATATATATATATTTGATATGATATTGCTCATTTAAAAATAATAATAAATAGTAAACTATATAGATAATTTTAATTTACCCGGTTTGAAAAATGTCAATTTAAAACCTTCTCAGTTGAGAATATACAAGTGTATCGATATAAAACATAACAATATATTATTAAAAACTATAGAATTCTAAAAATTATATACATAATTTCTATATATGTTATAAAATATGAATTAAGTTATAAGCATATACCTAGAAGTAATGTGATCCCTGATACGGACACTCTAGATGTATTAAGGTACGGACAATAACAAATATGGACACACACAAAATAAAATAATTACTAATTAAATTATATTAAATTATTCATAAAATTAATTAAATGTATTTGTATAAATGTATAAATAATGTAATTGTATTTATCTGATTAGTTCATCAATAATATATAGTTTATCTGCTGGTATATAGGATGTCCATATTATAACACAGGGTGTCCGTATTCGGAAATGGGTACCGAATACTGACACCCCCGTTATCTATTGAATAACATGATTAAATAAAATTTAAAAATCACAATAATATCTATAATAATATAATATTAATATATTTTAATTTTTGAGTCATAAAATGTTAAGACAATTTATTGTTAAAGTGTCCGTATTAGGTTATTTTACGCTAAATAATCTTAATAATAAAGTAATATTTTTCTGATTAATTCTTACCCGGTGTACGGACCATTACATTACAATAACAAAAATAAAAATCTAAAAGTTAAATGAATCAATTAATATATATATTCACAGAATATGCTTCTATGTCGATGGAAAATTAATATAACATTTAAGACGATATGTCTGATGTTTTTTCATAGATCATAACTTATGATTCATAAGAGATAAAATCAATTTTATATTAATACTTGTCAACATTTTTAAACCTTCTTTTTCTCTCATAATTATACTTTATTACTATAAATAATAGTTATACCCTGTGACAAAGGGGTAGTCAACATGAGCTCAGTGGTAACAAATAGGCTCAACATGAATAGTGGCCATTACACGACTGGTTATAACCATCGATATAAATAAAGACTTTCTTTATATCAATGGTTATAATATATGATAACCACTATTCCATAGAATGTAATCAACGTGGAATACACGCGAATAGTATTAGATCATCGAGTGTTTACAAAATGTTCAGATTTAAATCAAAATAAGTATGTAATAAATATTAACATATTGATATACATAATATTTATATATTAATTAGATAATTAATTACTAATAATAATTAATAAATACGCGTAAACGTGTACGCATACGTAGCTGTATTTAATCATGAGTTGGTGAGTCATCAATCAGTAAGTTGTAAATGAGGTATATATTCAAATATAAAACTATATATATATACTTTATTATTTATTATACATTTAACGATTATATAGCAGATATTATATATATGCTAATTACAAAATACTTTACAATAGTGTAAATATATATATACATATTAGAGTAGATATATATATATATACTTAATGTTTGAAATAATTGATTAAAAAGATTACTATCTATATAGATAGGTGCAAATAAATTACATAATTTGAAATAACAAAAATAATTATATCTTATCCCTATATATATATATAATTATTATGATTAACTGTATTAAAAATTATTATGTAAATAGCATATACATACATTGATATGATTACCTTCAGATAACAAATAACATATTCAGCAAAATAAAACATATCGTATGCAAAAATATGTTACAAGTTAAAACATGAATACAATATCACTTATTGTTTATGGGTTACATACACACACATATATACATTATGAAATATACGATAAACACCTATATATATATATATATATATATATATATATATATATATATACGTTATACATCTATCTATGCACACATTATATATGTATACACTATAAACTTAGCTATTAAAATCTTAAAATCTCAAATCTTAGGACGAAAATGTTTGCTAGGTGTGAACACTCCGGCGAAATCGCTGCGATTTTGCTGAGTATTTTTCTGCAAAATAGTATGCAAAATTCTGTCTCGACGATTTTGCAAGCAAAATCGCTATATGTGAACGCAGCTTTAGCTATACACCTAATCTGGTTCACCCATATGGGTATCCGATATTTGTATATAGGCGATTCAATAAATAAATATCCCTATCTATAGATAACTATAGTTATGTATTGCATGCATTGTCAGAAGTGTCGTCATAGATTACACTGCAACAATGTGTGTACATTGGGTACATTGGGTACATCGTATACATTGTATACATTGTAGCCTTTGTATAGTGAGTTTATCGTTTGTACGGCTTTACTATCGTATACATCGCATTACATGAATATAGGCTATTAGCAAAGCTTTGCTATTAGTGAGTGTTGATAATGTTACTATAAGCGGATACAAGGTAAATGTATACATCTGATATGGACATTGACCTACATCTGATATTATACCGATTGGTAATAATTAATCATTAATTCTACACTACATATATATATATATATATATATATATATATATGTGTGTGTCTATATATCTACTCTATAGAGAGATATAATCGCATGTTAATTCACGTATTTGTATACACCTATAGGTATGTATGTAAACATATGTTTACCTGCGGGTATTCATTGTAAGTAAAGTAGGTCGAATATCGCTATGAATCTTCGGTCGGATATTTGGTATCGAGCTGAGTTGTAGTATTTGGATAGACCTTAACATTTAGAGTAACCTTCTTATCGATGCTTCTAAAACTAAAAACTCTATTTAAATATCTTGTTCTCTTATAAGCAGGGTGGTATCAATATCGTATTTAAATCAAGTAAATATTAAATGTATTATATTTTTATAAAAATTATTAAAATATAATGTTATTTTTATTAAATAATAATTTTGTTTGAGTGTATACATCCTTCAAGTGAAATGTTTGAAAGATGGATCTTTCCTTCAGTTTTATCGACTTTACTATTGAAAAATTTGATTCAACGGATGAAGTTCCTGGATTTTGTTTACTATTTCTACTTATTATACTCTTATATATACATAGTAGTCCGGTAATACAATTAAATAAATTCTTATAATCATATTTAATACAAAGGCAACATAATATTAATAGAATATATTATAGTATACATATATAATTTATTTTGTATACAAAATAATTATTATATCGTTAGATCCATCGATCACAATGTTCACTCGATCTAACATATTTAATATGTGATATTATTGTGTGTGTATATATATATATATATATATATATATACGATAAGTTTCATCTAATAAACTATTAATTCTTTATTAGTTATTCTAATAATTAAAAAAAATTAAAACAGTAATTATTTATATTTATATTTTGAAAATTAAAATGTTAAATAAATGCCCTATTAACCTGTTTAACTTCTCTTCCATAAACATAAAAAAATGTACATTTAACTGAAACGACTTTTTGAGTAATAGACTATTACTTAATTATATAATAACAACAATAACAACTCAAAAAGTCGTTTCTAAACTATTACTATTAAAGTGTACACTGTTCCGTAAGTTCATATTCAGCTTGATGTGATCAATTCAAACTGTTGGTCTTTTTTGTGTAATTTTTAATTGTATAAGAAAACAATGCTTTATATAAACAAATGTTGCCTTTTATTTGCAGAAACTTTAATATAATATAATACTTAATACTTAATAAATACGAATTTACTTACATTGATAATATTGTATACATATTTGCTTTCACTTGTAGTATTATTAACATATAATATATATATATATATATATATTACTATTAAGTATTTTTTTATTACTTTTAATGATTTAAGATATATTAATATAATATTTAAAAAAAGGCTGAATTTAATTAAAAAGGCAGAATTTAGCTTATATTCGGCCTTTGAAAATCCTTATATTTGGCAAAATTCGGATTTTTTACGAAAAGGCCGAATTTAACTCACCCTGCTTATAAGAGATACGTGTTGACTAATTAGTCATATGCACAATACGTCCCACTCCTCGTGTATATGTCCTAACTAAAGTTAGATGTCCTTAACAATTATAACGGTTTATCTATGCATTTAACCTAAACCTGTACCCATGTTATTTTATTATCATCCCGCATTATACTGTGGGTGTACGTATACTTATAACCTACATCATAGGTAGTAGAGGTCACCTATAGATCACCTTATAAGATGTAAACTATATACCAATTACATATTCCTTATGTGTATCCAGCAACTATCCAACCCATGTTTCCTATATGATCCAATATATTCAATGGAATATTGTGCATTGTTCATTATTAAATACATTCCTCTTCCTCGAACCCTTTTATGTAACCTATTAAGTAACCATATAAAAGGGTTCGAGGAAGAGGAATGTATTTAATAATGAACAATGCACAATATTCCATTGAATATATTGGATCATATAGGAAACATGGGTTGGATAGTTGCAGGATATAGGTAATACCTATAGGTAATCATATATGATAGGTAACCTATCTTACCATGATCTATTCACTTTTCCTTTATCTTATATCCGTAAGCATGACTCTACCCTCCCTCTAATTCTGTCTCCCTCCTATATCCCAAATAAAGGACCCTTCTCTTAGATATATAGTATTATCAGTATTTACCTGCAGTACACTCTTCACTTCCATATGCATTATCACAATCAAAAAGATGTTTATATTATATACCCGTATACTGATTACATGATAATTACGTCATAAACTGATTACGTCATAAACTTATTACATCATATACTTAATATACATACATTTATAATAAGGACAACCTATAATCTATTTATCGACATATATTACCTATCGTAATTATATTATCACATATATATATATATATAATATTATAATGATCATTTATTGGTATACACATAAATTATCATATAATTTAGTAGGTGAAAGTAACCTAATACGGACACTTTAACAATAAATAGTCTTAACATTTTATGACTCATTATTTGTATTCACAAATTACAATATATTAATATTATATTATTATAGATATTATTTTAAAATTTTATTTAATCTTTTAAATCCATAGATAAGTGGGGTGTCCGTATTCGGTACCCATGTCCCAATACAGATACCATTTGTTATAATACGGACACCCTATATACCACTAGATAAACTATATATTATTGATGAATTAATCAGAAAAATTACAATTACATTATTTATAATTAATTTTATAAATAATTTATTCTAATTTAATTAGTTAATAATTTATTTATTTTTATTATTTTTTAATTAATAATACAATTTATGTATCTAAATAATAATAAAATTATATGTAGCTTTATTGGTGGTATTAATATTATGACGCACGCGATTTTTATGAAAATCAGAAGTCCGTATTAAGACATCTAGAGTTTTCATATTAGTGAATTATATGACCTCTAGATATATGCTTATAACTTAATAAATATTTTATAACAAATATAGAAATTACATATATAATTTTTAGAATGCTTCATTTTTTAATAATAATTGTTATATTTTACATCGATACATTTGTATATTCTTGAGAAGGTTTTAAGTTGACATTTTTTTTCATAAATTTAAAAACGTAATAAAAAAAATCAGTTTATTGGATATATCAGCAATATTTTAAATAATTAAAAAATAAAAAATACTTTTTTAGACTATATATATAATTATGAATATTTTATTCATTAAACATTTTGTATAGGATGTATGGCTTCTGAGATACCGATAGTGTCCGTATTCGGGCACTGTCCGTATTCGGTTACTTTCCCCTATATCTTGTAGAATATATGGCATTCTTTTTCTTTTATTATTACTCTTTGTTACTATATTATCCTATAGGAAAAAAGTATATTTTTATTAACACTATATTTAATGTTATTTATAAATATTCAAATTTATCAACAATAAAACATAAACAAATATTTGTTTTAATAAGTTGTATTGTTGTACGCCTAGTAAATGTTTGTGTTTTTGTCCGTACTAAACTCGTGTAATCCTGACGTTTTACATGATATTTTACATTTTACACGGTAGACATTTAAAACATAGGTTTAACCTATAATTATAATTATAAGTTAATATATGATATAGAAATTAATCTTCATTTAGATATAACAATTTATTTACATTTGTTTTACAACAAAAATAATTGTTTTATATAAATATTAATTAATGTGTAAGGTGACTAATGACCGTGTTTTACACAGACTAAATATCCGTGTTTTACACGGACAAATGTCCGTATATTACGCACACATAAATCACTATATATATATATACAAATAAATAATATAGTTTAATTTAACACAGGTTGTAGAATAGTATTAATTTTACTCTTTATTATATAGTATTTAAAAAAATATTAAAAAAAATGTAGGTATTGGACGTGTAAAGCACAGACTAGATATCCGTGTCTTAAATGGGTAAATCACCATTAAATACCATTAAATATAAAAATACACCTACTATCTCTGTATTACATCACTACTATCTCTGACTTATTACATCACTGTACCTATTACTTGTTACCTAATTCATGTAGGCACTTCCATCAACTTATGGAAGTGGACGTGTTTCAAGTGTAATGTATTTATTGTGAAAAAAAGGAATTTCTTGAGCTTTAACTCGAGTCTTGTAATTTAATCAATTGAACAAATACAGTGAAGGAGATCATTACATATTTTTAGAGCATGGCTGGATAAATATTTATAATTTTAAGATGTTAAATTACATATTATTAAATACAGAATTATTTAAAAAAATCTTGCCTATAATATTAATTGACATATACATTATGTTTTTAATATAGAAACAATATAGTATTTTACCTTTTATTTATTGTAATATATTCATTTAATTAATACTAATATAAATTAATGATCAATTATCATTTTAATTTTATATTGAAGTTAATATTATGAATTTAATAAATAGGTAACCTATTTTAAAATCATACATTATTTAAGTATCTATGGTTTTTTTTAAATCATCATAATTTCATATATGTGTCAAACGATAATTATAATAATAATTATATTTATTAAATAATGTATTTCACTATATTCGTGTGTATTACACTGTCAAAATGTGCGTGTAAAACACAGCAATATGGCTACGATAGAACCAGTGTATACATGTAACAGTGCACTGGTTCTGAACCGAACATCTCTCAAGATAATAACATCCGCTAAAATAATACCGACACTTGCAAGTTATCATGCTTACTTTGGCGCATGCGCTACTTAGCACTAGTTAGCACTATTTAGCAATAGTTAGTACTACTTATCACTATGTAGCACTATTTAGCACTACTTAATACTATTTAGCACTAATTGGTACTACATAGCACTAGTTAGCGTTACTTAACACTACTTACTAATATACCTAAACTATTGGTTATATATAAGAACATATACAATAATATTTTAAAAGACGGTTTGCAAATCTGCAAATTTATAGTTAAACTTCCAAAAATAACTAATAAGGGATATTCTACAATTACCGATCCCCTCAAAATACAGACCCTATCTCTCGTATCTGTAGGTATCTCTCGTACCTATAACTATAATATATGAATATAAAATACAGAATTACAAAAATTAATATTAAATTAAATTAAATATAAAGATTAAATAAAGCGTATACAAAAATAAATTAGGAAGTGTTTAGATAATGTTATAGTTTCTTTCTGAAACAATACAATGATTGGACCTTCCGTAAATCATACGGTAGAACGTTCCATATACGAGGAACAACGGAGGAGAATGCGCGATTACTAAATCCATTAAAGTATTGCTCTTCAAAAGAATTGTATCCTATGTTCAAATCTGCTTCAGTAAGCAACTACGTTTCAGTTGATTGTGTAGATATTCTGGCTTACCAAGAAATATAAATGTATGAGCTAAACATAGTAAACGATGTTTGCATCGCTTTCTAAATAATAATCATGTAAGATGATGTTGGTGTTCATCTATTTTTAAATGTTCACGACGATTGATATTATAAATAAGGAGTATAGAAGCACGATTACTTCTATCAATCTTTTTGACCTCTATATTTCTTTAAGTCACTAAATAATGATACGCAATAATCAATTCTGGATAATACTAGAGCATTAATAAGTAGCTTAGTAATACACGTAGAGCAATACTTTATAATATGACCAATCCTACGTAGATGGAAGTTAGTAGATTTTGAGATAGAACTAATGTGAGCATCAAAAGATAATGTACTATCGAAGATAACTCTAATATTATTAACTAAAGCAGAAGGATGTATTACTCTACCATCAATGATTACATGTGGAAAATTAGTATATACCCTAGATACATTTTGTAGTTCGATTTTAGAGGTATATACTAGTAGATCATTTCCAAGAAGCCAATTAATGATTTTAGATGCACATTCTATAAGTTACAAGTTAGAGTTAAGAGAGTTAGCATAATTTTTAATAATTAGATGTATATCATCAGCATATATATGGTAGGTAATATTAGGAAATTTACTAATAATATTAGATAGAGGACGCAAGTAGAAAAATAAATGGAAAATAATAAAGGTCCGAGTACTGATCCTTGAGGAATTCCACATAGTATATCAATGGGAGGCGAAATATAATCATTCACTTTTAATGAGGAAGTTCGATAGTTAAGAAATGAAGTTAACCAACTGAGAGAAGAACCTTCAATTCCGAGTTCCTTAATGCGTTCAATAAGAATATTGTGGTTTAAAGTATCAAACGCACTCGAAAGGTCGAGTAGCAATAGTTGCGCACAATGAGAGGAGTCGAGCGATTTATAGAGCGTATCAGTAATACTATTTAAAGCAGTTTCAGTGGAATAATGTGTTCTATAAGCACTCTGGTAGGGTTCCATTAAATAGTTATTCTCAAGATAAAATATCAATTGTCTACTGATAACACGTTCCATGATTTTACTGATTATGTGAAGTTGGATTATGGGTCTATAGTTCATAAGATCATCAGGATCAAGAAAGGATTTTTTCATAATCGGCTTAATAATAGCATATTTTGGATATTTAGCCATAATCCCATAATTAAGTGATTCTGAAATTAAATTCGAGATAGTAATTAAGAATACTATATTTTTAAAGACAACCAAAGGAAGGAGATCAATAGTATATGTTGAATTGGACATCGTAATCAATTTGTGGATTTCAAAAATGTATATTTATATATAATTCAATATGAAAACATATAAATTATCAACCAATTCAATGGCCTTAATTATCAATTATTATGTGCAACATTTAATTGTCATGTAAAACGTAGACCTCGATAAATCGTACCCACCTGTTTATTTATAAATAAACTACATATATGTACATTAATTCAAGGCCGTCGGGGAAGTAGGTTGTATATTATACACTTTGTATATTACACACTTTTGTATAGTAGACGATCGTCACGAAATGTATATATAGCACATAGAACGTACTATAGCCTACTTAATGTGTATCCATGGTAACCAGCAATGCAGTGATCTCGTGCGAAATGTAAAGTATACTATTTTAAAATAATTATTATATATATGTGTATGTGTGTGTGTGTGCGTGCGTTTGTGTGTGTACCTTATAATGTACTATGTTTCTACGTACTTTTGATTGCTATAATATACTACACACTATTTGTTGTCTAATTGATGCGTGATGCTGCATCATTGATGCATCATAACAAGTTATTGACATTACTGTGTATTTAGTAAATACTATTTACGTTAGATGTACGACGTACATTTTACGTTTTCATTCTCATTTTTTATAAATTCACTGAGTTATGCAGGTACTTAGTTTCGTAAATTATTCATAAATAAATATAAAGCGGTATATATACTATAGTATATGGAATCAATATAAAATATATATATATATATATATATACATGATACAATAAATAAATATTATATACTATACTATAGAATATAGAAAATATAATTAAATAGGCTTAATTAATAGCTTTCTCTATACTTTCTATCTATAGATATCTATCTATATAAGTATAATATACTATATATATATATATATATATATATATATATATATATATATATATATATATTGTTATTGTTATTTTTATTTGGTGGAGTCCTTTCATCCCATCCAGGAACTTAGATGAAGTTTTCACTTATAACTATATGTGGCTCTAATGATCCTTCGAAGCCGCTATCAATATATATATATATATATATATATATATATATATATATATATATATATATATATATATATATATGTATATATATATAAAATAAATTACGATTAAATTAAAGATGAACTTTAATTATGTATAGAATATAGTATATTCAATATACCCATAGGTAAAGCATGATATGATTTGTGTTAGCGGCAATTTCGTATACGTGTCGGAATATAGCTAATATCGTCACATGTGATTCCTGCAGGAATGTCGCAGTCATGTGTAGATGAATTTCTATAAAATATATGTTATAGGAATAGGTATAACATATTATAAGAATATTGTCAAATTATAATATTATTATACAAGAATATTCCTTCCAAATTAAACAATCGTACTTAAGGGGAGCATTGTCTGTTCTATAAATAGATATTTACGCGTGAATTATATGAATACAGGGAGTGCACACCCCGGTTCGTGTTTTAACATACCGATGGGTTGTACTTTATCTAACTGATCACTGCAGTAATTGTATATCCAGTTACAAATAAATGCCATTTTATGACATCGATGTTATCAGTATATATATATATATATATATATATATATATATATATATATATATATATATCTATAGTATACTATAGTATATTTATATATATAGTTTGATTTATAGATAGTATAGTTTGACTATTCTGAGTTATACGAGCTGATAACAGCTGATAACAGTGATGATAACATCGAGATCATCTGTAAATGTATTATAAAATGGCATTTATTCGTAACTGGATATACAATCGAGTATGCTCAAGCGAGTATACTCGGAACAATCAGACAATGTTTGGTAAAAAATACTCTATTTTCTAATAGATCATGTCATTGATGGACATATTAATATAGAGGTAGGTAGGCATATATTATATATTCGTAAGTGTATAAAGTAAAGTAAGGTTCACCTTATATATAGATACTCTTAAATTATAATTTATTAATGCATACATATATATGCAGGTATTATAGCCAATCAGGGTGTATATTCATGCCAATACTAATGAGAATATTATATGTTTGTATATCGGTAGCAGCAATATAAAAATGAATAATAAATTGTGTACACCTATATAGTATATAGTATATAGTATACTTACCTATAGTATACTTACCTATAGTATACTTACCTATAGTATACTTACCTATAGTATACTTACCTATAGTATACTTACCTATAGTATACTTACCTATAGTATACTTACCTATAGTATACTTACCTATAGTATATATACTTCAGGCGTGACCTCTACCGAGTTACCTCTAAGGTCGTATAGGTGTTGAACGATCCTAGTGGGTATATATACCACACATTTTAATAAACAGCCAATTTGCATTTAACTATTTTTCCAAGGAATTTATTTGAAGACTTTTCATGCTTCGCAAAATCGGTGGAGTATAAGTATCTACATATATATGGCTACTATCATATATATATATATATATATATATATATATATATATATATATATTTAGCTACTGATACCCCACCGATTTTGCAAAGCATGAAAAGTCTTCAAATAAATTCATTGGAAAAATAGTTATATGCAAATTGCCTTTTTATTAAAAACGAAACTCCGTGTATATACTATATATACTATATATATATATATATATATATATATATATATATATATATATATACTAATATATAAGATATATACCCGGACACACCACGTACATATATATAGTATATATATATATATATTAGTGGGTATATATACCCACTAATACCCGTATAACCCACTAATGTAAATTGCAAATCATTATATGTTGTTTGATTATAGCTACTACGTTCGTACAGGTATGAACATATCAATACATTATAAATTAAGTTGAATGCATGATACATGTAAATGCATGTAATTTATGTTTGTGTGTGTGTTTGTTATGAATAATGCACTTGTTTACTTGTACCTACAACAACTTATTAGTGTCGATTAACGTATAGTATATTATCTGTTAACTATCATCTGTTTGATAATTACAATATCAATCTTAATTAACTTAAATGTTTCTGTCATGTAAATACACCATTCCTTTTATAGTGTATTGAATATACCATTATACACACATCCACGAATACACACACACAAATGCACGCAATTACACGAACTCGCAGTATGAGTCACATAGTCTGAGTCACACAGTGTCGAATGCACACAATATATATGTATATATATATATATAAATATATTTATTTAACTTAACTATAGTTATATATAGTAACTTAACTATATATAGAGTTTATTACAGGTATTAGTGTGCGTTTATTAACACGATTGTATTTTACGATGTTGTTGATGATGATGATACTGATGATGATGCTGATTGTGATGATGATGATGATGATGATGATTATAGTGATGATGACTATAGTGATGATGAATAGTATTTAAATACTCAAATAGATATATAAATATATAATAGATATATGTAGGGGAGGGAAAGGGGTAGTGGCCGATATTAATATGCCTCAGAAGATTTCTAATATATCCATAAATACTGAATTTCAGGCTCTTATTTGTTTGAATTAACTAGAAATCATATAGTTCTAGAATACTGTGATTTCACTTTTATATATAAAGTGTTTATCCTAATAATATACACGTTTGATTAGGCATTAAAAAAAGTATTAAAATAAGGCAAGGCTCTAGTAGTGGCCGCTAGTACCAGAAAATGCGATAGTTGTCTCGTAATGTATTCGATTTATATTTTTTTAATTATGTAATATTAAATAATTATATTTATGATGCATACGTACCTTATTTGATTCAATGATTTAATTATATATACACATACTCTTACATATAAATAAGCATAAATATATAATCATGTTTTTTGTCAAAATTTGACAAAAAATGATTATATAATAAATTAGAGTAATTAATTAATTATTTAAAAAAAAAAATTACTATATATTATAGATATTTGGATTATCTAAATATTGTATATAGAACTTTTTATCCTATCAAGCACCATTAAAGCGTTAATTAAAACGGCCACTACTCCTTCCTCGACCACTACCCCCTTCCCTCCTCTATATATAGATGTATATATATATAATATATATATGAAGTGTAAAGACAAAAAACAAAAAATAATAAAATAAACATTAGAAATCATTGGTATACTACGTCAAGGTTGTCTGCTTTCACCAACATTATTCAACTTATTCCTTGAAATTATGAGTGAAACTCAGAGAAACTACTCTTCATCTATTTCAGTAGGTGGAAGACCACTTTGGAATCTAGTTCGCTGACGATATCGACTTACTTGACTGAACCAACGATGAGCTCCAAGAACTCACATACCAATTATCAAGAAGTGCAACCAGATATGCAATGGAAATAAGAACAGTATACTGATAAACCATCACTTTATAAAGTGATGGTAAACACTAACGACAATTCTATACTTGCAAATATTACCATCTATGGAGAAAAGCTTGAAGAAGTTGACAAGTTTTCTATCTGGATGCAACCCTTAGGAGACCCCCACAAGAGACGGATACTGTGCAACGGACATCATGATTAGATTATCTCTTGCTACATCCGCGATGGTACGGTTATATACTATATGGAACAGCAAACAAATAAACTTCAAATTAAAGCACAATCTCTATCATTCTCTTGTATCATCGATCCTTACTTATGGATGCGAGACATGAACGATAATTGTAACCATGCAAAAGAAAATACAAGCTTTTGAAAATAAATCGCATAGGAAATTACTCGGTATTACATATCAAGAGAGGAAAACTAACGTGTTCGTCTATAACAGAATGATCGAATTAATAGGTAACTACGAGCCGCTCCTACAAACAATAAAACGACGCAAATTAAAGTGGTTTGGATATATATCCAGACATGATCATTTCTGCAAAACAATCATGCAAGGAGCGTTTGAATGTTCAAGAAATTGAGGTCGCCCAAAACAAAAATGGATAGATAAAATTGTTAAATGGACAAAGAAGGATGTTAATTGTTTAATATGAACGATACGACTGGAGAAATTGTGTTACTCTGGCGTCATTCCCCCTACGAATTACCAGTCACAGGATAACAAGTAACAAATAAGTAGATAGACTATAGTATACTGTATACAGTAGCAAAGATTTTGCGAAGCATAAAATCCTTAGAAAAATATTTGACAGTAGTATATACTAGTGATGTAAATAATGCTAAAATCTAAAGCATGATGCAGTCTCAGTCTCATTTACCTAAAGTCTCAACTCGGCTCGGCTCTGGGTCATTTTTTTCTTCCGAAAATGAAAGTCTCGGCTCGGCATCAATAACCAAAATTCTCGGCTCGGCATCAAAAAGCTCGGTATTATTTACAACACTAGATGAAATTTACATTATTATTCACTGAATCGCGAAGTTTGCTCAGCTTATTTTTTTTAAATTGATGTAAATGTGAAATATATAAAAATTAGTATTAAAATGTAATTTCAAAAAAGCATCATTTCGACTCGGTAATTAAAACCAAAAGTCTCGGCTCGGCATCATTTACATCACTAGTATATACCTTATATAATATGTAAATTTTACGTATATTATATATATACATATATATATATATATATATATATATATATATATATATATATATATAATATATATACATGTATGTAAGGTGTGTGTGTGTTACATGATTAGCTAATTGGAGGATGACGTACTCATCACCTAATGATGTAACCAGCATCACCACCAGCAGCAGGTACAAGTTGTTGCGTAATTAAATATATCTACGCATTCGTTATGGTCAGTTTCTAGATAAGTTGTTCATGTATACGTGTTATTATAATAATGTACTCATGCTATTGTAATTGCCAATATTAATAGTATTATATAAATGTATCTGTTGTATGTATAGGTATATATATATTGATTGAATGATACGTTACGGGTGAATATAGTTATAGTTCATAACGTTTAATGGTTGAGTGTAATTTGTTTATTTATTACATTTTCAACACCTCAATGATAGCGACACATTATTAATAGTATATTGTAACTTCGCGTATTCTGTATATGCCTAAGGGGTAAATACATATTGTGTCAGCCATTATTCTTATGTATTGTTACTTATCATTACATTATTGTTTCACGTCATATTATGTGTATTTAACACTCAATAAACTATATATATATTGTTATTGTTATTGTTATTTTATTTTGGTGGAGTCCTTTCATCCCATCCAGGAACTTAGATGAATTTTTTACTTATAACCATATATGGCCATAATGTCCCTTCGAAGCCGCTTTCATATTAATACATCCATGGTTTTAATGAGAGCCAACCATTTATGTATACACTATTGTATAGAATCACTTCTAAATAGTATTTATATATATATGCTTTTGCTTTTTTTTACTGCCGAACATGCTCGACCTGGTAAGGTGGTAAGGTAAGTATATATATATATATATATATATATATATATATATATACAATCGACATAATTAAATACTTAATTACAATACAAGTAATATTATGATCAAATTGTATAATGATATGCGTAAAATTGCACTAATTTTATAAACAATACTTGAATGTTAACTTTTATTACTGAAACCCCAATGGGGTTACAATGGGGTTGCCCGGTGCTACCTCGATTCTAACTAGGTTACCCCATAACACGCAAACAAAAGTTAACATAATATGGAATAATTGAGTGTAGGTAAATATACTATCTATGGCCAGATATTTTATGAATTGGCATATTTAGGCATTATTAGTAAGCTATATATAGCTATATATAGCCATTTATAGATTATTATATATAGCATCAGCTCAGGAAGCTGGGAATAATTCAGGGTTATTTGCTTTATATTTGCTTCCCATTGATCAATTCACGGAGTCGCCCTGAATTATTCCCAGCTTCCTGAGATGATGCTATATATAATAATCTATAAATGGCTCTATATAGCTACATAGTATATAGATAATATGTAATTACATCAGATAATGAATGGTATACCACATTATGTTAACTGAACTTGAGGGAGGAACATGTCCCGGTAACCCATGATTACCTATTAGACCTGGATCTGCCCATTGCTATAGTGTGATATAATGTATATACTGTAATTATGAGTATGCTGATAATTATGCTAAATAGTTAATACTAATTATAATTGTAAGACGAACATCTTAAGATTAACACAAATAAACGTTAGTTCTTTAGGAATAATACCCCAGAAAACATCTATAGAACTGCATGCATATCTCGCATATTTTGGTATGATAGAATAAATATTAAATAAGATATTGTATATAATATATTGTATGTATGTATGTAAAACATAATATGTTCAACATATATGTATTCCTATAATATATATATATATATATATATACATATATATAATTCTCACTATCGCTATATTACATATGCCAATAATACTACATAAACTATATACTCGAAAACAATATGTATATGGGAAACGGGGGTAGATAAATGAAGAGGAAGTTGAAGTTATTTCGTACACATATAAGTGTGGTACTATAGTATATTGGAACAGTATAATGTATACGAGGGTTTGATAGATTTTAATGGTTTCCTATTTATGTCTTAACTTCAGGTATAGGGGAAAGTCTCTGATTATCGACCCCTAAATGATTATTTTAATAACTTATTCAATATTAAATATATTTATTTGAAATTTTGTAAATAGGGTAATATCATGGAAATGAATAATGTGGCTATTTTAAATTTTTGATATAATTTTATTTACAAGAATAAACAAGGGGGTCGGTATTCGGATACCTGTTCCTAATACAGACCCCTTCTCCTATTACCGACTACCTAAAATAATCGTGGTATAACTAATTTTAATATTATAATATCCAATCAACATAGTAGATATTCATAAATATAATTAATTATAACATGCACGCAATTATTTTGTATTGAATTTATGTTTTAATAGTAATATTACATTTAAATTTAAACTTTATAGTAAGTATATTAAAATAGTGTATATTATTATTTAATATTTAGTTATTAATCAGTATGTATATAATCGAATGAAATCATTAATCCTTAATCTGTATCAATGATACACAAACAACTTATAACATATTTTAAAGTAAAATACTGATCTATTATTATTGGATATTATAAATCACATGGGGTCAGTATTAGGGTAACTTAGGTGGTCGGTATAAGGAAAATCATATGGGTTGCTATAATTAATATATTTTGGTTACTAGTTATTCAAATTGAATTATATTTATAATAGTTATAAACATTTTATTGATTGACAATATTATGTGCAGTATTAAGTTTTCTTTCTTATTATTCAAATATTTAAAAAGTAAAAATAGAATATTACATATTATCAAATAACAATTGTAGGATTGAATATCTTGTAAAACAATATAATTATTCATAGTTATCATTAATTTCTAAAAGTTCATGTATATATAATTTGTTGATATATCTTATAGTTACTGAGCTATGAGAGGGGGTCGGTATTAGTAGGGGGTCGGTAATCGGAGACTTTCCTCTACTTATGAATTATTTATAATATTATGATATGATTAATAAATTGACCGTAAATAAAGAATTCCGGTAAATATATATATATATATATATATATATATATATATATATAATATAGGTAAATATTATTATATAAATATTATTAAATATATGTATTATATAATTGATATATCATGCACTATAGTGTTGTACATCTATAGGTGTACACCTATAGATATATCTATATACCTATAAGGGGTGTACACACCGCGAGCGCAGGCGAGCTTAGGCGAGCGCGCACGAGCTTAGGCGAGCGCCAGCGTGCTAGCACAAAGTGGCTCGCTAAATGTTCTATTTGCGAGCCACTTTGTGCTCGACGATGCTAGCACGCTGGCGCTCGCCTGCGCTCGCGGTGTGTACACCACAAAGTGCTAGCATCGTCGAGCAAACTGCTAGTATCCAGTGCTAGCACTGAGTGCCAGTAAAATCTAGTAAATTCAGCAGGTTGAATTTTGCAGTACTCGTTACCGGAATAGTAAACAACGCATTGCATTGTGGTAGTGACCTACTTACGATTTATATATACATAGAGCTAGAGAATATGTATCTCTAGCTCTATGTATATATATAACGAATATCCATAGTTGTATTATTATATAGTACACAGTGTGTATGTGTACTACACACACACTCACTCTCACACACACACATACATACATACATACACATACACTTATATATATATATATATATATATATATATATATATATATATATTATATACATATATATATATATATATAATTCTTAATATATATATATATATACATATTATTATTATATATATATATATATATATATATATATAATTATATATATATATATATATATATATATATATATATATAATAATAATATGTATATATATATATATATATTAAGAATTATATATATATGTATATATAGAAGAATTATAATATATATATATATATATATATATATATATATATATTATAATAATATGTATATATATATTATAATAATATAAGTATATATATAATATAATAATATAAGTATATGTATATAATTATATATATATATATATATATAATGTTTGCTAGCATAATGCTGGCAATGAGTGCTAGCCACAGAACTAGATAGAAAGCCTTTCTTTCTAGCTCTGTGATGCTAGTACTCGTTGCTCGCGGTGTGTACACCCTAAATAATTTGTGCTAGCATAAATTGTGCTAGCATAATATATGCTAGCACAAATTGTGCTCGCGGTGTGTACACCCTAAAATAATTGTTGCTAGCACTTGCTGGCAACGAGTGCTAGCACCGAGTGCCGGCACTCGTTGCTCGCGGTGTGTACACCCCTTATCATTCGTCCTCGAGTCCAAATCCCGAATCATAGTCTAGTCGTATATGAATTAAATGTCGAGTATATATATACTATATATATATAGACTCTATAGAGTCTATAGAGTCTATAGACTATAGTCGAATATTAAATGTATCGAATCATTTTTTAAATTGATGACATATGTCAATATTGAGTCTCTGCAGTTGAGTTTCGAGTCGAATATTTAATATAAAACCTGAAAAAAATGTAGACACTTTACATAAAAGTATATGTAAAGTCATTTAATTATATGTAATTATTAAGAGTTGAAGAAAATCCCGTGGAATTTGATAGAAGTGAGATTTATTTAAATAAATACTATATTTTCTATATATATTTATTTAGTAGGTTATTATTAGGTATTCCTATATCAAGTCTTAACTATATAAGTCTTAACTATTAAACTTTAAACACTGTCAGGTTATTTAATGATTAATATTATACGTTAAACGTAGGTTAAACTGCAATGTAAGTTAAACTAAATGTTATAAATAACTACGAGGGACAATACAAAACAAATAGTAATATTTTGTTTTTTGTATTTTAATTTAATGTTTCTTAAGTTATTGATAAACACAAGAGAAAAAATAGATATCATCATATATATATATATATATATATGTATATATATATATAAGTTTGTATGAGGGACCAACACTATATGTTCCTATGTGCACAAGCATACTTATTAAGCGCCTATATTAAAGGAATATATATATATATAATCATATAATTAAATAATAGATAAATAATAAATCAAGCTATAATTTATTACGATTCTGTAATTTATATTATCTAGTATCATATATTAAATATCAACATACGCGTTATTATCACATTTATATATACAAACACCCACACACATATGCAAACACCCACATATATACAAACACCCACAGTGTGGCATCTACACACCCCCAAACATAGACACATATACACATACATAAATATGGTAATTGTGTATACTAAAAGTTGTAAAAAACGCTTTAATGGCATATAAACTGAATTTCGAAATACCAGGCCACTATCAAAGAGTAGGGCATTCCTCTCGCACCCCGTATGGGCGGATATAGCCCGAAGTCGACGTGTGGACGTTAATACACCCTCACCCCTGGCGGTACCTAAAGTACAATCGCGTAATAAAACGTAATTATAAACAATCGCGATTCTCCTGCCGTGTTAGTTCTTTACGTAACTATAAACAAGAAATAAGTCGCTTCTTTACGACGCTTCATTCCTCGGCGGCGTTTCACATTTTTATGCGCGTGCGTAAACATTTATGAATAGGCACGACTTCAACAGTGGTCACATGGGTAGGAAGTCACATGGGTAGTTAGTCCTATACCATACGAGCATACAGTAGTAGCGGGGCCCAGTAGCGTAGTGTTATACTTCGTAATATACTATATATTACATACACGGCTGTGGTTTATTACCATGGTAACGGTGTACCACTTCACCCAGCAAACAGTAAGAGCAGCATAATAGCAGCATAACAGCATCATAATATCATTACAAATTAATAGCAGCATAATAGCAGCATAATATACATTTAATAGCAGCATAATAGCACAATGTAAACATTTGAGGCTCTAGCATTTTCTGTTATGCTGCTATTATGCTGCTCTTACTGTTTGCTCGGGATTTAAACACTTTGTATTTACGTAGGCGATTTATATCTTGTTTGTTTCTCTCTATATATATTTTAGCTCTATCTCTATGTCTATCTATATATATCTCTCTCTCTCCATTTCTCTCTCACTCTCTCCCTCTATATTTATCTCTCTCTATCTATCTCTATCTCTCTCTTTCAATATATATATATATATCTCTATATATATAGTAGGTAATATAGCTCAACATAAGCCTACCTATAGAATAGCATATAATAACTTCAATGGGTATTGTAATATATTAAACACGGTGAGCGTACGAACCAAAGGCCGCAATATCACAAATATCTACAAAGCATATGGCAACGCGCATGCTATTATAGCATTGCTATATACATACATTATAGTATACACCTATTACCTATATACCTATATAACTAGAGCCTCTATGCTAGAGGCACCGCTGTATGTAGATTAACCACGCCCATTTCTGTGTCGAGAGAATAGGACATATAAATGTGTAGAGGCGCGATGAATAGAGGCCTAAACAATGATTTCGTGGCCGACTACAAAGCAGCACAAGAGTTGGACGATACGTCGACGTATAATATACGTCGTCAGAACCTATTGTCGTGATACGTATTATGCAACGCGCGGAACGTGAACGAGACGCCGGGTGGGGGTGGTGTGGGTTGCCTATTGTCTTATTTTGCTTTATTCTGTGCGCGCAACCTTCTCAATAATAAGTTGTCAGCATATCGGACTCTCTTTAGAATATATACTATATAATATAGGCTTCAATATGTTATATATATACACACGTGATACACATGTAATATATTCATGTTATATACCGGTATTTATATATATATATATATATATATATATATATATATATATATATAAATATATTTTACATAAGTATACATAAGAGAAATAAAATACAATTTACGACGCCTAATTAACATACACTGAATTAAAATCCGCGAACGAACTCGCCCTATCGATCGTTGCTAGGTAGCGCATATTTCTAGAGATCTGTGGTAAACATCCCGTCCTGTCGGATTTAATATCGTACAAATATCGTAATTCGCGGCGTTTCAGGACTCGACTAGATCGAACGCCACTATCGAAAAGGTCAATATATTCATCGCGGCTCGGCGACCATCGTAAATCAGTATCGGATCGCTTAGATCGGCGTGAAGGCGGGCAGCAAGTCGACGCATCATAAGCGGCCGCTATTTGGGCGCGGTGTGAACTAGGCTGCTCGCTGCTGCTCGCTGCGTGCAAATCGTTGAGCGCCGCGCCGTGCACACGTAAAGCGTGCGGCTACGCTGCTCCGAACCGCATTCACGTATCGAACGCAGTAACTTAAACAGGTACCGATCCGATATTGTAGATAGTCGCCGCGATATCTTACTAAAGGCATACTTAACGCCGATATCGAATATAATTGTTATAATATTATAATAATATTCGATCTATTATTGGATAAAACTGCTGCAGTAAATTTTTAATCAAATTTTACTTGTATTTTTACTGATAAGTTATAAATAGTAAGTGATAATAAACTTGTATTTAAATCGTTCAATTAAAGTACAATTTGATAAATATATTATATATAATATTATTTTAAATATATTATTATAATTTATAATTATTATTTAGTAAATACATATTATAATAATTATTAATATAATTATTATATTATTATTATAATAATACTCTTATAATAATTTAATTATTAAATAATTATATTACTATAATATTATTATAATAATCATACCCATTACATATATAATTTAAATTAATATATATATATATATATATTTAATATACTATTTTATATTAATTATTAATTTAATAATATATTATATAATATTATTATAATAATTATATATATTTAATATAATATTACTATATTTAATAAAATGTTATACTAGTCCCATACTGTATCATACAATGTATCAGATGATTCATACACTATGATTCATATAGTGGGAATTGCACATCGCCAGATCAATTATATGTTTTAGTTTTTAAATTGATTGCTGAATACTGACATCACCCCCCAATAAATCATGTGTCTAGCCCATCTATATAAACAAAGTGGATAAGCAATTGACGCACGCAATGCATGTAAAAAGATAGATACGCGAATGGCACTTTTATCGATAAATTAACAAAATGGCATCAGTGATTTTGATTGCATATTAGTCATATTATAAATATCAAATATTAAATAATAGGCTTTTTTCTAAATAGATTTAAGTGACTTCTATCTATATCAATGGATTTAGATTATAAATATCAATAAAATAGTATGATATCTTAAATTTAAATACACAAAATTACGAGGAATGTTGATACGAAGTATTTTAAATATATAATTTTATTTTTAGTATAGATAGTACATTACAATTAGTAGTAATTATCAATATATATGTATAACTAAATAATATTAATTTAAAATTTAGTAGGTATTTAGTATTGGGCTGCGACTGTAGCGCCTCTATCGCAAAATGACATACACTACATCCATTGCTTATCCACTTTCTTTATATCCATGCTCTAACCTATAATATAGTAATATATAGTTTATAATATAATAGAGATAAATAAATCGTAAATCATAGTTAACAGTATTATTATCCTAGAAGTGTTCACCTAGTCGCTCCTATCTATACATTATATAGTGCAGTAAGGTTGACCAGTGAGATTAGACAGTGTCCAGTGCCCACTGGGTACAGGAAACTCCTGTTGTTTTACTATTCATGATAAATTCAATTAATTATTCGTCGACGTAATTACGAGAACGAATATTAGTATATTTTAAATCGAGTATACATTCGAGTTAATATCTCCTATCGTATACTCATAATTGTACACGTATATTTTCGTACTATACATAATGTCGATCGCGAAAGTTTATTACAATAGTCTACAATTCTATGTAATTCTTTCGGCTATGCTTTCGATAAATAAATATCCCGTTAACTTAGTAACGAGCCGTTGTTATTATTTACGAGTTGTTTTCGACTCAACCCATTATATATCATTATTATGAAATTTGCACTCGTCGCGAATTTTTTACACGAGATAAATCAAATGTTATCGGTTTTCAGAGCGCGCGCGCGCGTATCCACTTCGGTACGTCTGCGGTAGACATCGCGTCCCACAAAGATAATAGTAGCACACCCGCGCACGTTGATATCGCCTCCCGAATACTAATAGTATACGCCGTATTTAATAGCGGTGGTCCTGCGTAGATAGTAGTGACACCTGTACGTCACTATTAGGTCCTTAATAGTTATAGTAACACCCGCGACTGAGAATTAATCGTGCGCTCGCGCGATAATTAATCACTCGAGGGTAGTCGCGAACAGTGAATCGCTTGTTTATATTTCACGCGATGTCATTATGACGCCGTTATCATAATAGTAGTAACGTGGTATCGCTGTTTGAGGTAATGATAATGATAGTTTAAGTAAAAGAATGAGTGTTAAAGAGTAGCGACTACAAGAGTACAGAACTGGGTCAAAGTTCAATGTAGAATTCGTGACCGAATAGTATTACATATATAATAGGAGTACATATATACGTTATTTAGAAAGTAAGATATTTCTATAACTCAGTTACTATATTTGAAATATTAATAATTAGTTAAATAATTAGTTTTTCAACTCTAATTATAATTTCACATTTCTCCTATAATTAGATACGCATATTAAGATAATTACCCGTTACGCGTATCTGTATTAATAGCAAGAGTCGTATCTATATTAATAGCAATAATCATGCAATAAGCAATAGTACACTTTTAATTAATGATGCAATCATATATATATATATATATATATATATATATAGTAAGCTAGGAAGGCACATAAATATATTGTATTAGTTTCATAAGTGAATGACTATTACGCATAATAATATTAAATTATTGAATTAATAACACTACAACAAAATTAATTTGTTAATTTTAGACTTTAATTCTATGCTATACTATTCTGAAATACTCTCGATATATGTACTTTCCCGTGATCAATAATATTAAACAATTCATATTTCAACCATCATTACTTTGTAACCACGGCAATAATACATGTATAATTCCTACATCTCATGCCTATCTGTATAGCAATAATATAACGGAATAGAATAATTATACTGATGTTGTTTATGATCTATGGGATATAGTAATCCATAGCAACATATGGTCGTATGAAACATGCATTCCCTATGACATCACTACGTTATTGTATTATCATCTGTATTAATCATGCATGATGCATGATGCACTGTGTGCATTGCACATCCTACATTACTTCTGAATACTTAATTCATTAAGTTGATTACTTTTTATACTCTATTGATATTTACGTCAATGCTTCCAACTATGTATTTGTATATATTCATATGAGTGTTATGCAGATGTGAATTATACAGTGTATAATACAGTTGACTTTTGCTATTTTATGAATAATCAGTTTTTACTCGAGTAATTATTTTACAAAAATTTCATATCAGTTAAATATACAATTTTATATATCACGTATACTAAACATTATTATAATTAGTTATTACATAATAACTTTATATTATATTATAACCATGTTATATATATATATATATATATATGTATATTATATATCTAAGTATATGTATATTATGTATATAATATTCTATAGCAAACATTGAAGGATTCATTATGTACAATTTCATTAAATAAATAATTAAATTACTAATTGCGAAGTCATAACAATTCGTAGCACGTCTGCATCAACCACTCGCATCAGTACATGCGCTGTGTTGTTGTTCAGTATTATTATAATTAATGTATGTAAATAAATAAACGGGCGAGTAAATATTTACTATTTATACAGTTAATAATATGCATAGTCATATTTATTTAACACCATAGCTTACACTGTAGCAAATTGTTGACATGTATTTAAATATAATATGCCCTTATATATATATATATTTATATATATAAATTATATTGGGTCAATATACAAATATATTATATCACTTAATTAGTTATTCAATTATATAAATATATTTATTCTTTAACCCAACTGGCATATTATACCATATCATTAATCATACTATTACTACTACTACTACTACTACTACTACTACTACTACTACTACTACTACTACTACTACTACTACTACTACTACTACTACTACTACTACTACTACTACTACCATTACTACCATTACTACCATTACTACTACTACTACTACTACTACTACTACTACTACTACTACTACCATTACTACCATTACTACCATTACTACTACTACTACTACTACTACTACTACTATTACTACTACTACTACTACTACTACTACTACCATTACTACCATTACTACTACTAATAGCACCACCTCTATAACGTATGTATTACCCTCATCACAGAAACAACACAATGGGTCGCTACAATGGTAAATCCTGTCGTCTGATGATCATGATTGCGATGACAGCTTCCTTCTTTTTTGTGGAACTAGTGGTCGGTTACATAACGCATTCTCTGGCTCTAGTAGGGGACTCCTATCACATGTTGTCCGATGTTATCTCATTGTTTGTCGGATTCGCTTCCGTCAGGGTAAGTACTAACGTGCCCCACCACTATAGTTCCCACCCCGTTATCGTCGTGCAATCGTTATATTTCGGTCACTTTTTTGAATTAAAATTCCTGAAAAAATGCGTCGAAAATTGAATAAATGTGAACAAAATATACAAATGTGAATACAAAATTTAAAATGTGAATACAAATTTTTAAATGTGAATAAAAATCTACGAATGTGAATGATAACCTATGAAATGTGAATATATGTGAATGTAAATCAACGAAATGTGAATAGATTTCAATAAAACTATGAATGTGAAAATGTGAATACCTAGACCCCTGTTCTCTAGGCACGTTTTCTTAGCAAGTAGTTTTACATCACGTGTAACGCGCATGTAGCATTATCACAGTCTTTCAATGTGATCAACGTGATATCTGTCTACCCCCAGTTGGGGTCCGCCACCCCCCATTACTCTTACTTATTAAAATCTCATTTTGGCACACTCTATTGCGCATATATATTTAAATATATATGTGTGGTCAATATTCTTAGTATCGTTGTTGATTTATACACGATTCGATGATTGAATATTCAACAATACATAACAATCGTCGTTCGCTTCTGATTGTTCATACTTCATGTATAAAGCGTAGCCTATATAGACGATCGAATTGCGTTCTAAATATCGGAATCATCCTAAAACTGGCTTATCTATGTCCACGCGCACACACAAGTGTCTGTATGCGCGTGTTTCTCTATTCTATAAATAGACTAGAACTTTACTATAGGCATTAGTGTTTCTATAATTACCATTGAAATGTCACTGATAACTGTAATATAAATTAATCTAGTGTAAAAATAGATTCTTCGAATGGCTTTAGTGTCTATATTATTATTTTATTAGACAGTGATGATCTCTAAAGTATTCCTCCATAAATATAGTAGTTATATAAAAGTTATATAATAATTATAGTAACATTTAGAGGTAATACTAATATTAATAATAATAATAATAATAGTAATATATTAACAATATTAATAATAATAGTACAAATTTAATAATAGTAATACCAGCACAACTATTAAAACAATACGCTTGTCAATAGTAGTCAACACCACCCAACACCACCCAACATCACCCAACATCACCCAACATCACCCAACACCACCCAACACCACTTAACATCACCTAACTCCGGATTTACAGATAGCGCGTTGGTCAGCCAAGAACAACACTTACGGCTGGGTTCGAGCGGAGATTCTGGGGGCCCTGGTAAACAGCGTGTTCCTGATTGCGTTGTGTTTCACGATCGCCATCGAAGCTCTTCAACGATTGGTGCTCACCGATAAGATTCACGATCCTAAACTGCTGCTCATTGTGGGGGGCATAGGTCTCGCTATCAACGTCATCGGATTGTTCCTCTTCGGATCTCACGGTATACTTACTACTACTATTCCACCCTTTAACCCCCTAGCTCTCTACTTGTTAACCCCCTATATCACTACTTGTTAACCACCTAGATCTCTACTTGTTAACCCCCTAGATCTTACTTGTTAATCCCCTATATCACTACTTGTTGACCCCATAACTCTCTACTTGTTAACCATCTAGATCTCTACTTATTAATCCCCTACCTATCTATTATTGAATAATGTGGGGCAGCTAATATTGTGCGTTTTTATATAGTTCATTTTATTATAAATTTAATATAAATTCATAATAATTACAACTATATCATATATATTGTAATAACATAGCATTATATTACAGTATTATTTCACCCAAGTTTACCTGCATCCAGTAATGCTATACCATCTATTATACCACTACTTTATCCTATTCTATGCACTACTCATTAAACTTTTCATATTCTATTCGTTATTAATAACTTCTATAATCATTGTACAGGTCACTCCCACGGTGGAGGAGGTCACGGTCACTCCCACGGAGGTGGAGGTCACGGCCACTCTCACGGTGAGAAGGCTGGAGGTCATTCCCACGAGCAAACTGTTGTCGAGTGTGAGCGAAAGCTAGCCGAAGTTAAACCTTCGAACGGAGCCATCAGTTCTGATGGACTCAGTGAATCTGAGAATGAGATTGCGGACTTGGAGAAGATTGCTCCTAAGATAGGTAGATATATAGTAGTTGTAGTAGTAGCAGTATTAGTATTATATACACATATTCTAATTTAAATAATTCCGTTTTAATACCAAAAATATATTTAAATTATTCGTATTTTAATTTAATAACCTAAATGTAGTCATTCACTCATGATTTATTATAAAATTATGTATTTTATTTTGTATATTTTGTCAACAAAACAGCAATGTACATCACTAATCACATGCTACATCACCATCAGACTGTATAGCACTTGTAATATGACTAGAACTATAGACCCCGCCAAAATATAATTTAAATTAGAGTTTAGAATCAATAAAATAATATCAATCTAGTATGAACAAATAAGATTACTTTAATGTAACATTGTTGTCTTAATTGTTGAACACCCTATGAACAGCTACCAGCGCCCAATTGAATATGAGAGGAGTGTTCCTTCACGTGCTGGGAGATGCCCTTGGATCCGTGGTTGTGATAATTAGTGCGCTGGTGATCATGTTCTGTGAAGGTGAATGGAAATACAAAGTTGACCCTGCAATGAGTCTATTGATGGTGCTTTTGATCATGTCATCTACTATCCCATTATGTTAGTTGTCTATTGCCCTAACAATAGATTGTTATATAACTCTTTATTGATTATTCTCACCATATTCAACGTTTTATTTTTATAATTACTGTAATAAATAATTCTTATTTATCCATACTAAATTGAAATATAGATTTATTATACATGTTGTTCTTTATATTTACTATATAGTTTCTGCATCTAATCTTATCATATCTTATAACAATACAATGTTATTCACAGTTAAAGAATCAGCTTTAATTCTATTACAAACTGTACCAACTCATCTGCAACTCAGTGATATCAAGAGCAAGTTACTACAGGTTCGTAAGCTGTGCGGTCTGTGTTATATATGTACTGGTTTAATAGAGCTAAAGCACTACTTTATTAGGTGATTTATAATAGCTTGTATTCAACTAAATGTATTGATATGCATTATTTAAAATTAGTAACATTTTGCAAGCGCTAGTGAAACCACTATTTAACCTCAAGCTATCCCACACAATGAATAACCCCATTACCCCCTCTCTCTCTCAGGTTGAAGGAATCCTTGAAGTACATGAACTTCACATTTGGCAGTTGGCTGGAGACCGGATCATTGCCTCCGCCCACATTCGCTGTCAGAGTGTCTCAGAGTACACTATCGTAGCTAAACTCATTAAGAAGTTCTTCCACGATCAAGGCATTCACTCCACCACGATACAACCCGAATTCAACGAGGTTACTATCTCTACACTGTACACATATAGATGTTTCAAGTAACATTAGTATATATCCACTATTATCTAAATACAATGGTGCTACACGGGACTGGGGTATTACTAATACTATTGGAATATCATTATATTTTACAGTTGAATGATTTCATCATATCGACACCATTATGAAGTAGATATATACTTTAGAGTGAATAGAAATGCAAGAGATTTTAATAATTAAAACCCTAATATAAACTATATTTGTGTACACAGTTACAGAATGAATATTATCATTATATTAGATATCAGAGGTCATCCATTTCAATATTTACGTAATAATTAAATGTAGTACTAATATGCATTATTATATTGCAACACATAGATTAGATTTTCTTGTACATTTATTTTTTAATTATTAGAAATGAAAATTCACTCTTTATTAGATTATTATTAGATTCATTCATTTGTAAATCATACCTCAACTTACTAACACTGTTGCCCTTACGTTAACAGTTGGAACAGCACAGTGAAGGTATCGCTAATTGCGGTCTAGAATGCCCCGACACTAAGATCTGTCTACCTTCGACTTGTTGCGGTAAGCTGAACGAGAAGCAGGAAGCTAGACGACTGAAGGCAGTCGTTGTGGACGATGGCACGGATGTCGCCCCTCCTCCTACCAGTGAGCAAACGTGTTAACCCCACCCAACCCCGCTCCGCACCCGTCCCACTACGATATTTCACACTGTTTGAATACTGTGCAATAGTTTGCAGTGAATCAGCCATTTTATATCATCTACTCTACTCTTTTGTATTATTTATTACGCGTACAACTTCCCCCAACTGTGGTTGTATTTTTTATGATTTATCGAATTTGTAAAGTTTGTACTTTTAAATCATTTTATCACATGATCACATTATTATTATCATTATTATTGGATAAAAATAAATATATTTTTATTATAATAAATAGTCAATTTGAAGTCATTCTTTTAGCTTGATCTTCTTGTAACCTATATAAATGATCAGGAGTTAATATATGCGTATGATAAAAAATAGCATGTATTGAGTTTATGTGTGTATGTAGCTTATATGTAGGATGACAATGTGCATAAATGTAGCTAGTTAATAAGTAATATATAGTAATATATAGGTCAGCATTTTACTTAAATATTAAAATCAATATTTATTTATTTAAATTATGAACTTCATAATAATATACAATAAAACATTAGTTATGCTTCATCTATATATATATATATATATATATACTGTTTATATATTGAGAAATATATAAATAAAGATGAGTTTAGATCAAATAAAACTTCTACTAATGGAGTAATATAAATATATACAGTATAGCTTCTTATGTCAACAATAAAACAAGCTTTATTCCATATAATAGTTCTTCGTAATACCTGGTTATTAGTTCTTTAAGGGGATCCTGCACATAACATTCAATTTGCCAATTTCGTGTATAAAATAGATAGGAAAAACATAGGTCCACTAAAAAAAATAGAACTGATATTCTATCCATTCAATTGAACTAATTTGTTTTGTATTGTATTCATAACATGCATAGGAAAATATAAATTTATTTTTAATATTATTTATTATATTATATATAATTAAATTAAAAATTATTGTATTTCTATAGAAATTTGTATACATGACTACTATACATTTTATTAATTATCTCTCTATTTTACTATTCACATAATTAAATTCTATATTAATCAAAAAAAATTAATATTATAATTATAATAGTTTTTATGTTCTATATGTTTGAATGCACAAACCTAGCGCGAAATAATTATTCTGAGAAAACAGTGTTTGAAGTTTGACTGCATAAAAATGTAATATTGAATAGTATATAATAGCATTATAATAGCATTATCTTATCATCAAAAAACACATTTTTATAAAATTTCTAGACTGAATTCATGTCTAATTTTTTTACAGATAATAAAAAACACTACAATAAGTATTATTATGGAATAAAAAAAAAATATGAAAATAAATAAATTAGCATCACTTGTGCGGGATCCCCTTAATTCCACTGATATATAATAATTGTATTACTATTGTTTAGTTGTCAGTGACAACTTTTCACTAATATCTTGTGTTATAGTATAATAATGTTATGTAACATAGGATAATTATCTATTGTAACTTATAATTTATATCAGAATATAATACTACATAGTATGTACAATGTACATTGTACATTGTACAATGTACATACTACATACTGATCTTGTTAGAAAGATAACTACAAAATGTATATTAATAATAATATATAATATATATATATATAAAGTATATTAATTTATAGTCCTAATACATGAATAGATATCTAGTTCAGTGATCTTAGTAAATACTATTTGCACTATTAATTTGATATCTGGTATTCTACATATTTATTTTAATACATTCTATTTATATATGTTAATTCATGACAAATAAATGTATATCATTGAAGCTATTTCTATTGACTATAACAGTATTAAACTAATTAAGATACCCATCAACTTGTAACCATGTTTATATTGTTAATACTGACTGACCTAATTAGCTAACTGGGTAAAGGTCATCAATAAATGTGTGACATTAACATATGAGAGGTATAATAGTACTAATGGTTAATAGGATTGATAAGCTTATTTGATAATCTGTTTACTACAATACTATACACTGCTGTAATTAACAGTTCAATAACATTTCATAATTTATCACTTAAATATATGCTCTATTTAATGTATACTACTGCAATAAATATTCATTATCAAATGTTCTCTCTCTCTATATATATATATATATTTAATAATAAATCTAAATATAGCAATTTTTTGTTTAATTGTAGGCTACTTTTAGACACCAGTTTTATTATTTTTAAAGTAATATTAGATGGAAATAATAAAAAAAAACAGATAATGGAAATGAATGTATATATTATAATATATATATGCATTGTGTATTGAATACAGATACCATGCATGAGTGATGACAAAATCTATTGTTTAGTTATGTAAATAGTAATGAGTGATGACAAAATCTATTGTTTAGTTATGTAAATAGTAGAAGCCATCAAACACTGCAGTGTCCAGTTGATGATGTATAACTGGGCCAATATACACCTTGTGTTACATAAGCATGGAAAAGCATGGAAGTCTTAAATAATTATGAAATTATATATAAATATATATATATATATATACTGTGCTATATATGGCTGTAGGATACAGGCTGCTTGATAGAACTATCATTAGTAGTGGTGCAAATGTTTAAGTTTAGGTGACATAGAAAATATAAAATAAAAATATAAATTATTAAATTTCATACTACATATGTAATAATACTATATATACAATAATACCAAAGCCCCCAAAGGAGTTTGATAATACTATATGTAATAATAAATATGATAATATTTAATAAATATTGTATTAACATAACGATAACATACATATATTATATAAATCATTTCAGTAACTGATAATGTAATAGGATATGATAAGAAAATAGTACCTATTCCCCCTGCAATATTGTATTTTGTTGTTGTTGTCAGAATAACTAAATATACACTATTACCATTATAATAACATGAATGGAATGAACTGAAATACTATAATGATTATCTATTGAATATATACACATTGATATATGTTCACATTTATATATATGTGTGTGTGTGTGTGTGTGTGTGTGTGTGTGTGTATTGTAGGGTATGGTGTGAGATCAAAGCGGTTAGCTACACACATATGTTCTGGCTTTAGAGGTCACTCATTCAATAACATCCTCTTTCACTGAGGTCATCATCAACCATCAATGATGTACAATAATACATAAGCACCTACACACACACATATATATACATATATTTCTTTGCTATTATGTTTTATTATTAATATCTATAAATGCTATCCCTCTCGAAAAATAGAAATATAAATTATACCCAAATAATCCGTTGAAATAAGGTCACCATTGTTTACAGAATGTAATCAATACAATCATTATTTTATAAACAAAACCATAAAGTAGAATACTCATATTCAGATAATAACAATTTATTTATATATATTTTATGTATTCTAAAAAAATATACATGTTATCTAAACATTTTTTTAATACATGTAGGTAGAGAAAATAATAAATCTGAGTAAATTTAATTTTACAATTACTAACCAAGGGCTATTACTTAGGGCGTTACATTACTATTAGGCATCTCTATCAAATATGCTTTTTCTGTTACTTATAATCAAATTAATCATTTGAAAATTTTAGAAATTATATAAATATATTAGATCTGAATGATATTTAATATTATAAAATATTTATAACATCATTTATATCACAAATTTTAGTGGTATATATTCAGTATATAAAAGGGATATTTTTTAGGAGCGGATAAAACTTTTTGGACTTTCGTACTGAGTATATATATATATATATATATATATAATATTTCTAATAATAGCCAAGATAATTAAAATATATGCATATATTCTAAAGATATAAATATATTACATAATATCACAAAAATATGTATATTTTTGAATTTCTAAATATAGTTATCAGTAAAATCCAGTATATACTCATCTTCTTCATCTTAACATCATCTAACAATATCGGCACTATATAACTTTTATATATATATATGAATACTATCTACATAAAAAACAATTAAATCTTAAGAGATGATGCGATTATAGTAGACCTATATGTTTCCCCTATCTTTTACATGTAAAGTTAGCAAGCTGTCCTTTAAGCAACAGACTTATGCTATGGTACTATACTTATCATTGTGGATATATTTGATTCTGTACAGTGAATGGTCTTTACAACTATCCATACAGTATGTACCATACTTTGGTATTACTATAGTGTAGTAATAGTAGTAGTAGTAGTAGTAGTAGTAGTAGTAGTAGTAGTAGTAGTAGTAGTAGTAGTAGTAGTAGTAGTAGTAGTAGTAGTAGTAGTAGTAGTAGTAGTAGTAGTAGTAGTAGTAGTAGTAGTAGTAGTAGTAGTAGTAGTAGTAGTAGTAGTAGTAGTAGTAGTAGTAGTAGTAGTAGTAGTAGTAGTAGTAGTAGTAGTAGTAGTAGTAGTAGTAGTAGTAGTAGTAGTAGTAGTAGTAGTAGTAGTAGTAGTAGTAGTAGTAGTAGTAGTAGTAGTAGTAGTAGTAGTAGTAGTAGTAGTAGTAGTAGTAGTAGTAGTAGTAGTAGTAGTAGTAGTAGTAGTAGTAGTAGTAGTAGTAGTAGTAGTAGTAGTAGTAGTAGTAGTAGTAGTAGTAGTAGTAGTAGTAGTAGTAGTAGTAGTAGTAGTAGTAGTAGTAGTAGTAGTAGTAGTAGTAGTAGTAGTAGTAGTAGTAGTAGTAGTAGTAGTAGTAGTAGTAGTAGTAGTAGTAGTAGTAGTAGTAGTAGTAGTAGTAGTAGTAGTAGTAGTAGTAGTAGTAGTAGTAGTAGTAGTAGTAGTAGTAGTAGTAGTAGTAGTAGTAGTAGTAGTAGTAGTAGTAGTAGTAGTAGTAGTAGTAGTAGTAGTAGTAGTAGTAGTAGTAGTAGTAGTAGTAGTAGTAGTAGTAGTAGTAGTAGTAGTAGTTATACTATAATAGTACATAATAACTGACAATAAAACGCTGTAACAAGCACTCCGCACTAAACATGTTAGCAGGCGTCCTATTACCAAGGACATGTCCTTCCAGTTACTACGGTATTGAGATTAGCGTATCCGTGTTACTCGCGGTACTAAGTCAACGGGTGCAATCTCTGAGAGGTACGTATTATTAAATATAAGCAGAGGAACTAACTTCCAAGCTATCTAAACAGTTGTAGTATTGCCCACCCTTAAAGCCTCACGTTATGATACACATCTGCTATTGATGGTTAACTCATCTTATCTCCAGGTACCATCGTGGGTTAAGCTTGGGTATTATCTACGTATCTGACAGTGTACATTATATGCTAATTATGTCTCATTTCTATGTTTCATAAGTGTTCACATATTAGATTCACGAATAGACTGTATTTGAAATAAAAGTTATATATTTGATAATATCGATGAGAAATTAGAAAAATTATATAACCCAATAGAGATTTATATGGCTGATAAACGTTAATTTAAGTGAACAATCAATTAATGTTAAATTTGGAAACACGCATGCATAATCGAGTACAACATTTATGGCAATTATAAAAACTAATCCATTTATTATACGAGGAACGGCCTGCATGATTTGAATAATCAATGTGTGTGCTAAAAATAGAGTTAGTTATGACCTGCACCGATGCAGAACATGACTATACATGACAATACCGGTACAGTATAGGCTACCACCTGGCTCGTTTAGGTTGACATTTATGTTGTTAAATAATTTGTGAATGAAAATTAATATTTTATTCCATAATTTATTTTTTTTAATATTTATAATTTGTAATATATGTTTTCAATATGTCACATTAGTATTTTATACTACATCTATTAAATTATATGATATTATTGAAATAAATAAAGGTATAATTATATTAAATAAATCTGAAAATCTAAAAATAAATCACTATTTTCTATGATAATCAAATTAAGTTGAAGAAATATCTATTACAATAGTTGATATATACATATATATATATAGCGGATCAGGCTTGTGTATTAATGTAAGTCATTGATACAACGACAGGTAACTATTTATTAGTATTAATGTTAACGATTTAAATGTTCGATACATTTAATATTCGCGTAATTTATATTATAAAATATTTCTTAATGATATAAAAACAATTAAATAATTTAAACACGAGTTAATGAAAATGATAGTGTTAGGTATGAGGTGGGGTGAGATGAACATGAAAACAATACTGATGGTACTTCCAATCTATAGTTAGTGTTAGTTCATTACCGCGGTGAAGTACGCTGTATCAATGAACACTAACAGAATTCACTCGTCCCCTACTCTAATTCAATGTATTTATCATTGTATTTATTATAAACTGCTAGTATAGCGGACTGGCTGGAAGGAATACATGTGTGTGTGTCACATATCAGATGTCTCGTAGTATGGATGTGAAGGAAATCACTAGCATCGTTGTATTAATATTAAGGGTATCCCGCACATTTAAAGTGATGGTAATTTTTTTTTTTTTTTTTTTTTTATTCCATAATAATACTATTATAGTGTTTTTTATTATCTGTAAAAAAATTAGATATGAATTAAGTCTAGAAATTGCATAAAAATGTATTTTTTCATGATAATATAATGTTATTATATGCTATTCAATATTACATTGTTATTCTGTCAAACTTCAAATGCTGTTTTCTCAGAATAATTATTTCCTGCTAGGTATGTGCATCACAAATATAGAACATAAAAACTATTATAATTATAATATTATTTTTTTTTGCTTTATATAGAATTTAATTATGTTAATAGTAAAATAGAGAGATAATTAATAAAATGTAAAGAATTAATTGTATAAAATGATAATTTCTATAGAAATACCATCATTTTAGTATTACTAATTTTTTATTTTTTATTTCTATATATAATATAATAAATAATAATATTTAAATTAACTTTCTATTTTCCTATGCATGTATATATTATGAATACATTAAAAAAAAAATTAGGAATTGGTCAATTGGGTAAATAATTAAGGTCAATAGGTGAATTAAGGTCAATTGAATGAATATCAGTTCTATTTTTTTTAGTGGACCTATATTTTTCCTATATATTAATACACGAAATTGGCAAATTGCGTATTATGTGCGGGATCCCCTTAAATAATGTAATAACTGAGGGTGTGTTTTTCATAGATATACCATGTTGGAATTACCAATGTCCCAACCTCCCAAGGTACCAACGTCCCATCTGTATTCATTACATGTAAATGATGTGATGTTGTATTTTTCATTGCAAAGTGTAGTACCAATTCACCATCTCAAACGTACCAACGTACCATCAGAATTGATATGTATATGAATACAGGTGGGACGTTGGTGCGTTGGTTCGTTACAAAAACGCACCCTAATTATGAAATAGTTTGAATACCTAATAGATCCCCCCCCACTAATGCCATCGTACACGAGCATCGGTATGACATTGAAACCACTTTGTGATAACCTTGAGAAGAAGCCGCTTCTCCTCTATCGAGTACCCCATCTTCATCAGCATCTTCGAGAGACTTGGCATCATCATCATCATCGTCGTCGCTGTTCATTGTGGTGTCTTCAGCTGTGGCCGTGTTCCCTTTAGAGAGAGTAGTGTGCGTGTGTGAGAGAGAGATAGTTGTAGATAAGGAACAGTATACATGTTTATTATCTTCATACTTATATATATATATAATTAATTTACACAAATAAATTAATAAGATATTGATATTTTTTTTTATATTTTCGAATGAAATATAATTCAATATTTCTGCAATGTTATATTGCCTGTGAAATAGACCTAAATACCACATAGAATTCGTTTATAGAATTATTTCCGGTGCTATATATCCTAATATTTATCAATAAATAAGCCTATGATGATGATGAAGCCTTTAAAATACAATTATTTCACAATGATATAATTGCGTCAACTGTGACATAATATTACTAGTTAGTTTGTATACTAAACCAGTTAACTATACATTCATTTAATCTTATTATTTTATATATACATAAATAATTAATTATACATATCGAATTTGTAAGCAATTCTAGTATACCCTGTGATCAATTCATATGTTATTTCATTACAATTGCATCACCAATGAAGATATGTTAAATGAATATTTAAATAAAAAATGTATATTATATTTATATAATCTATTAGTAATATTATATATATATATATATATATATATATATATATATTTGATATACTTGATAAGCTCTGATTTTACTTTCATCCATGCTAATGCCTAAATTTAATTTACTAAATTCTGATTATTATTATTATTATATATATTTATATATATATTCATTTCAAATATTAAATGCTGCCAAGAGAATGTAATGTAAAATAATAAATTAATTATCATAATTATATCGTAAATCAATTTACGCAGAATAATTATTTTGGTAAAATTCACTGATTAATTATCAATATTTTATTTTATAATGATTTAATTTAATTATAATTTCTAATATTTTAATATATAATTAATAACATAGAAACGTTTAGTATATTTAGGCTGCTTTCACATGTAAGATGTGGGGGCCCAGTGCGTGTATGATTGTAGGTTACCCAGTCTGGGTAATAAATGTGCGTTCACACTATACATAACCACACACATTACATACATGGGGGTGGTTAATATTATATATTTATACCCACATATATGATAATGCTATAATTTGCAAATGAATTCTAAGATGGTTTCTCAAATTATTATTACTGATTACCTATGAGTCATAGTCTGTGACTCATATAACTATAGTCATTGGTAAATAATATCTGGGTTGATTATAATCTAGGATATGAACACGATCTGTAGGTAGCCAGAGTAGGTATATACCCAGCCTTAACACACATTACACTGTATACAGGTTTTCTCACCCAGACTGGCAGGTATATGTAAATAGGTGTACCCAGTCTGGGTACAGATACAAATATATGCACCCATATCTTATGTGTTTAAGGGCCGGCGTAACCTTAGATATTATTATTTAGGGAAAATGTTGTTATATTAAAATGTAATTCATTATATTTAAAATGATGTATAATATATCATATACAATTAAACTGAGTGCTTCGAATACGAAGTTTTAATCATATACCTATTGAAAATTATGGAATTTAATAATTAGAAAAAATGCAAGCTAAACTTTAGATGCCTATATCTTTGGTGTTTTTGTTGTTGATTTTTTTTATATCTTAATAACATTTTTATGAGTCTTTATAACATTTTCTGAGTATATACATAATATATGGTTTCTATTATATAGGTATGTAAGCTAAAGTAAATACAATCTATCAATATAATTATTTGAAAATTAAAAAAAAAATGTTAATAAATTTATTTTTAAATAATTTTCTTTATTTAATAATACATGTATTATTTTATGATATACATATATAACTATAGATGAGTATTATCTAGATAATTAGAAAAAAATAATCATAAATAAAAAAGTTATTTACCTGTTAAAAATAGCTATTTTTCCCTTATTTTATATTTTACATTTAAACACTGGCAAGGTTACGCCCTTAAACTTAATATTCAATAAATTTTAATTAAATATTTGGTATTTTATTGTTTAAATAATTATATTTGTATTATTAATACTAAAAAATAATGATTAATATTTAATAGTATGTTAGATAAAAACTAAAATGTGTATGTAACTTTCCATGTGAGCAGGTTCTATTTTGAAGTATGTAAAACATAGGAAATCTGTCTTTTTTGTGAAAACTTTCGCATCACCCCCTCTATAATACCATTCACATGTTAAACATTATAAATATATGATAAATAATAAGTTGATATGCTTTTAGTAGATCTCCATTAGCTATATATATAGCAAACACATTGATATCAAACACACGATGTATACATCTATGTATAGCTATACTGTCTACCCTTAAGATAAGACATATTTAATTATCTATTAATATTAGTTTTGATATAGATAAAAATATTTGTAAAAATAAACTATCTTTGGTAATAATATAATGCCAGACTTGTTGTTATGTGGATACTAAATAAGGTTATTAAAATGTAATTTAATTATCCGTCAGATTATAATTAAATTAATACTTATCATTAAACTAACAAGTCAGTTGTTTTATACAGATAGATTAAGGTAATCAAGTGTTATTTTAGTCAATATTAGATTGATGAAGAATATATAAATAATGTCTATCAGATGTTACTGGCATTCCATTCCTTGTTATTAGTCTTATATCATCACATTTAGTAGATTAACTAGTCCAAAGATATACAGTCAACTCCCGATAAGTCGCAAGGGACCGGGAAAAGTGTCCGACTTATCCGAGATTAAGAATATCATGCAAATAAGACATGAAATTCGCAGCGCGAGTTAAATGGTTACCGAAATATGGAATTATGCAACAATAAATAACATAAAATGTTGTATTCAATAATATTACTTACTAAAATTATAATATTCATTATTTAAAGTAAACTTTTCTGACAATTTATAAAAAGTCCGACTTATCCAGTATACAAATCATAAAAATGACTATAATATATGTCCGACTTATCCAATCCAACTTATCCGATTAATTTAACATGGAACTAGATACAAATCAAACCAAACCAACTAAATGTGTCCGACTTATCGAGAATTCCGACTTGTCCGTAATCCGACTTACTGAGAGTTGACTGTAGTTATATTGTATTGAATATGTCACTAATAAGTTATTAGTAATACCATATATATTTAGCTTTACCTATACTCTTATTCTGGATTCATTGTTTCTACCTTTTTTAATCTACTATAATTTGATTATATTATTATTAACTCTTATTCAATGTTGATCAAATTCAATTAAAATATATTTGTTTCTAGAAATTTATAAAATTCCTACAGAATTTCGTAGTGTTTTTTTGGTGTGAAATCAGATTGCTATATGATAAGAGAGTTACTGTATTGTTATAAGCTATACAGTTATGGTCTTTGACTTAGGAATTTGTGAACTAGGACTTAGGGATTTGTGAATTTCCTAATACCGTAGAGATGGACATTTACTGATTTGTTCATAGCATAGATATGAATAACAATTATAAAAAATTAGAATAAAAATAGAAATATTACTTAGGATTGAAATATTTAAATATTATAGTGTAAATTACTAAATATATAAGTTACAAATTAATAATTACATGATTAATGAAAATATATATATATATATATATATATATATAGGGTATTATAAGATATGAGAAGATATTTTGAATAATACCCTCACAAGGGTAAAACGGAACAATAAAATAAATAACACAAAACAATAAAATAAATGTATCATAAACATACTATCAGAATATATTAAATAAAAATATTAGTGTTAATTAGAGTTTAAATAATAGTATAGCCTAGTAGGAAAGCACAACTGTGATATGATCTTACGCAAACATACATGATCATATAGTTGACATTAAATAACACATTAAATAATACATTATACTATAATTTATATAATATTAGTATCCTTACAAGGTATTATAACGTATACATACATACATACATACACACACGCATATATATATATATAAGTGTTATTATAATACCACATGTATACTATACTATTTACTTACATAATTATATTACCACATATTTGTATACCCTACATTTGAATAGTATAGAATACCAGGATCATATTACTTATTTTTATTTATTTGTAATGGTTTATTGACTACAAAATCACGTGGTGGTTATGGGCGTCATGAGAAGGAAGGTTATGGGCATTATGAGAAGGAAAGTTATTATATTAAGTATTAAGTATTAGTGTTAGTAGTCGCGTAGTTAAGCCAGCCATGTATAGTTAAATGGAGTCGGTGTCAAAATGGAAAATAGTTATAAAATAAAAAACCTTCTGATTCACGCTATATTGCATTAATTTCTTCGAGTTTATTAATATTGAATATATTTATTAGAATATTGTATATACTGACTATAGTATACTATAGATTATAGTATACTGTAGTATACTTTTTATGTATACCACAATTATATTAAACTATATGGCCATCGTAAACATAAATATATATAGGATATAGCCTTCATACTCGTATTTCGAATATAGAAATATATACAGAAGTTTGGGTATAATAAGTAAGTTTCTAATTATTTATACGTATGAATAAGCATTGCATGTCTTATATTACACATGTCCGCATTTATTTCATTATTTCCACGATAGACTGTAAACACTATAATCGTACACGTTGTATGATATGTATTAGTATCAATATTAATCTACATACGATTATGTATTCCGGCAGTGTTTGAATTGTTAAATGAAATACCGTAAATATGGGGAATAAGTATACAGATTATTATCAGAGTAACAATGAAGTGCATGTATACGAGGATACATAGTTTTCTCAAACATACAGGATATTGAATTGTTGTTATTGTTATTATTGTTATTTTTATTGTAATTTTTATTGTTATTTTTGTTATTGTTATTGTTATTTGGTGGAGTCCTTTCATCTCATACAGGAACTTAGATGAAGTTTTCACTTATAACCATATATGGCTCTAATGTCCCTTCGAAGCCGCTATATTGTTAAGGCATCCGTGGTTTTACGAGAGCCGATCATTTAGTTATACATAATTATATAAGATCACTTCTAAATATTATTTTAACATCTATTTTATTAAATTAATATTTATATGATGAAAACTAAGTGTTCATTACTAATATATTACAAAGCAAAATGATATGTTGGTTTTAAATGCTTTACATATCTATGAGGTGAGTAAAAACTTTTACTTTAGTCGAGATCTCACTCGACCAGATCTTGAAATTGCTTTCCATCCTTCTCTGTCCAACATCAGTATTCTTAATTCGTCTTATTCAAAATCGCAGTCGTTCTTTAAGATATCTATGAATATCTTGGGTTATCTCCCTCCGTTTCGTATGCCGTTCTTTGCCTTTCATAAAATTAAGTTATGCGCTAATTCGTCAGTTGCATTATGAAGTAACCTGCTAGTCGCAATCTTCTTTGTATTATCACCTCAGAGATATTTGACATTCCCCTGTACAGTTGTGTATTGGTGACCTTATCTTTCCATGATATATTTGAGGCCATTCTAAGTAACCTGGTATAAAAAACATCGATTTGCTTACGCATTGTGGAGTCGATTGTCCAGTATTCGCTACCATAGATTAATATATGTTCGATTGTAGCTTTGAAAGTTCTTATTTTCAGACTGTTTTTCATTTTGGAGTTCCAGATTTATTTCATCTTGTATATTGCTGACCATGATAAAGCTTTGCGAATTTCAAAATGTAATTTACTAGAACAATGAAAATATTGTTATATGCAAATCGTGTCAAACCCAAATCTATTTCAGTGATTTCGATACTACTGCTATAAGTGGTTAACTATTAATTACGTTGCGTAGATAGGGAGTGTTATATCTTTACTTTACAACATTTTTTAATTATCATAGTCATATAATATATGACTCATATATATATCATCGATATAAAGAAAGTGGATAAGCAATTGACGCAGGCAATGCATGTAAAAGATAGATACGCGAATGGCACTTTTATCGATAAATAAACAATATGGCATCAGTGATTTTGATTGAATATTAGTCATATTATATATGTCAAATATTCAAAGAGTAGGCTTTTCGTCGAAATCGATTAAAGTGACTTCTATCTATATCAATGGATTTAGATTATAAATATCAATAAAATATTATATCTTCAATTAAAATACACAACATTACGAGGAATGTTGATATGATGTATTTTAAATATATAATTTTATTTTTAGTATAGATAGTATATTAAAAGTGGTAGTAATCAATATATATATATATATAAGATTAATAAATAAATAATATTAATTTAAAATTTAGTGGGTATTTAGTAGTGGGTTTCGACTGCAGCGCCTCTATCTCAAATTACCATACACTACATTCAATTGCTTATCCACTTTCTTTATATCGATGATATATATATATATATCGATATTAATATTTATTAATTAGTTATACATTTTAACTATGATTATATTCATATATTTATATATATATATATATATATATATATATATATATATATATATATATATATATAATTTATACTGTGGTCACAGTGGTACCCTTTTTAAATATATGAATATATTATATCACATAACTTATATCATATAATATATGATATAAGCCATGTATCCGTACAGAGCCCATATTAACAGTGTCTTACACTGTCAGGAATTGCGGGATTGAAAAAACAAGTCATGGTCAGCCTGATGCTGTAATATAACATCATGTTAAACGTGGTTACCATGACTATCATGATGGTGGTATGTATAAGGAGTATGGACGCTGGAACAATGTTGTATGTAGGGGGGACCAACCAATAAAAATAAATGTTGTGGTAAAAGTGGGGGGGCAATACATAGGAGGTCCCCTTAGATTTTTAAGTGGGGGGGACATATCCCCCGTCCCCCTTGTTGCAGCGCCCCTAATAAGGAGGTGTGGCTTATATGATTATCATATATTTAATTTATTTTTAATATATTTAATATATGATAATCATATAAGCCACACCTCCTTATTAGGGGCGCTGCAACAAGGGGGACGGAGATATGTCCCCCCCACTTAATATAATATTATTATAATAATTATTATAATAAATATTAATTCCGTGGTCATTGTAGTGTCCAATGTGGTGGATATTTTATATTATATCATTATGATATAATTATGATATTATTATAATATAATAATTATATCATAATGATATAATATAAAATATCCACCACATTGGACACTACAATGACCACGGAATTAATATTTTCTTAATAATAAATATATATAACTAACCATTTTCACCTATTTCTTTATTTATTCGCTCAGTCAAATATGAATTTGTTTCACTTTTAATTTTATTTATTGAATCGATAAATTTATCAATTCCTTTTTCAACGTTACATGTAAATATTTTATTATCACCATTAGAGTAATTTATCGATATTGATATTGTATCCATTATTATAAAATAATTAAAATTATATAAGACTTATAAATATATCTATTACTAAATGATTAAATATAATATAATATTTTCAAAAATTAAATTAAATAAATTTTAAATATTTTTGAAAAATGCCAAAAATAATAAGATATTTTTGTATTTATTTTGAATTAAAATTATAAATTCATGTTCATGATATATTCCGTTTAAATAGGGGTTTTAATCCGAGAAGATTATTTCATAGCAATTCTGAAAATATAATTTCTATGGTAATTTAGAATTAAGAATTGTATAGAATAATAATTAACACATATATTATAATAGACTATTGAATCGTAATGTAAACATTTTTAAATAATCATTATTATAATAAATTATTAAATAATAATAAAATTTATTATAAATTAATATATTTATTTTTAAATAATTTAATCTTATTTATAACTAAATTGTAAGCTAATATTATATTTAATATAATAATTATTAGTAAATAACATAATGTAGAATGTAGTGTTATTAATAAGTTTAAATGTTGTGTTATGGGGAATCATTAAATATGGCACATTTGACATTCAATGAATGATTCATTAACCACAGACATCACCGCGCGTCGTTAACAATTTCGTTAAAAATTGTATTTTATTTAATAGTATATATATATATAATCAAATATTATTTGTGAGTTATTTGGTCTAATTGGTTTAGTTTTGTTCTACTTGGTTTTTTTACCTGCATTGCATCACAAAATGAGCCTATACAAATTCAACTCGTCCTTTTTAATCGTAATCCCTCATCATATAAGTCATATTTGAATCTTATACATACAAAATGTTTTATGATAAACATACAAACACAATTGATTAAATACGTAGTTATTAACGCGGCGTTAATTATTACGTACTTAATCAATTGTGTGTGTATGTTTATCATAAAATATTGTTAATAACGCCACTCACGACTGTGGTTATAGATTAACAAATGTAAAATTTAATATGATTCATAACCTGTGTTATAGAGTGTATACTATACACTGTATATAATATATCATAACAATTACAGAACGTATAATTATTATAATAATATGATATTAAATATAGGTTCGTAATGTTCTTGATTAAATAATCTATTTTTAAAGTAACGATTGATATATAAATATTATATATTTATTATATAATTATTATTATATTTAAAAATAAATGCAAATAGGTTGAAATTAGAATCCCCGCAACAATAAAATATCAGCACATAATATCATTAGTATTTTGTCAATTATAGTTACTAGCATAGTACCTACTAATAGTAATTCGGTGCCATATATTTAATTTTCGCGCTTGTTCTAATCTCAATCTAATTATATATATATATATATATGTTGTAATGTACCGACTTCCTCCTGTAACCCTTTAACCATACTAAGTCTTGTTCAAATAATAGACAATCGATCAGAAACCACCTACTAAATATAAGTAGGGGTCCGAACCCCACCCCAAATTTAATGTCAATAAATATCATAGAAAAGAAATTATTTAAAAACAACAACAAATAATCTACGTCGGGATGCTTTACACTTTTTGACTAGTAGAAATATATCAAAGAACTGATATGGTAACTGATAACAAACAAAAATAACGATTATATTATTGTAGAATCAGTATTTTGTCAATAACATATTTAGTTAGACTTGCACATTTATTTGAACTAATGAAATTAATATCTTAATTGCTCTAAGAAATAAATAATATAATACATTATTCACATGACATGGTTACAAGTTGACATTTGTATCCATTATATTAATTCGTCCTTCTATACAAAATTTTGATACCTACTTTATATATATGTATTTGATAACTCTTTGTTTTTGATAATTCCGGAAATGTTGTGAAAAATTTGAATCATTTTTAAAATTATATATTCTATTATAGGTTCACATTTGTAAAAAATGTCCATAATTTCCAAATACATGTAGTTATCAAATAAATATATATAAAGTAGATATCACATTTTTTTATGTTCGATATAGATAATAAATTTTCATTAATATGTTATATTGTTATATATTTTTTCAATTATTAAAATATATGTTGTTAATAAAATTAATTAATTAAAATAAAAAATCACTACGACATATATTTATTTTGAATGTATATATATATATATATAATATATATATGTTGTAAGGTATATTATTAGTATTATACAAGTGTGTGCACTGTAGCGTATCATATGCATTCCTATTTCCATTGTTGATATGCATGAATGATTTGATAAAAGTCATATCCTAAATTCAACAAGTCACTTCTAGAAATACAGTCAGTACTTAAACATCTATATTAGATATATAAAACAAGCGTAGCGCATATAACATTGGTGACAGCGGTATCCAGTGCTGACTAGGACCAGTGGCTAGAGGAAGAAATTGAAATACAACATAGGATAACAGGTTTGTGTATTGATATTGTTACTTTGCATACACTTGTATAATAAAATATTATTTTAGATAATAAAATATTATTTTTAAAATAATATTTTTAGTTTATTTACGTAATTAAACATAGTTATAAGAGGGATATAGAAGATATGGGAGAAGATAGTAAGCCAGTAGGTAGACCTGCTAAGAAAGATTTAGCATATGTTAAACTAGATTATTTTAATGAGGGTACAGATGCTGGTGAGTGGATTGCAAGAGCTGAGGAATGTGTAGATTTATTGGGGCATAAGGGTGAGGATGCGGCAGGGTATATTTTATATCATATAAGAGGTGGTGCAAAATTAGAATTATCAATGTTAGGCAATAAACTTTTAAATAAAGAGCATATATTTAATAGTTTAAGGGAGAGATGTAGTAGTAGGAGGTCACGGGGTGAGAGGTTACATGATTTAGTTGATAGGAAACAACGAGAAGGGGAGAATATTACTATGTTTATAGATGCTATATTAAAATTAGGGTTAAGTTTGAAAGAGGATGTAGATGGGTGGGAGGGGCTAATGACAGATTCATTCAAAACAAATGTATTTGACTGCGAATTACGGCAATATTTATTAATATCAGGAAAAAAAAAAAGTTTTTCTGAAATACGCTCAATGACGAGGGAGTTTGAATCTATGAGTAATGTGAAGGAGGGTGGTATATGCTATAAGATAGAAACTAATAAAGTAATAGGTGAAGTAACTAATAGAGGGAATGATGGTAGTAGGTTGGAGGAACGTATACAAATATTAGAGAGGAGGAATACTGAGTTGGAAGGTAGATTAAGAGGTAACTGGACAGACAGAGTTAGATGTTTTACATGTGGAGGGGAAGGGCATACTAGTAGATGGTGTAGGAATAGGAATTTAAACCGCCAACCTTTCCAGTAGATCAGGCAACTAGGAAAGGGGCGAATGCCTGGAAAATAAAGGGGGGTACAAGGGAAATAGGTAATAATAATAGGTTAATAGGAAGATGTCCTAGGGAAAAGGTAGTAATAAATCGGATGGTAGTTGAATGTTTAATAGATACAGGTAGTCAGGTTTCAGTGATATCAGAGGGGATGGTAAGGTCATTAGACTTGAAAGTAATACCTGTAAACCCAAAAGTTGATTTAAAAACAGCAAATGGCACTAAATTAGACTATAGGGGACAAGTAATAACGGATATTATATTATGGGGTAAGAAGAGTGAGAAGGTAGGTGTCATAGTAACTAATATTAAGGGATTGTTTATAATAGGTATGAATATTTTACAGACTTATGGGGTTATATCGATTACTGGAGTGAGTAGGGGAATTCATATAAGAAGTAGGGTATCAAATGGAATAAGTAGTGTTAGTATTAATAATGAGGAGATAGTAAAAGTTTATATAGGGTGTAAAAATAGAATTTTTAAGGAGAGCATAGAAAAATTAACTTATAAATATAGAAAAATATTTTTTTTAAATAATGATAGATTAGCTTCTGCTAAAGTAGGATTACACAGTATTAGAACAATAGACAAAATACCGGTCGCTCAACCTTATAGACGAATAATACCTTCCCAGGTAGAGGCAGTGAAGAATCAGATTGTTAAGTGGGAGATGGGAGGGGTAATAGTTAAGTCCAATAGTGAATATGCAAGTCCACTAGTGGTAGTAAAAAAGGGTACAGGAGAAATTAGATTATGTGTAGACTATAGGCAGCTGAATAATAAGACTATTAAGGATGCATATCCAATTCCTAGGATAGATGATTCATTAGAGGCACTAGGGGGAGCTAAAGTATTTTCGTCTTTCGATTTAAAGTCAGCATATCACCAGATAAAAATAGTAAAAGAGGATCAATTTAAAACAGCATTCAGTTCCCCGTGGGGACTCTACGAGTTTACTAGAATGCCATTTGGTTTAACCAATGCTCCAGCTACATTTCAGAGAGTAATATCAAACTTATTTAGATCAGAGATGTATAAATTTGTAGTATGTTATTTAGATGATATATTAGTTTATTCTAAGACATGGAAGGAACATTTAGGACATATTGAAGTTGTTATGATGAGGTTGGAAGAAGCTGGATTTCAGTTAAATACAGGGAAATGTAGATTATTTATAAATGAAATACATTTTCTAGGCTTTAAGATATCAGATAAAGGGATAGGAACGATACCGGATAAGATTAAGACGATAATAGAGTGGAAAAGGCCAAAGAACTTGAAGGAGTTAAGGTCATTATTGGGTGTAGGATCATATTATCGTAGGTTTATAGAAGGATATACTAAGATTGTACATCCATTATTAAAATTAACGAAATCTGAGGCAGGGGTAGGTAGTATAAGTAAGAGAATGAGTAGACGGGTAAATATTAAGTGGGATGATGACTGTGAAAGAGCGATGCAGAAGATAAAAGATAAGTTAAGTAGTGCACCAATATTAGCATTACCTAGATTCGAGGAAGCATTCATATTAGAGACAGATGCATCACATATTGGTTTAGGTGCTGTTCTTAGCCAGGTGATAGATGGGGAGAGGAAGGTAATTGCATATGCTAGTAGATCATTAAAGGCAGGAGAAGAAAATCAAGCTAATTACTCGGATAAGAAACTAGAGTTTCTTGCCGTAGTATGGGCGGTAACTGATAAATTTAAACATTACTTAATGGGGGCTAAACAGTGTACAATATTTACAGATAATAGCGCTGTAGCGTGTATAGAAAATAAGAAACAGTTAACAGCTTTAGAGCAGAGGTGGGTATCAAGACTAGCGCCATTTCCAATACGTTTTAAATATAGAACAGGTAGTACAAATATAGTAGCAGATGCGTTATCTAGGAGATGTGAGGAGAATAATGAGGTAGAAGGGGATGATTTCAAAAGATTATATGAGGATGATCTAGAGATCAATGATATTAGTATAATAGCAGGCATAGAGGAAGGGAAGATAAGGGAGATGCAAATGGAGGAGCATAGGTTAAAAGAGATAATAAAACATTTAGAAAGTGGGTCAATAAATAATGATAACTACATAATAGAAGAAGGAGTTCTATATAAGAATAGAAAAATGGTGATAAGGTATTGGTAGTTCCACGTGAGTTAATTAGGGAGATCTTACAAGGGGTACACGATGCCAATGGTCACCAGGGTATAGATAGAACGGTAGCGAGAATCAGTCTAAAGTATACCTGGGTAGGTAGATATAGAGATATTAAGGAGTATATAGATAAGTGCGAAATATGTCAAGTATCTAAGGGAGGGGGTAGAAATCCTAAAATAGATATGGGATATTTAGGTGCAACTAGACCATTGGAGTTAGTGTTTCTAGACTTCGTTAATATTGATAAATCCTCAGATGGAAGAGAGAGTATATTAGTAATGACCGATTCATATACTAAGTTTACTAGAGCTATTCCTACTAGAAATCAGTTAGCAATTACGGTAGCTAAGATATTAATGAATGAGTGGATCTATTGTTATGGGACTCCGGAGAGAATACATACCGACCAAGGACGTAATTTTCAAGCGGAAGTAGTTAGGGAAATATGTAAGTTATTTAATATTAACCAAAGTAGGACTAGTCCTTATCATCCAGAAGGTAATGGACAATGCGAACGCATGAATAGATCTATTATTAATTTATTAAGAGTTTTGTGTACGGAAGAAAAGTCCAAATGGCCGATTCATTTACCCAAAATGATTCATGCGTATAATATTATGCCTCATGCGACAACAGGGTTTTCTCCATTTTTTTTAATGTTTGGACGTGAAGAAAAATTACCAGTGGATTTAAGATTAGAGAGGTATGGGAGAGGCACGGACAGTGATTGGTTATGGGAGACGAAGCAGAAAATGGGAGAAATCGGCAGTAAAGTAAAACATAGAATAGAATTAACTAGAAAAAAAATAAATGACAAAAAGAAAGAAGACGAATTAGAGGCTGGGACTATAGTTAGAATAAAAAAACGTAAATTAGGTAGACGGAAATTAGAAAATATTTGGGGTGAGGAAAAATGGGAAGTTGAAGGTAGAGTTAAAGGTACTTCTGCCTATAAAATTAAATTTGGCCAGACATGTAGGGTGGAAAATAGGATCAATTTAAGAGTAACCAAGGATTAAGGTTTAGTTTTAGTTATAGTTTAGGGTTGTGTAGGTTATACTTTTAGGTAATGGCATATATATTATGGGTAGTAATTTTGTTAAAAAAAAAAAAAAAATATATATATAATGTTTTTTATAAACAAATAGTGTGGTCACTATTTTTCTTAGGTAGTGGGTGGATGTTGTAAGGTATATTATTAGTATTATACAAGTGTGTGCACTGTAGCGTATCATATGCATTCCTATTTCCATTGTTGATATGCATGAATGATTTGATAAAAGTCATATCCTAAATTCAACAAGTCACTTCTAGAAATACAGTCAGTACTTAAACATCTATATTAGATATATAAAACAAGCGTAGCGCATATAACATATATATAATATATTATATATATATATAATATATATATATTATATATATATATAAATATATTTATATCCAGAGTATTCTTTTAAGTATTTATCTCAGTATATCAAAATTCATTTTTGAATATAAATAGGGGAGGCATACTTCATCATCCAGTATGGGATTTAGTTATAAAGAAGAGGATAAACAGTAGTTTTTAAATAGAACCAGATTTTATTGAATTTATAATACATTGTCAAGCTGAACAATGTAAACCTTCATACTTTATTGATGACAATAATTTGACTACAATTTAATTCGGTAAATTAGTGGAAAGCTTTAAAAATAGATGATGATTTTAAGAATTTAATGATATTATATAAATATAATTTAAATTTACGATTGCTTCATCTGTATCAGTAGATAGTATATTTAATACATTTGGAATAATAATAAATTATAAATAATTAAAAAATAATTAATACTGTCTAAGTTAAAGACAGTGTCTAAAGTACGTAAGTGCCTTACTAAAGACTACAAACTTGTTTATCTTTACAGAATTAAGAGATATATGTTATGATATATGATAATTTATTAATTTTTATTTAGTTTATTATTTTATTATCAAATTATAAATAAATATTAAATAAATATACAATACAATCTTATTTTTCATATATTTTATCTTTATTTAAATAAATCAATATTACTTTATATATAAATATAACAATTATAAAAATTAATTTTATATAGTATCATTGGTTTTTGCAGTTTTTACCGATTATTACTGGTTTACCATACATTAATTCGGAGATAGGTTTTTACAGTTTTTGTAATTTTTCCTTTTTAAAACATTGTTTTGCCAAAAATAGATAAATCCTTTATCTATCAGCCCTACAAAATAGTATCAACTTATGCTTAAATATATCTTTAAATTGTAAAAACCAGACATACAATTGTATTAATACAGTTTAAATAGATTTAATATAGATAACATATATTATAATATATAATCAAATATTTCAAATATATAAAAGAAATAATAAATATTATAAATATGATTTTATATTAAAAATCCGTAAATAATGATAAACATGTATATTTCCAATTCTCTCCTATTGATATCCTCTTCAGTTTTTTAAATCTTCGTTATCATATAATTAGATATTGTAAAAGTAAGCTGCTTCTAAATTTCTACATATTATAGTTACATTATTAGTGTATACATTATTTATCACAAACATACATATCATTTCATATGTATTTATAATATAAGTAATATATATATATATATATATATATATATATATATATATATATATACACATATAAGATAGTTCATTTATTTTGCCCACATTATTTTATATTTATTCTGCATTTCTTTTGTTTTTAAATAATTTGTTTTATTGGTTTTATTGGCTATAGCCTAGAAATTATAATTTGTGAGACCCAGGTATATTTTTATAATGAAGTATTTTATTGTGGTATTCATTGAGTTAATAATATTAACTTTTACCCTTACTAAATGTACTATTATAATGATAACACGCATGTACACATTGCAGGATAACGGGCTGCCTCCATACATGCAAACTGTGGTACAGTGGTATAAACAATGGTGCCAGTACGAGAAGCAAATCTTTGTTATGGTTAACCTCATTCTCCACCACTAGTAACCATATTAACCATCGTATAGATTAGTGAACTGTTGTTTCTCCCACTATCTTAGGCGATTGCTATTTTTATTAAATTATTCCGTCTTTTTATCCCTTTTTACGAAATGTACATTTCATTATAAATTGTATTAAATAGGAATTAATATATTGATATTTGAATATAATCTCATAAGATGCTACTATTTATATATATAGATGGGCATTTATGACTAACATTAAATTCAATTACACACTTTTAATAATAGGTAATCACATAATTTTTTTTCTATAGTTAAATAATATATTATTCTATTATGAAATAGTTTTTTATTACATATCCATTCAAATATCATATATGTTCTATTTATCATTAATAAACAAAGAAAAGTAAAAAGTATTACATTATTCAGCCTATTATATTGTCTACTTATCTTGAAAATTTCAATTCTTTATTTCCATTATTCAATGAGATATTGCATTTTGAGTGAGAGTAATACATGAAAACATTATTTTGTTTAAAAGGCATTTAAAACTTATTACAATAACATTTTGAATTACCATTTATAAAATGATATTACATAAATATATGTAATTGTATAATATAGAATACATAAAATTGATGATATGAAAAATATTTATATATATTTAATAAATATTATTTATGTTATATGAATAATATATATGTATAATAAATACATTATAATCCATTTTTTTATAAATTAATTATAATATATTTTTATATATCAAAAATTTCTTTTGATCTAAAATGCTTGCATTTAATTGGGAAATACTTGTATCATACAAAAAATACCTCTATAGTATAAACTAAATTGTAAACAAACAAAATATTTATTTTCAAAATTGATAAATAAATCACAAAGTTATACATCATTTAACCAACTATTTTGTAAGTATTACTGTTAATTTAAATTATTTATTCAATTGATTCTTCCGATAAAGTACTCTTTTTATGTACTTATATGGCGATTTGAAGTATACTTTATAGCTCAAATGATAAATATTTGATTATTTTATTTCTAACATAATTTAAATATTTTTTAAATAATAATTCTGAAGGACGTATCTCCCTCCCCTTAGCTGATAAATCAAAGATTACTAATAAATCATCACTAATTGTAGAAATTAAATGAATCGGACGAAGAGGCCTTAATGAACATGATGCACTTCAAGTTAGATGACAATAAACCCCCGTCGATATTCCAGTGCCAGATCCGGCTGTTCACTAAATGGTTTGCTGAATAATACAAATTTATTTATATTTGTTATATTTATTTATTTTAGCAAATCTATTATCTATAATATATATCCTAATCTATTCTCATTATCTATGTTATTTATTATTAAATATCTCTATTGTATCTATTTATTACACACTATCATATTATATTATATAGAAATATTACTATTTAATTTAATTCCAAGTTAATAAACAATAATAATTTATAAATAATTTACATTCTATCTACTAATAATAATATTAGTACTATTCATTTTTTATATTATTATTTAACTATTATTGTTAATTTTATTACTAAAATTGCTAAATTCAAACTTAATATTCTAACTACACATTAGAGAGTATTACTACGATACTAAATAATCATCACCTAACGATATTATGATTGACGTTCTATTATGATTGGTAGGTTAACTAATTGGAATAAAGATCAAAGAGCCCAGCTCGTGCAAATCCTCGAAACCATCGATCCCCATATCATGCATTCTGACACGGAATATGAATTTTAGAATCTCATTCACATAAAATATCACAATAAATTTATCATAATTATATTTATTTTAATAAATATCGTGCGTATTAAATCTGTGTCGATGAAACAGTGGTGTAATATTCCGTAGTGATCATGAGCTGTGTGAATGTTGTAGGTGTAGTGTTCCGGGTTGTTCCACGTACTGTATATTGTATTGGAGGAATTAGTATTACAAATAGAGTGAATAGAGGAGAAATAGAATTAAAATAGATTTCATATAACTGATAATAATGATAGTACAATATTTATATCTTGCATTATGTGTAGGTTAAAAGAATAGGAATTTATCATAATGACCTTCATGTTATGAAATAATTATTTGGAGATGATAGTTGTTGAATTAATTGCTTTCATTGTAGATATAAGTTATAAATTACATTGCAGTTTAAGTTGGGGTAGGGGGTTTCTTTTATCATTACAATAGCGTGGGTATATTTGGGTATTTACATGTAAATAGATGTGAGTTTTCTCACATTAAATTATTTGGCCTTATAAATTATTTACCTTTAATATCTAGAATATTTTCACATCTAAACACTAAATTGTTCTCATTTTATATATTTTAATATTTAATATGTTGAAAATTAATAATAATTGACATGAATTTTAATCAATTATTTATACATAAGATATTGCCAAATAAAATCTATTTAATATAATAATTACAAAATAAGATAAATTATATAACAATATATATTAATTATTTTAGAATAACATATTAATTCTTTATATATTATATTAAATATGAATTCTGTATTATATTAAAGAGAGTTATTAAACAAAGTGCTTACAATTATTCTGAGTAAAATGGATTTGAAATTGACTATAATATATGCTATGTACTATATGAAACAATATCTGGATTTATGTATTATTTAATTTTTAATTTTAATAAATTAATACCATTAAATTTATTAACGTATAAACATAACTGTAGCTTCGTATTATTGTTAAGATACACTTGTATACATTATTTTAATTTTCTACATTTTTTTAAGATACATTTTTGATGGAATAATATTTACTATACAAAATAATATTTATTTTGTATATCAAATAAAATTCTAATGTAATGGAATAATATTTCTATTGTAAACATTTCATTATAATTGATTATTTAGGAAGAAATAAGTTAATAGATTAATATATAATGAATAATTGGTTATTTAATTTATTGCTGATAATAAAATGATATACATTTTATATTGATTAATATTACAACTATATATATATTATGTTAATTGTTATACAAACAATATACATATAATAGATTAGGTATGATATATTATAATTTGTTCAAATTATTATGTTTAAATTAAGTTTTATAAAAATGTTGAAATACACAATTAATTCTCACAGTATAATTCATGATTAAAATATAGAATTCCACTATAGATTTCATACTTAATTCAAAATATATCTAGTTGATTAAAATTTACAATAATAAAAATAAGTCTGGATAAGGTAAAAATCTATTAAATACTTTATTTTATATTATTTTAATAAGTTATATCATCTTTTTTAAGATATATACCAATGAAATATACATTATAATTTATTTAAAATATGTCTACGTATTTTTAGATTATATTATTTTATTATATTTAGAGTATATTATCGATTAAAAATACAATGAATATATATATATATATGTAAGTTAAATTAAACTACTTTACGCTTGGTACTAAATTAGAATAGAAATCCTCATAGTTCTAATCTGTAAGTTGAGGCTAGTGCAATTCACTGTTTTGTTATCATTAATTATATAAAGCACTATATATATATATATGTATGTATATATATATGTATATATATATTTATATATATATATATATATATAGTATATATAATTATTGTTTTAAATTTAAGATATTTGGATTTATGAAGCTTGATAATTTTGAATAAATGATAAACACATTCCAATGTTTTCATAGTTGTTTACATAATGTATATAACTCATATGTTAGAGATATAAGTTATAACAAGGCTTAATTAATGGATAGTTTGTGTTACAATATTAACTCTTAAATCTATAAAGTATATGGGTTTAACTTTAATTAATTAGCCAATCACAATACAGCACTCGTATCTCCAATGTAATGAAACACAATACTATTGCACTATAATCGATTGAGTATTAAAAAATAAGAGAATTCACTAAAGGATTTATAGAATGAACGCAATGATTGTAAGATGAGATGACACCCGCTTGACATTGAGTGACCTCTATTCTTCGTCGGAACTCATGCTGAGATGCTCAGTTTCCACCATGTCCACCGTACTGAACTGTATTCCGCTCTGAGACAACGACTTCTCGTAGCTAGTGGAAGCGAAGGCAACCGCGGGAGTGTACACGCCCCCTCTGGTGGTGGAAATGAGAGTTAAAATGGAGTGAGTTTTAGTACAAAATATTATATTATATATATATATATATATATATTATATATTTATTATCTTAATAAGTGATATAAGTTTGAGATTCGATTGAAGATTACAATTTCTGGTAGATATTTTTGTATATAATAACTGGCATGAAACATAAATTATTAACTTTATTCATAATATTGCATAGTAATTGTCCTCAAACTTATTCGCATAAGTATTAATTAAGATATTAATACAAATTTAAAAATAAAATAATAATTAGGATTATATATTATCTACCATGTCTTTTCTTTTCAGTAATTACTAGATCATTTAAATAACACCGATACAATTTCCCCAGTATCTGGATATCGTTCACTATTTTATTTCATGTATTTCGAAAAAATTATATTCCAGTTTACCGACTTATATAAAATAAAATTCCAAATAAAATCAATAGGGAATTGGGATAAAAAGGGATAAAATTAATAATACATTTTTTTTATAAATATTAATCTTTGATATATAAACTAAAACATAGTTACTTTTTATAAAATATACTAATACAGTTTATTGTTATTCACATATATAATCTGTAATATAGACTCTATATATTAGTAAATTAAATTATGAAAATAAAATAATTTAATGGTTATTATTTAAATATATATAATACACGAATTTGAATAATTGCATGAATTTACAATAAATCGTTCACTTTTTTGATACGTTCAAAATGCAGGAATCTAGATAGGCTTGATAATGACTAAAGAATTTATCAAATTAATTAATTATTTACAGTTAATATTAAAATAAAATATGTATAATAAAATGAAATAAATAATATATAATTTACTTGCACACGAAATTCGTTTTTTTCCAAATAAAAGTTGTTCATAATGTTTTTATCTACAATATATGAAAAATAATCTATTAACTGGTCTTTAAATAATGATTCTAATAGAAATATGATTTATAAAATAACACATTTTAAAGCACCAATAAGAAAATAAATTATGACAGTATAACGATAATACTAGTATAATATAACACATATAATATCATATTAGTTGTAACTATTTATCCATATATATATATATATATATATATATATATATATATATATATGGATAATATAACATTAACAATAATATATATAATATAATAAAATATTAAAAAGTAGAATAAATTCAATTACAATTTTAAATAGAATTAACTTATTTATAATTTATATTCTATTTACTCGGAATGATGTTTTTTTTATTAATCATACTCACCAATGTACGATACATTTTTTAATAATGCATATTTTACCTTCATATATAAAATTTAGTTAGAAAACACATTTATCATAATTAATATATATTTATATATATATATAAATATATTCATTCATATTTTAAATTATACATATAGCAGGAAAAATGTGTTTTTCTTTAAAAATAATTAATAAAATATATATATATATATATATGTATAAAAATGTTATAAAAATATATACACTAAAAATAATCAATAGTAAATATAATGTAAGTATTATTTATAGATTAAAAAATAATACAAATTAAAAGTATTTATAAAATTAGGTTAACAAAATTACCCATGACAAAATTGCCATTTTCCTATCTTTTACATGTAATCTCGTAAAGGTCGCATCCCCTCAAACATTATTACAATATTAATATTAATACAGAGTATTTATTATATATTATTAGTATATTTCAATTAGTCTGTTTTTAATGTTTTAAATAATATAATTGTTTCTTTACATAGAACATCAGAGTAAATGACATAATCAATATAATCATATTAATACTCAATCAATTAATAATATCTAATATCAAATATTAATGTTAAATGTTAAAAGTATGATATACTTTTATAATATTTGAGTATATATTATGTTTATACTATAAACTTTATAGTATATATTAATATATCTTATACATATCTGATAATATAAATGTATTACAATCATTAATATATTACATCAATTATACCATGATATAATATTAACCTATATACATTAATTAATATTATTATCACTATAATGAAATTTAACTATAAAGTAATCCACAATTATTCCGCAAGTCATCCGCTCAGATTAATTTGATCTTCATCTCGTATAAAATAAAATACATAACATTATTATATTAATAAATGGTAATAATATATATATACATATATATATATATATATATATTTATTACAAATATTTTTACTATAATATTATTTAACAACGCATTAAAGTCATCCCAGATTACTATTCACTATATTTATAAAATTACCTCTTCCAATATTACTTTACCTACAAATTACATCATTATATTATTAATCTTTAGATATATTTTAATAATTATAAACTAATGAATTTTTAAAAATTATTATTTTTCTTAATAAAACATAAAATAAATCCTATTTCAAATATAGATATTAAAAAACTGTTCATTTTGTACATTCATAAATACATTAACAATATTATAATTCTTCATACAATTGTGGTTCTATTTAAATAATAATTAAATATATTTGTAGTGTATTTTATTAAATACAACCATTAAATACAAATGCACTTTTTTAAGTTTTTTTAAGAAAAACTTTTTCCTGCTATAATTTAATTTAAAATTTGAATGTAATATATACATAATATGCATAGATCTAGAGAGAAATAGAGTAGTAAACAATGTATGTGACATGCAGACATACCGATCTAATTTGGACCCCTAAAAATGGCGGATTTGACCTATTTAAGCATAATCTAACTCGAAAGCGTATTTATCTTTATAATCTATTATTTATATGTGTATTATCTATACATTAATAAGTAAATATACTTTATATATACATCATATAAATAATTATTAATACAAATATAATATTTTACTCTATATTAAAATTAATTTGTAAATAAAATATAAACTATAGTTCAAATAGGTCAAATCCGCAATTTTGAGGTGACCAAAATAGATTGGATCTTTCCGCATTGGCTTACACAGCCAGGCATAGCGTATTACCACTCTATTTCTCTCTAGCTCTGTGATAATATGTATTATATGAATATATATAAAATGGAAATTGAAATTATTTATGATACATGTGTTTTCTAACTATACTTTATAAATGTGAAGTAAAAATATATATTATTATAAAAGTTATACGTTGAGATTGTTATTAGTAAACGCACATCATTCTGAGTAAATTAAGTATTAAAGTGTATGCTATTTAAAATTGTAATTGAATTTTTATTTATTATTTTACTTTTAATGTAATTATTATTCTACATTGATTATAGTTTATATATATTTATATTATTTTTAATGTTTTATTATATTTTATTTATATATATATATATACGGATAAATTAATAACTGGTTACAAATAATATATATTATATGTGTTATATTATACTATTATTATCGTTATACTCCTATAATTTATTTTCTTATTGGTATTTTATAATGTGTTATTTTATGAATCATATTTCTCATAAACATGATTTAAATCAAAATTAAAAGAATATTTTGTATATATTAAATATGTACAATAAATAATTTTTGAAAACAAAATTATTTGGAAACAATTAAATGTCTAGCTAAATAAAAATCCATCTTAGGTGGGAATGCTAATAATTAATATGGTAAATAATGGAAAAAGAAATATTAACAAAATAATTTATATAAATAAAATATATATATATATTAAATATATATATTAAATAAATAAATTATTAAAAATATATTAACGTAAATTAAATTAATTACAAATTACTAAATTTAAATTACGTTAAGTAATCTACAATGCATCTACTGCATACCGATACCTTATTGGTTGTAGGGTAAACAATGGAGGTATTGTTTAGGGGTTGATACTAACGTTGATGGCAGTTTGTTGAATTCTCGTAAGATGGTGAGAGCTGCGTGAATCATGTAAATGGGTGTGGCTTTGTATCCGGGATTAGGGCCGTCTAAAGCTGTCACCTGTCAGTCATTAGATTCAACGTAGAGTACATGTAGATTACGAATGTATAGGGAGAGGTAGTAAAGGAGATATTACAAAGAGGGTGAGGAGATGGAAAGATGGTGAATTCAGGAGATGGAGATATAGGCGATGAGGATGCAGTGGTAGATAAGGTTGTTAATAAAGATGTGAGAGAAGATAAAGACAAAGATAAGAACCGTGGAAGAGAGAGAGTGATAAGAGTGAAACTGTTATTAGTAAAGACAAATCTAAATATATGATTAGATGGAGGAAAGAGAGGGAGATAATAAAAAGGAGGTAGAGAGATATAGTTGTTAATGCGGACACAAATATAAAGGGACAAGGAGACGATAAGAGGCTGTAGTTACCGCGACTTTCATCTCGCTTCTGTCGGTGACCTCGGAGAGGTTAGCCTCCCGTTCAGATGTTCCCGTGGTAACAAAGAAGTGGGTACTCTTGCTGTGTTTTATCTGTGTGTGGTACAGGTGTGATGTTAATACATCACTTGGGAGGTGATGCGCGATGTATGTTGTAGTTATCATACAAATGTGTTATTTACGATGAAATGGTGTTAATATTATATTATTAAGAATGTTTACTACTTTTAAATACTAATAAATCCTTATTTCGTCTTTTTCTCTATGAATTTTTTATTTCAAATAATAAATGTATTTTATTTATTTAGGAATATTTATAAAGAAATATTTATCTATACAAAAAGTATCTATTGATTAGTTATATAAACATGTATAGATTACAGTTTTATAAGAAAACACAGTAGAATAAATGTTTAAATGATTAATAAAATGACATTTATGTTTTGTCATAAAATAGTATTAATTAATATAAATAATAATTAATTACTTAAATAATTAATTATTTGAGTGATTTCAAATATTTATAGCATTATCATGGGCAGAAATGCCTAAATGATGTTATCCTATATCCTATACTAAAACTACCACTACTAATTTTTTAAATGAAATATTCCAATAAATGAAATATTGTTATATTCATATTAGATATATGTATAATAATATATCATATACATACTAGTAATAAAGAATTATTTTCGGAATTGTGAGGTTTGGAAATATTACTAGGAAATAGGTTCTGTGGTATATTTGAATAATAATTTAATATGAATATTATTTTTTCCTAAATATTGAATTAATAGACGGAAGGATATTCAGAAGCTATAAGTAGCTTATATTAAGAATATCCTTATAACACAAATATAAAATATTGATGATATAATAATAATAAGGGTATACTACAAGATATTAATATTGAATATATAAAGTGCGAAGGAGGGGGGTGGTTAAAGGTAGGATATAGCCATTACATATATATATAATGTAAAACGCATTAAGCATAAGCCAGTGTAATTAGAGTGAGGTATTGAGATATACTCACTCCAATACACACTAATATAATACTAGCTTACTATGCATACGCTATACTATACTTGCCATGTTATATTATCTTAATTTGTTAAATAATAATAATAATATATAATAATCAGATTGGTTCGTCGTGATAAACGAGAATGAACCCAGGTAGATATAGAAGTTCATTGAACTTATCGAGATATCTACCTGTCAGCAAAAGTAATACATATATATACTATACTTTATGACATCTAAAGGTCTACATTACATGTAAAAGATAGGTAATGAAACTGTCTTCTAGCCTAGTAGTATGAGGATACCGATAACTTTTGAGATTGCGTAAACAATAATGTTAGTGTTTTTGATTACGAAGATAAAATTCATATTTATAAAACTTGGTATACAATTAATCTTGATACACTATTAATCTTGATACACTATTAATCTTGATACACTATTATCGTATATTAAGTATAAGATAATACAAAGTAGATCTAGTAAATTGTTACTTAACAAATAAAACATATATTTGTTTGCCTGTTTGTGAAACATAATTGTATCTATGCAGTATCTACAATTGTATAACATTATCTAATAGGCTAATATTGTATTATCTATATATTAGGTATATACTCTGAGAATGTTATAAAGATTAATAAAAGGAACAAAATCAATTGAGTTTTAGATATAGCACAATAATTACAAAACAAATTCCTGAGATATAAGCTTCTAAAGTATTATTATGTACTAAATTATAAAAAATGGGTATACTAAAAAGTGGATATCTTTAGCGATTGAGTATGAAATAACAAAATTTGAGGTTACTATGTAGATAACAGTTATATATATAAATATATGACTATCTCTAATACCCTGAGCTCTAATAGCCAGTATAAGGTGTACATTATTGAATATTAATCAATATTTCAAATATTTCACATACGTTTTTTTTACAGGCGTATGTTTATAATTCATAATTGAGGGAACTTTAGTTTCTTTTAAATGAAATATAATACATCATTTTAAAGATAAATATTTATAATGCATGTTTTAATAAAATATTTTGTTTGAATAAATTAAAAACGAATTTTAAATTAAAAACTTGACCTTAAAATACGATTACTATACTTTACTATACTATACTATAATATATGTACTCTATTATATAATATATAATTACACTCACTATACTAAACTCTATGCATACTACTATGTAAACTAGATAATGGATCACAGTAATAACACTACTCCATTGGTGTGGCATGGTACCGGATAGATAAGTTTTGTGAAAGGTACACTGCATATAATAAGGGGTATTAACAGTACGTAAAGACATGATATTATCATTACATAAAGTATGAATATAGAGTATTGTTATTTTTGTGGAGTGCTTTCATCCCATCCAGGAACTTAGAAGTTATCACTTATAACCACATAGTTCTAATGACCCTTCGAAAACGGGTATTCAGTACGCATATATATGTATGATGTATGATGTTATTAGGTTGTGAACCTACGAGGGGTGGATACATCTTTCAATAGCGCTAATAACCTAACCATCATAATCATTATCAATATCATTACCATAATAATCGTCATTACCATAATCATAATCATCATCATAATCATAATCATCATCATCATCATTATTATATCACGATATTCATATTTAAATGATATATTTTTACACGGGAGCGACTTCGAATGGACATTAGAGCTCTATGGTTATAAGTACAAAACTCATCTAAGATCCTGAATAGGATGAAAGAAATCCACTGAACATAAAATAACAGTATTATATTAGAATCTATCTTTAATAAGATGAAATATTAAGGTAATAGAAAATAATAAATAAATTATTTGATAGACTTATATCGTATCCCTATGCTTATACTAAATACTAATAGCTCTTGTAACCAATGTAAACAATGCGCTTCCACACCTAATGGCTAGTTCGTCGTAGTAACCATTTCACGAGTGGGTCCTACATCGCTGAACAGACCGCAGGAACAGAAACGCGGGTAGTTCTTCATGAAGGTACGACCGCACTGGAAACTGATGAGCACGTAGAACATCACCACTAGGGGCAGCATCATCAGCACCTCGTACCATTGGCCGATGCAGATGTACGGCTCGTAGTCAATCTGTTGACGGTGGCGGGGGTGAGGGTTTAGGGGTGTGGTGGAGGCGAGGGTAAATTGGTGTGGTGAGGGGTGTGGTGGGGTGAGGGTATAGGGGTGTGGTGGGACGAGTAAGGTTTGTAGGGATGCGATAGAGTGTGTAGGGTGGTGATAGGGTGTAATGGTATGGGTATGATAAGAAGCGAACTCCTAAATACAACAGTTGTTCGTGAACAATATAGGAAATTATGTTCATCATCACCATCACCATGTGCTCCCCCCTTACGACTATATCGTCACGGGTCTAACTAAGTAAGTAATAATAAAGATGTTTTGGTAATGGTGTTCATGGTTGTATATCAGGTGTATGTAGAGGTGCATATAGACGATCATGTAGGTGTGTGTGTGTATGGTTCTGCAGGGGTATGTGTACGTGTGTGTTTAAGAGAATCAATGGTTAATATCATTAGGTGGCTATTTATTATTTCTATATACAATGTGTAAATTATTCGTTTAACTTAATTAACATAATAATATAAACACATATGATGGGGACTAATGAAGTGTATTAATTATTATATTTGTATATTAATGCATTCAGTTAATTAAGGGTAGATGCAACCTCTGAAATTCAGAAAAAATTGTGTTTCAAATTTGTATCTATAAAATATTATTATAATATTAAATATTATATTTAAAATGATATATAAATTATGTGTTTGGTAAAATATAACTATAAAATAAACACTTTTAAAAGTATATAATTTAAATAAATTATAATAATAATTAATACAAAAATTAATTAATTTTATAGACGTCATAATCTAATGAATTTATATAATTTTTAGAATTTTAAAAGCTAAAATAAAGAATATTATATATACATTTATATAATCAATATTCATAGGTGGCTATTTATTTATAATAACATAATATGATAAGCTATCAGCTATATATTTTTCATACATTTTTCATAATGATATTGTAAATATTTAGAATGAATTTGCTAGGAATAATAATTTTTACTAATTTCACACATTATAAACTATCATGTACTTCAATAATGCTTTAAATGAATTCTATGAAAATTTCAGATAATATAGAATATATATAACTACATAATATTTAAATTTTTTAATTTAATAATTAGTAAATTTTAAAATATTCATAATTTTATCTTTTATTTTCAAAATAATAATAATATTTAATAGTTAAACATAATATTATATTAAATATTTTCATTTATATTCTATAAATAATGCAATTATTATAGATCTATATAATACCTATCATTATGTTAATTATAATATTTAATAAATAATTAAAAAAAGTTAATACACTTTTAGTAGACCACTATTGTTCCTATTAAATAATATAAAAATCTATTTATAGAACAGAGGTCACACCTAGCCTTAATGTATAGAGGATATTAATGCTTCATTGACACATAACTCAGTAGTAGAATGTACTTATTTGATAACAACACAATAATTGAATAGACTGTCATAGGTCAGAATCTAGGACGCATGGCTAGATAGAACTAGATGTACATCATCATGTGATCTATGAAAGTAATAAATTGTGTGAGTATGTTTGATTAATTGTTTGTTGGTGTGTATGACTGGCATGTCATGATATGCCTTATCATATATGGCTTATTATTGAACATTTATTTATAGAAATTATATTATTTCAAAATGTATATTATAACGTTGATATTATGAAACAAAATATTATATATACATATAATCTACCTTTTTAAATAAATAAAACATAAATACACATGTCAAAAAGTAAAACACTGATAATAATTGATTATTTACCACTATATATAATATATATTAATACCCTATTTAATATTGTATACAAATAGACAGAGACAATAAGAGATTTACATTAAAATATACCACATACTACCTGAATGTAATCAATATGATGTAATAGCATTATGATGTAATACGAGGCATCATTATGTAATACCTCATCACGTGATACTTATGCAATACCACATGTTTATGATGTAATACCAAGATATATTATACCTGTGGATACAATATCACATGTTGATAATGCAATACTAAGTTATATCATACAATATCTGGCCGTGCAATATCAATCACTATGATGCAATACTTCACATCGATGATGCAATACTTCATATCGATGATGCAATACAAAGTGATATGATGCAATAACAAGCTATGTGATGATGCAATACCAAGTTATGCTATGAGGCAATACCAAGCTATGCGATGATGCAATAGCACTGAGCTCCACGACGATGTGCTGCACACTAACAGGCTGTATTTTGTTAGTTTCGTAGTTGTTGCGCTGAGTCCTGTAAACTACAGACCTGTCACTGCCCATGAAGGTGAGGCAGTAGCTCTTCAGCAATGGGTTGTAGTACAATGAACTGTTGGTGGTAGTGGTAGTGGTGGTGGTGAGGGTAGTGATGATGGTGGTGGTGGTTATGGTGGTGAGGTGATATGTATATGTGTGTATATATATATATATATATATATATATATATATATATATTTATATATATATATATATATATATATATATATGTGATATATATATATATATGCGATATATATAAATACAGATAAGGGCCAGTATTGAATATAAATATATATACTAGAAAATGATACATTATTTTAGTAACTTTATAGAATAGATACTGCTATTGATAGTTTTCGAGACTTCATAATAGATACTGATATCATCTAGTATTCCGCTATTTCAATGTTTGATTATAAAGACATCAGCTATTTATATTGACTTATCACTAGGTGTGCTGATCTAAAACTTGCACTCCATAAGGGACTGACAATACTGAACTCTATCACTGGTCAGATATCATCCTTGATAATAGTTAGTCACTATATAGTATGCACTATATAGTATGCACTATATGTATATACTATATGTAAATACTATATACATACTATATAGATGTAGGTAAGAACATAGCTTTAATTTTAGTGGCCAGAATAATACATTTGCGCAATAGTGCATTTGTAATTTTAACATTTACAATATTGATATTCATATTCAATAACAAGCTAATCTATAGAATCAACAGTGCTAGAGGTCAAGGTTCATTATGATTATTTACACAGCTTGTTCCCATGACTACAAATACAATAAAACAACATATGCATATGTATCTCTAATGAATTAAATAGATGCTGTAATTATATGATTATGTCATAAGGAATCAATCAATCATGGATAGGTACTCTCATATAGATGCACACACACACACACACACACACATAATGAGAATATATATCCCTAGCATGTGTTTGTGTATTGAACACACTCATCCGGTATTGACAATGTAATACTTAATCCACTACAGTGTATTATATACCTCAGTTCTGATCATTAATGATTAGCTATGTATGGGTTGTTCACTCATTCATTTGTATTCAAATAATATATATGATGATATATTTAACTTTCATATACACATATATATGTGTATGTGAATACAGTCCTAGTATAGGAGATACTAGAATGCTAAACTGTTTAATCGCCCTGTTTGCATTCTTAGGAATCACTTCCCTCTCTTTTCTCATGGAGGTAAGTTCATCACTTCGCATGAAGCTGTCAATCAAAGAGTTCCAGGTTCCGTTGTTAGTTACCATACCCTATAGGTGCAGGCAGATGGTAATGTAGGGGTGGGGTTAGGGGTGAAGTAGGCATGGTGTAGGGGGTATTGTAGGGGTGGTAAGGTAGGGTTTGATGTAGGGGTAATGTAGGGGGTAATATAGGGGTGATGTATGGGTATTATAGGGGTAGTGTATATCTCACTGTAGGCATGATATAGATTCTACATTGTAGAGGGTACTGTAACATAACATATAATAGAGATGATGAAAGATAAATTATATAAAATAGAAAGAAAGTTGATGCATTATAAAATATAGAATGCAGGATAAGATGGAGGAAATGATGCAATATATGATGCAATAGATGATTCAATATAGTACCACTCAACCTTACTATTCTTCATCTTTATGTATGATTCAACAAAATACGGAGTCCCGATATCTACAACAAAAGAGATTATGTAATAAGGAATTGCCACTATTAACGCTACAATAATGTAGTCAAATAAGATATATCACTCCCTATCCCTATAGAGTAAACCACCTCCGCTACTTTCAGTAGTATCACTACTGAAATAGATTTAGGTTTGACACTGTTTATATAAAATGCAATGTTCTATTAAATTACTTGAAATATAAGTTAGAATTTACTCGCCATATATAAATATATATATATATATATATATATATATATATATTTATATCATTTAAAACCAAACTATCATATTTATTTGTTATATATTAGAAATGAACACTTAGTTTTCATCATATAAATAATAATTTATGTTGGTGGTGTTCATATTTAGAGTAAAAAATATAATTACACGATTTGGCATACATGTTATATCTTTCCTTAGGCAAATCTTTGCCATAGTTATAATAGTGAATACATCGATCACTTCATTGTGTATAACATTCAAGGGAACTATGTTAAATTATTCCATTAAGGGTACGAGCGCCACTCTGTCTATAAATAGATTTTAACATGTAGGAGATAGGGAATTGGTACGTGTTTTAAAAACCCTAAGACTTTTTATACAATATAGTTATACATTTAATTTATTTTATTGTGTTGAGTTTATTCTATTCTATTTGAAAACAGTGAAACATTTTTTATTTCAAGTACCAATCATAAAATATTTATGTTTTATAAAACTTATTATTTTTAATTTTGTATGTTAATTTATTTGTATAATATATTTTCTTTATGACTAAAATTAAAAAGTTTCACTTTTTTATATAAATACAATTAATTATCTTTATAATGGTGAAGATTTGAATACAATTCAATGAAGGGAAAAAAAGCCTTAGTGTTTTTAAAGTTGGTATGCATGAGAAAATAAAGTTCTGAGATAATCAAGTTCAAAGTAAATAGTTATTTTTATGGTAAATTTATGGTGATTTTCATTTATATTGTGTGATATACTATGGAATAACTGATAATATAGCAATAAAAAACACATTTATATATATATATATATATATATGAGTACATATTTATTCTCATTATAAATATGTATACACTAATTTATATATATATATATCTCTATGATAATAATAAATTGTGAAATGAAGGACACTATCATAAAATACAGGTATAAAAGCTTGAATATTCATTGGCTAATGAATGACATGTAGCGTCGCCTATGTATTCACATATTCATAAATTCAAATTATAAATAAACAACATAATATGACAGTTGCTAATGGTTTTCAAATTGTTTCAATATATTGAGTATTCACAATATTATCATATAATATATATTCTTATAATTTTAACTATTTTGAATAATATTGTGAAAAATAGGGTCTATAAAACATCATTTTTTTAGATACTTATATGATGATTTATATCACAGTTTTTAAATGTATATATGTAAAAGTAATCAATTATACATATTTTCTCATAAAAAAAATAGAATACAATTTTTTTTTATGATAAAACGAGTGGCGCTTAATAGATATAATTAGTAATAAAATATATTATATGTATTGATAATATATTATAAAATTTATATACACATATTAATACACATACATTATAAATCACTTTATTGTAATAAAATAAACTCATTAAATTACTCAAGTTAAAATCTATCTGTAATTCACAGTACAGTGGATAGAAACATGTTTTAGGTTAACCATATTACATTTCTAAAACAGATTACATAATATTTATAAATAGAACATATTAACATATTAAGAAATATACGAGGTTCAATAATTGTTAAGTCTATAGATTATCGACTATAATCGATGAATAGTTAATTAGGGCTAATTATATTATGTAACCTGCATGTGTACACATGTATAATGGTTAGATAACCTACTGACTGTATGGTGTTAATGTGGTAGTGGTTGATGCATGCCTAAACTGACTATGCTACATATACTTAGTACTAATAGGCTATTAGTACTAAGTATACTGACTATGATATTAGAGAGTGAGATAGAGAGAAAGAGAGAGATAGATAGAGATAGAGAGAAAGAGAGGAAAGAGAGGATAGATAGAGATAGAGGTATAAACAGAGAGAGAGAGATAGAGAGAGAGAGGTAGAGAGAGAGATAAATATAGAGGTATATAGAGAGAGAGAGAGTCTGATGTGAATACAGTAGTGGTGCCACTAGTTCTACTATTAGTGTGAGTGTGGACTGACTTTTCACGAAGTTCCTCTTAGCTCTCTGAAAGCCGATGTCAGCGGGAACACTGTCCCAGCCGCAGCTGCCGATGATGTAGGTTCCATTAGCCTCAGCCTCCTTGTGGTACTTCAGCTCCATCTTCTCTAGGAACTGAGCATCGAGTGATGGGTCAATGATGGGTGGTAGATGGTAGGATTGTTAACACTATATTAGGAACTTAACAGCAGGTGATGATGGGTCAGTGATGGTAGGGAACTTAGCATAGGTTGATGGGTGATGATAGGGAGATGGTAGATATGACTTATCGCGGGCATGGTTATGCATAACGCTAGCACTGAACACATTGAGGATAAACATGATTATATCGCCATAGCAACACACACTAAGCATGTTATGTAATACAGTGTTATGTACGTACACACGAGTAGTGTGCGACTACTGTTAACGGCTGTACTAGCAACTCATGATTTTACTTACAACAATTAATTATATAATATTTATTATTCCATTTATTTATTTTAATTTTATATATTTATTTATGTATCATTCGTTTTAATATAATTGTTCATGTACACATTCGAAAATATCGTTCGCTATTATATTATTGTGTTTAATAAATCATCATCATCATCATCATTAGGGTTGGTGGACCAATGTAATGAATACATGAGATATGGAGCTTAATGATGGGGGCATTGGGACTGATGCTCGATACATATGTAATCATTGTATAAAGTTATGTACATAATAATTGTAATACATTTAATAGTATCGTTCGGTTAAATTATTGAATGCAATACGTGATTATATAATATTATACGTGTCATTGTGCATGTGAGTTTATAATTATTAAATACGTATTTGAATTATGTAATCAAATGATAATGATTCATTGTTAATAAGTATTAAGGTTATGCTTATCACTGTCCTCTATCCTCTATCATGTAGTTCCAGGGCCAGTAAATCATTTTCAACCAGTATATAATAGTGGCACAATGTATTTTACTTTATGATTTACGATAATATAGTGAGTATAACTAGATAAACGGATTGATAGATTTAAATAATGATAACAGATATGGGATTACAAATGAGATAATGTTGTCATTATGAAATATAATGGTATAAATTAATGTAAGATTCAATAAATCTAAAGTTATTCTAATTTATACCGAACTATCATAGAATTGAATAAAAAATATAAATAATATTTATTAAATATTGTTATCGTTATTTTTGTTATTATTATTTTGGTAGAGTACTTCCCATACAATAAATTCTATGAAGTTTTTACTAGTGATATCTCTTCGAAAAGCTCTTGTCTAAGGCAATCAAGTTTTATCCAGGGTCGATACTTTTATATACACATTTATATAAGATTATTTAGCATATTATTTTAAGACCTATTTTATGGGTCTGGAGGGGGGTAGAACCTGCGCCCTACTGCTTGTGTGTTTAACGACTCAGTCAGCTGAGCTATACAGGCAGTTTATTCTGGTATATATAATTATGAATGTGATGTTATATATTCTTATATATTCATATGAATATATTCACATAAATGGTAAATAAGTATGTCTAAAAAGCATCATACTCTATTATCTTTGAAGATAAAAATAGCACATATACCCAACATTTACGACGAATTTTATTTATACATATTTATGGCGTAAATATACTATCTATTATAGAAATCTATATATTTAGTATATTATTTAACATTAGATTATTTGTTGACGATTTTAATATAGATATTTCTATTTTCAATATCACATCAAAACACATCTCCTAGAAGACAAAATGATTCAAATGAACTCAAATTCGCTATAGTACATGCCGTAAGTGAGGTAAGTGACATAGAAACGTGCCCCTAAATACCAACCATTGGCTCCCCAGAGACATCGACGTGATGCGTGCCCGTCTTAACGCAAACCGACACCACGGATTCTCCAAACTGCGAGAATGGACCGACGAAGTTAAGTAACACCTTGGTTTTAGAGGTCATGTCGTATATCTGGTCGGTGTGAGCAAGGTCGCATATCACTATCGGAACATCGGATAGGTCCTGGTCTGCGAAAGTGGGGGGAGGGGAGTTAGTCGGGGTGTAGGGGGTGGTATAGGGGGCTTAGGGAAGGTGATAGTGTGGTATAGGGTATAGGTGGAGTTAGACATGAGCGTAAGGGGTAAGGCGATACAGTGGTATAGGGTAGAGGATGGGGTTGAGGTAGGGTTAGTTAGGATATGGGGAAGGATATATGGACTGAATAGAGGTGGCAATAAAATGATAGGAGTTAGTCGGTTGTAGGGGGAGGAGATTTAGTTGAAGCTTAACGGGAGGAAATAGAGTATTATGGGGAGGAGGATAATATTTAAATAATATTGTTATTGGTATATATATAATATATATTTATATATATATTATACTTGTACAATATACAAATATAACTGCCTGGGTAGTAAGCAGTCTAAGGTCCAGATTCACATTGCAGTAGAACTCAGGTTCAAGCCCCATCCGGACCAATAAAAGAGTTCTTAAAATTATATTTATGATTGATCTGATATAATTGTGTATAAATAATGATTGACTCTCGATAACACCTGGATACATTAATATTATAGTGGCTTCGAATGGCAATTTTAGCCATGTGGTTATAAGTGAAAACTTCATCTACGTTTTTACATGAAAGTACTTTACCAAAATAAAAATAACATTAACTGAATAATATAAATCATTAAAATATAAACTAATTATTATAATTATTCAACATTTATTATGATAATAAATTTATAATATAATATATACCAATATAGCAATTATGTAATATAATTAAAGTAATATTTAAATATAATGGTTATTTACAATTATAAAATTAGGGTGGTAAATCATTTTAATCAAAATTGCTATATGAAGAAATATGCCCATTTTTCCGAAGAAATTCTTACATTTTATTGTTATAATGTAAACATTTCGAGATATAAACAAATGTAAATATTTATTAATTTGAAGATTTGTATACAGTTTATTAGATATAAATTATTATTATACAATAATTACTTAAATTAAGCATATATATATGTTGAACTGTTAACTGATTTATAATTTTTTATAATAATTCCATTTGTATCCGCTATTTTGTATTAAATTACAATTTGTGGTTTTTTTAAACATGATAAGTATTACATTATTTGTTTGTTTCGTACTAGTGTTGGTTTATTTGATTGCTAACATGTTCTGTTTGTATATATTTAAAATGTATCATTTAAATATTAAACTATATAATTAATAAGTTATTACTATTACAGCCTGTAATTTATAGGTATACAAAGTTTAGAAGAATTCGATATACTCAAAATAGAAATACAATATTTCTATGCACTTTAACAAAAAATTTATTTTATTTCTATTTTCGATAATTTATCGTTTATTTTTACGGTAACTGAAAATCATTATAATTTCTTTAATTTTTATAAAATATTATTCTTCATATATTTCTTTAACGTATGTTACCGTTAGAAAATATTTGTAATTTATATTTTCGATTATATATTTGCCTAAATAGATTATCAATCAATAAATAACTATTATAATATTATATTAAATTTAACAATAATCGTGTATATAAATTATATAATTTATATAATATATTTTAACCAATATCAAATCAAATGAAAACGTCTGTAAAAATATATATAATAAATATGATTTTATAGATATATATTATTAGAATTATTATAATAATTATACTATGTAATTTAGTGTTATACTTAGTATACATTAATATTATATATAAATTCTATAATTATATTATTATAATAATTATTATATATTCATATAATTATTCAAATAATTATATATTAAATAATATATATATATATATAGTGTTGTGAGTTAATAAAAAACGTGTTTTAAACAGACGTTTTAAACGCGTTTTAAACCATTTTAAACATAGCATAAAAACGAAAAAAACAGAAAAAAACAAGAATTATACATTTATACATGTATTTATTTAATTGTTAATGTTTAAATTTAAATTTGATTTGACAAATAATAATTTATCTGCTTTTTTTTTGATATAATAAATTGTATAATAATTGAAAAATGAATGATTATTTAATAAATTTATAAAATAAATGTATAAAAATATAATATTATTATAATAAAGTTAAATTAGATTTCTTTTATGTTTTGATATAATAAATTGTATAATAATATATATTATGTTTAATATTATATAAAAAAATAGTAGGAATTTTCCATCTATATAAAGAAAGAATAGAATACTTTCTTTATATCTATGGAATTTTCATATTTTTTTAATAATAATATATTAATATATAAAAGAAATATGAAAGTTTATAATATATATTATTATATAATTTATTATATCAGAACATAAAATAAATCTAATTTTACTTTATTATTTATAATAATTTATTATAAAATAAATATGAAAGTTCATACAGCTTTTATAATATTAATTATATAATGTACATATATCTATAGATTGTGATACAATCTCCATGTCTATAACATTAAATAATACAGAAATACTCAGTGTTATATTGTAACAAAATACATATTATAATAATTATAATTGTCATACTAATGTATAGATTGACAATATGATTTAATGATGCTAATAATACAGATAATATATTATTTGAATTATTATTGATTATTCATATAATATGTAGCTACTTTATTATTATTTTATTATTTAACAACATATCTACTTTATTTAAATAATTTTATTTTTTGTAACAGATAAACGGTTAAAAAACGAATAAAACGTATTAAAAACGAAAAAAACCGTTTAAAACATGTTTTAAACAAACATTAATAAAAAACGTGTTTTTTAACAACACTATATTATATATAATTATTATAATAATATATATATATTATATATATATATATAAAACTGGTTTATATTGAATAATAGAATCTGATATAACATTAAACATTCTGGCACTTATTTAATAAGTTATTATCTGTTACAAGTTGGGATGTACTAAAACCCAGTTGTAATCCAGTTGTAATTTTATAATACTTATTTGTATATATTTAATATTATACTTACTTTAATACTTTGATACGAATACAGGTAAATGCGGGAAAAAAAAATGCGGGACACGTAAATGCGGGAAAAGAAAATGCGGGATAAGTAAATGCGGGACAAATAAAAGGGTATGCGGGACAAATTTAGGTAAATGCGGGAAATATTAGGTAAATGCGGGACAAATATAATAATTGTTAATTATTTTATAATATTTTAGTTTATTCGTATTATATACACATATTAGTACTATATATAAATATTTGTTCGACTATTACAACTTGTTCACACGTATTCTATTAAATATTTATAATAAATTAAACAAATAACACAAATGTCAAGCTGTCAATCAAAAGTAGACTATGTAAACATATAACAGTGTATACGAGAGTGAATTACGTAATAATACAATGATACAATAGAATACGTTTAAAAATAAGTATATACACAAATTAAAGTGTTCATATATATTGTAATGTTGTGTATAATTGATTAGTTTTATATTTATATGAAAACTAATACACATACATATTTAACTTCCAAAATTAACAAGTATTATTATTGAGCTAGCTAAAAACTGGGAGTTACTAGTTTCCAGATATTTTTTAAAGATTCCAGATATTTTCCAGATATTTTTCAGATATTTTCCAGATATTTTTATATATGCTTTATATATGCTATATGATTTATATACACAAATTACGTATAATAGTAATTATTATATATTGAAAATAGATATATTAAGATATACGTATATACATGTATGTATAATATTATAGTAATATGATAAATTTAACACAAAACTGGAATATGATTCCAGATATTTTCCAGATATTTTTATATATACATATTACGTATAATAGTAATTATTATATATTGGAAATAGATATATTAAAGTATACATATATAAATGTACGTATAATATTATAGTAATATGATACATTTAAATTTAAATTTAAATTTAAATTTAACACAAAACTGGAAAATGATTCCAGATACATTCAAACACACACCCAAACACAAACATACACTCACACACACATACACACACCTATATATATACATACATGCATGTATGCATATATACATACATGTATGTATATATGCATACACACATACACCTATACATACATACATGCATGTATGCATATATACATACATGTATGTATATATGCATACATACATATATGTATACATACATAAATACATACATATACACATCCTACATGTATATACACACACATACATATATATATATATATATAAACTTCATATTTATTTGAAATTCAATAGTTTTTAGCTAGCTCAATAATAATACTTGTTAATTTTGGAAGTTAAATATGTATGTGTATTAGTTATCATATAAATATAAAACTAATCAATTATACACAACATTACAATATATATTAACACTTTAATTTGTGTATATACTTATTTTTAAACGTATTCTATTGTATCATTGTACTATTACGTAATTCACTCTCGTATACACTGTTATATGTTTACATGGTCTACTTTTGATTGACAGCTTGACATTTGTGTTATTTGTTTAATTTATTATAAATATTTAATAGAATACGTGTGAACAAGTTGTAATAGTCGAACAAATATTTATATATAGTACTGACAAAGATTTTGCGAAGCAATATATATATAAAATCCTTCGGAAAATCTTTGGTACTGATATGTGTATATAATACGAATAAACTAAAATATTATAAAATAATTAACAATTATTATATTTGTCCCGCATTTACCTAATATTTCCCGCATTTACCTAAATTTGTCCCGCATACCCTTTTATTTGTCCCGCATTTACTTATCCCGCATTTTCTTTTCCTGCATTTACGTGTCCCGCATTTTTTTTTCCCGCATTTACCTGCACCCCTTTGATACTATATCATATAGTTATTATAAATAGTATAATATATAGTATATATATAATATATTATATATTATAATCAATAACTTATTGAATAAGTGATATTACATGTTAAAAATAGTAATGTATTTATAGTAAAATAATAGGTTTTAATGATTGTTATTAATAACAATTTATTGCCCAGTTGTAATTGTATAATACATTTAATACATAGTAATAGAAAATCCAGGGGCAAAGGGCTTTGGTAATAGTATATTTTTTTTATATTGGCAAATATAATATTATACTTACTAAGTAACTTTATTAAAGTTAAACTTTAACTTAGTATAATACTATATATTATTTATCAAAGTGTAAAATTATGTTTAACAAATATAAATATGTATTATATATTGTTATAAAATTACAACTGGTTTACAACTCAGTTGTCAACTGGGCAAAAAATGTTTAATAACATTCATTAAAATAAAGAATTTTACAATAAATTATTTATTAAATACATTACTATTTTCAACATTTAATATCACTTATTGAATCAATAAGTTATTGATTATAATATATAATTATTATATATTATATATATATATATATATATATATATATATATATATATATATATATATATATATATATAGTATCAAAGTATTAAATTAATTATATTATTATAATAATTATATACAAATAAGTATTATTATAATAATTATAAAATTACACCTGGTACAAATTTAAACTTTAACTTAAAGTTAAACTTTACATTTTTATAATTATTATAATAATAAATTGATTATATAATATAAATTATATTATAACGTATCTGTAATAACAAACAATATATATATTTAATTTAATATTACCAATTAATTCAGCTACTTCATCCAGAACGCTTTCTAGTTTACTTCTATTTCTACCAGCTACAGCCCACTTGATATCAATTTTTTTAGCATTTACATATTTTGCCATTTCTTCAACAGCATACTTTCCAGTAAAACCAGTAGCTCCATATATAACTAATTCATAAATACGAGTTTTTTCATTAGGTTTACTTGTCATATTGAATATATAAACTGTAAATAATATATAAATTTCAAATGAATATTATTTATTTACAATATACACTAAATAAATAAACCTAATTCTAATGTCTATGATTTAAACAAATTCAAAGATTATAATACTTTGTATACCAAAAGCATAGATTTAGAACCATGGATATATTAATATATAGGTACAATTATATTTTGTACAATTACCTAATATTCAAAACCACTACATTAATGTAGTTACGGATAAATAGATGATCAAATTATGCTATAAATTTATAGCCTAATTTGATCATCTATTTATCCGTTTTTTACTTTTTCAATCTACGAGGCTATTTGGTAGTGTGCTATTTCATGCATTTAAATATAATATTACTCCTAGTGATACTAAACCAATCTTCTATAAACACATTACTACTTTTTAACCTTTTTAACTTTATCATACCAAATACTCATCTCATTAAATGGTATTATTCCTACACTGTCCTAAACAAGTATGTAAAGTCCATACCATATGTTGATTTCAACACTTACACATCTACAATTCTACTACTTTCCCTGTAGTTCTACTCGTACACATATAGTACAGGACCTGTACTACAGGTCCTACACAATATTCTCATAATTCACCTTCTTTAACTCTATCTGAATAACTATCTAAATCTTTCCCCTAAACAATATTATCTCTATTCGTTCCAATTCATCCTTCGTATTACCATTCATTAATTGTGACTTTTGTATTATTGCATTAATAATAAATGGATATTAGGATCTCTCTCCAACATATTTGCCCTATTTCATGATTTTGGTAATTTTTTACTAATTTAATAAACTCGGTATCCCTATCACAACATGTACATTTCCCGACTCATATAAATGGTAATATTGTTGATCTCGTATTCTCCAGTTCTCTCCATTCTGAACTCAAGGTAAGTAATATTTCTAGACTTAACCTACTTTCCAACCACTTCCTCATCACCTTAAAAACTAACGTGATGTACACATTAAGAATAATAATTCTATGATATTTTTAGCTGACTTACATTCTGCCTTAGGTGACTTATGTCATTCTCCAGTTGTATTACATTTGATACTATACTATCTACTGGATAATTCAACTTAGTTTTATATTTAAATTAGTTTTATACCTATATCTACTTATTGTTATAATAGTTTGTTGTTCTAACTATAATGGAATCGATCTGGATGCAAAGAATGGCTAAGTTACGAGTTTATGCTACGAAGATTTGATATATTAATTAAACACGTCTAACTAGGTATATATTTATTTACAAGAGGAAGTTAATGTGAAATGTGTCAAGGGTCGCAGGTCATATTCAATGACTATAAATAACAATACAACATCCCCCTTTGTTAGTCAAAGTCAGGTCTGTTGACAAGGAGGGTACATGCTAGGTTTTCATAGCGACACCGATGTAAGTATAATAATAATCAACCTCAGGACTGTGTTTTGTCGTGAGGGATACGTAGTTTGGGTGATGTGCTATTGCGCATGTCATAGGTCAAGGCGATTGGGTGGGCGCCTATGACGTGATGGTCGCTCGTATGCGACAGGGGGCGGGGTGATGCTGGGTGATTCTCGAGTGGCGACGTTGTCTCTGCGGATGTCTGTCAGGTTTCGCCGGACTGTTGAGTGTTGTTCAGAATCTACCAGGTAGGAGTTTGGAGACGTATGTTTCTGGAGGATCGTCCCAGGGCTCCACGTGCTGGTGATGGGGTTTCTGATGAATATCTTCTGTCCATCGTTAAGATTTGGAGTATTTATTCGTGTTGTTGTATTATATGTCTGGGCTGCTTTCATTTGGCGATCGTTGAGTAGTTGATCTTGAGTGGTATTTCTATAATCTTGATGTTTCGGGAGTATGGTCTTGATGATTCTGCCGTATAGTAATTCGGCTGGGTCGAATTATGTTAGCTTGCTATCTCTACAGATTAGATCCTTGATATCGTTGAATTTCTTTTCATGAGAAGGTGGCCAGGTGAAGTCGGTGTCTTTCTTGATCAGGTATCGTAGTGGTGCTGTGTGCGTCGATAGGTTTGGTACAAAAGGACTCAGGTACGTAGCTATGCCCACAAATTATTGAAGCTGGGTCTTGTTCGTTGGGGGTTTGATGTCTTGAATCGCTTTTATCCTTTCTGGATCTGGCTGCACTCCTTCTTCGTTGAAGATGAGACCGAAGAAGTGTATATATTTTTGCTTAATCTTGCATTTCTCTTTGTTAAATATAAGTCCTCCAGCTTGTGCCCGTTTCATCAGGTGGTGGAGGTTTGAGTCGTGTTCTTCTTCGGTTTTCCCGAAAACAGCAATGTCGTCTGCTATGCCGAGCGTTCCGGGGCAGTTCTCAATAATCATATCCATCTTCAGCTGGAACACATCCTCGCTTAGACACAAGCCGAATGGTAGTCTGTTGAATCTGTACCTTCCGTGCGTGCTGTTGAATGTTGTTTTTAAGCTAGATTCGTGGTCGATGTTAATTGCCCAATATCCTTGTCGTGCGTCAAGTTTGCTAAATATCTTTGCGCATCTAAGTTTGTAAGATATGTCTTCTATAGTCTTCGTCGGGTAGTGGGGTCTTTTTATGGCCTTGTTTAGGTCTCGTGGGTCAAGGCAGATTCTGAGTTTTCCGGACTGCTTTCGTGCATAGACTAGACTTTAAACCCATTCGGTAGGCTCCGTGACCTTCTCGATTACTCCCGTCCGCTCCATTTGGTCAAGTTCTTCTTTTATTTCTCGTATCATTGATATCGGCGGTCTTCTAGGGGCATGTACCACGGGTGGTATCATCGGATCGGTTACAATATGGTATGTACCTTCGAAGTTTCCGATGACTTCGAACCTGTCTGGGTACATGCTTGTGAGGTCGTTTATTGTGTTGATGTTCTGCGTCTTTATTTGGTTTATCGTGATGATCTTCATCTGTTTTGTCGATGGTAGTCCCAATATTATAGGGCCAGGGGTCTCTGCTACGAAGAATGTAGCTCGCGTCGTGTAATCCTTTAGCGTGATGTCTAAGTCGATCGTTCCGTAGTGCTTCATAGATTCTCCATTGTAGACGGTTAACGTGGTTATACTACGTTTTAAGTGGCCATGGGTTGGTCGTGGGCCCGTGCAGTGTTCGGGGTACATACGGAGGTACGTGCGTAATGGAAGTATGTTTCCTTCCGCTCCCGTATCTACCTTCACCGTCATGATGGCGAGTTGGCCTCTCAACGTGAAGTGGAGATCGGCAGTCAGATCATTGTTGGAGTCGGTTCGTATCTCGTTGAACTTTAGTTCATCGAACTTGTGGTCGTATGAGCGGTCGTGTCCGCGGTCGTATGTGCGGTCGTGTCCGCGATCGTATGTGCGGTCGGGTCCGCGATCGTGTTTTCGGGCGTGACCTGTGTTGTTATGGTACTGGGCAGAAAGTGGTTTAGATTTTTGGCGACACACCGCAGCCCAGTGACCAATTTTGTGACAAAATCGACACTCGGACTGTGCGGCGCGGAACTGGGTACCCGTGTGTTTCAGGCCGCAATATTTACAAGTAACATAATAATTAGTAATCTTATCATTATGTGATTTATCGAGGCGATTATTAGTCTTCCGATATGCGGTCTTAGGTTTATTATCACTAAGTATGTTACTAACATGATCGATATGGGTGTTGGAGCCGGCTTTGAACTCCTCGAGTTCTTGTTGCAGTGCCTCATACGTTCTTGCGAATTGCATGGCCTTGTCCAGTGTTAAGGTGTCATCTTTGCATAACAGATCTTCCCGCACCTTGTCGTGGGCTCCTCCCCTGATTATTTGCTCAATTAGTCGCATATTTATCTCGGTTTCATCACGGAATTTGCATTTCTTCGCTTGGAGCATGCATTTAGTCATGTATTCGTCTACTAGTTCGTCTTTGGCTTGTTTCATCTTTTCTAGTTGTAGTCTGGCCAGTATGTAGTTAGATCTTGGCTCTATAGGACCTCGCTCAGGTGGTCCCAAAATTCGATTAGAGTGTTGGTGTCATTGTTCCAAGTGTTATATATTCTCAGCCCTTCTTCACCGATCCATATGACGACGTACGTCATCCTCTCTTCGCTTTTCAGTTTTGATAACGGGCCCTTGAATATTAATGTAACATATTGTTTAAATGCCATTAATTCTTGGGGTAGGTCTCCTGACCATACCATGCTCGGGGTCTTTATTCCGTCCATAATTATTATTTTTTTTAATTTGATTTAACATTTTTTTTCGTACACGTGCTTTTTTTTTTTTTAAAGGCTTTAAATGTCTGATTCTGGCGTTCGTTATTTTACCGCTGTCACCATGTTGTAATAGTTTGTTGTTCTAACTATAATGGAATCGATCTGGATGAAAAGAATGGCTAAGTTACGAGTTTATGCTACGCAGATTTGATATATTAATTAAACACGTCTAACTAGGTATATATTTATTTACAAGAGGAAGTTAATGTGAAATGTGTCAAGGGTCGCAGGTCATATTCAATGACTATACATAACAATACAACACTTATTTTTAATTTATATTATTTAATTTGTCATTATTTTTATTAACACAACACTTAACAGAGTAAACCTATTGCTATATAACTGAGTGTCTAAATAACCAAATTTATATTTGATTTGATTTAGTAGTAGTAGTAATAGTATTAGTAGTAGTAATAGTAGTAGTAGTAGTAGTAGTAGTAGTAGTAGTAGTAGTAGTAGTAGTAGTAGTAGTAGTAGTAGTAGTAGTAGTAGTAGTAGTAGTAGTAGTAGTAGTAGTAGTAGTAGTAGTAGTAGTAGTAGTAGTAGTAGTAGTAGTAGTAGTAGTAGTAGTAGTAGTAGTAGTAGTAGTAGTAGTAGTAGTAGTAGTAGTAACCTTGTAACCTTGTAACCTAATGGTTTATACACTGCCATCAACATCGTGTGAGTTTTCGGCCGTGTTTTCGTGGGTTATTTATATGCAATTTCGAACAGGTGTGTTTTTAATTTACGTTTAAAGAGTGGGGTTGAGGTGATTTCTCTTATATTGTAAGGGAGGTTATTCCATAATTTTGGGGCAGATATTGAGAATGCTGTTTCTTGTTTGCGTGATATGTATTTTGGATTAGGTATAAGTAATTTGTATTTATTGATTTTACGTTGTATTCTAGATGTGTTATTTTCTATTAGTATGTCAGTTAGGTAGTCGGGGTGATTGTGATGAATGACTTGGTGGGATATAAGTAAGGTTTTGTATTGGATACGTTGTGTGATGGGAAGCCAGTGAAGAGATTTTAGGTATGGAGTTATGTGAGTCCTGGAGTATTTGGGGATTCTGTAGACAGTTCGTGCAGTGGAATTCAGTAATCGGTTGAGTGGTATTAGTGAGATTTTGGGGAGTCTATGAAGTATAGAGTTACAGTAGTCAAGTCGTGGAAATATGAGGGATGTTGCTAGTAATTTTGATAGTTCTGTGGTTATAGATGGTCTTATTAGTCTGATTGTGTGTAGTGTTCGGTTAATAGATTTGGATAAATCAATTGTATATTGGGTGAAATTCAATGTTTGGTCAATTGTGATTCCGAGATTTTTTACGCAGGGGGAGTATTTTATGTCGTGGTTGTTTATCTGAATGAGTGGGACGATTGGTATGGTTTTTGTGGTATTGATTAGTATTGCTTGTGTTTTATGGGTGTTTAGTGATAGTGAGTTGGTTGAGAGCCAGCGTCGAATATCTTCTAGACAGTTGTTTAGTGTAGCTATGTTTGTTGATGGGTTTGGTAAGTTGCAGTAAATTTGTAAGTCGTCAGCATAGGTGTGGAAGTGAATATCAGGGTAGTTATCAAATATATCCAATAGGGGAGATATGCATATATTAAAGAGGATGGGGCCTAGGACGGATCCTTGTGGAACTCCATGTGATAGTGTGCGGGGTTTGGTTTTATGTTTTTCTATGTATATTGAGTATGTTCGGTCACTGAGGTAAGAGGTGAACCAGGCAAGAACTACTCCACTTAGTCCAATGCTTTCGAGGCGATGTAACAGTATAGTATGATCAATTGTGTCGAAAGCAGCAGATAAGTCGAGAAGAACTATGATTGAGGGATGTTGAGTAGGGAAGAGTCGTATTTTGTCAAGTATGTGTGTTAGTGCTGTTTCTGTGCTTTTATAAATCGTATAGGCACTCTGATATTTATTAAGTATATTGTTAGCGTATAGGTAAGTATTGAGTTGAGAGCAGACTACTCTTTCTAGTGTTTTAGATATATATGACAGGTTAGATATCGGGCGGTAATTGGAAAGAGTGGATTTTTCTAGTGATGGGTTTTTTATGATAGGAGTGACGAGTGCTAGTTTCATTGAAGTAGGAACGATACCTGATGTAAGGGATCTATCGATTATAGTTTTATAGTGGGGTGTAAGTCGGGTAGATAGTATATGCAGTAATGGAGTTGGTATTGGATCAAGTTTGCATGTAGATTTGACAGCCTGTAGGAGCGAGTCGATAGTTGTCAAAGTTGGGGTGTTAAATGTGTTAAATTTATATATGGAGGTTGTTATCTGTGGTAGCGTTAGAGATGGAAGGGAATTGATTATGTTAGTTATCTTATTATTGAAGTAGGTGTCGAAATGTATAGGCATTGATTGTAATGGAATGTATGGGAGAATGCGAGTTGTAGCACGGCCGAGTAAAGAGTACGATATCTCGAAGAGTTTTTTAGTATTATTCCCAGCAGCCTTAATCGTGTCGATATAATAGTCTTGTTTAGCTCTTATGATCATATGTCTATATATTGTAGATTGCTGTTTAAAAAGAAGCAGGTTGTCATTACTTTTA